>CM053784.1:172977994-173332994 GCA_028749045.1 Cupressus sempervirens
CACAAATTCAACATTAGTGTCAAACATGTTTTATATGATCTTGGGAAATACACAAGGTTAGATTTTTTATTTGTTAGATTTTTTGTATAGAAGTGTTATTAGTCTTGTTAATATATTTTTGTGTGATGAATATTTTGTTAGAGTAAATAATTAATATTTAATTATTTATTCTATTGCTTAAGTTTACTTAGGTCATGCATTTATTTAATATTTCGTATTTAATGCATGTTGGTGACAACACGGGAGTTTGTTCCCTTCTAGTTGTCACACTTATCTTCTAGCTTGTTCTACAAGCTTCCATGAGCTCTTTATATTCGAGCTCTCCTCATTGTATTTTCATAACATTGTGAAGCCATTTCTTATTGTAAATACATTTTCTTATTGTGTTTGCATTTTTGGCTCTCATGTCCGTTTAGGGTTTTTGCCCATGCTCCATGCTTTTCCCCTTCTTGGCTTCTCTTTGACAGGTTCGCATGCAGGTGATCTTGGCGTCTTCGGAGTTGGCTTTCCTCAACTCCAACATGGTATCAGAGCCTTCCTGCTGCAGTTTCGTTGAAGAAATTTTGAAGCCGTGATTTGAAGTCACAAACCCTAGTTTGTTTGTGCAAT
The DNA here is from genome assembly GCA_028749045.1 of Cupressus sempervirens. Classification (NCBI taxonomy): domain Eukaryota; kingdom Viridiplantae; phylum Streptophyta; class Pinopsida; order Cupressales; family Cupressaceae; genus Cupressus; species Cupressus sempervirens. Next base: position 172,978,604 of record CM053784.1, read on the forward strand.
TTTTCTTCAAATCAGAGGATCAGCAATTTTTGGAGCACTTTCAGCCCAAACGGACATCACCATTGGATCTAGAAGGCCGTTTGCAGTCAGGATTCATATAAAACTTTTCGATTTTGGAGACAGGGCAATTTTGGCGATTTTTTGAGGCTTCCAGGGTAGGTGCCGTACGGATCGTACGGACGCAGGGCGTAAAAATTTTTAAAAAAATATATATATTCTGGGCGCGCCGCCGCGCCACCGTGGGGCCACCGCCGCGCCACCCGCGCGCCGCCCGCAGCGGCCGCAGCGGGCAGCGCCGCCCGCGCTCCGCCTCTGCTCGGCCTCCTCCCGGCCTCCGCCCGTCCGCCGCCCTCAGCCGGCGGCTCCTCCCGGCTCCTCCGCCCGTGCTCCGCCTCCGCCTCCCGACAGCACTGCACAGTCAGCAATTTTCTGCCATTCTGCGCGTGACACGTGGCACGGGCGCCACGTGGCACATTGCCACGTGGCCCCTGCCACGTCATCAACTGTACATGCCACGTGGCGATGCCACGTGGCCACCTTTTTTTGTGACGAGGGTTTGGCCGTCAATTTTAAACCAACGGTTTGCTGACGTCAGCATGACGTCATCCTATGTCATCAACCTTGCATGCACCTCTCCTGATTCACTTTTGGACCTACTTGTGGTTTTTTGGCCATAACTCTTGCATATGGAGGTATTTTTCCGATCCGAAAGAAGCACCGGAAAGCTGGTTCCAAGACGGAGATTTTGGTGCAGGTATTTTTAGGTTTTGATGCTTTTTTATTGCCTGTTTTTTCAGTTAAAGTCCGAAGTCCTGTTTTTGACTCCGGCATGCATATCTTTTGCGTCCCATGTCTGTTTCTGGAAAACTTTATATTTTTGGAAAGCTGGTTTTCTCATCTTTTCAGAACTGTCATCTTTTTTCCTCACTTTTGGCCTCTTCTCTTTCTATCATAGTTTTGGCGTTTTTGCTCTATGGTTGATATTTTGAGTGTTTTAGGCCCGAGGATCGTTTTCCTGGCATGGTTTGCTTTCTTTTAGGCTGTACTTTCTTTTGGTTCAGCTCTTTTTCAGTTTTGATCATTGTAGCTATCTTTTTGAAGCATTTTTTATTTTCGCACTGAGATAAACTGTCACTTTTTCATTCTGGGAGTCATGAACGTTGTTTTGAGTCAGGTGTACTTGCACTATTTCATAAAGCACCATGGGGGGGATTATTTGTTTGCTGTTTTAGGCATTCTCCCTTTGTCAAGTGAGTGTCCCTTCCACGACATTAGCCCATGCAGAGTCAGTTAGACCGTGTCTTTATCTGTACTTCTTTTCCTCTCTCCTCGTTCTTGGTTTGTTTGCAGAAGCTTTTGGCTCACCTTCTCAGTTGCCTGTCATCACACCCCATCTGCATTAAGGGGGGATTATGCTATGTTCTAATGCATCCATGGTTCGATGGTTCGATAGTATGAACTATGTATTCAGTGGTTGATCCTACATACAAGGCGATTGCAGTGGCTGGCTGCCTATGCATTTCGGTGAGATGGATCATCTACCATATAGACATGCTCGGCTCGTGCCTTCTTCTTCCATGGAGGTTTCTTCAGATCAGCAGTTTGACAGATTTGTGACTTCTTCATGCTTCAGTGATGCTGCTTCTTCATGATCACTTCTTGTTCCTGTTTTAGGGGACAATTTCCCTAGTTGGAGACTTCTTCAGCTCTTCACTGGGTTCTTACCTCTTTTTAGGGGAGGGTTTTTCCCATGTGGTTTTCTCTCTTTCCCCGTTTACAGAGGTTTCATTTTTTCTTGCATTGTACTTGGGTACCTAAAATGGCCTCATTGCCGGGACCCATTATGCATTTCATCTTAGCTTTGTGAGCTTAAGGCATTTCCCTAAGTTGCACTTAAGGGGGGGTGTTAGAGTAAATAATTAATATTTAATTATTTATTCTATTGCTTAAGTTTACTTAGGTCATGCATTTATTTAATATTTCGTATTTAATGCATGTTGGTGACAACACGGGAGTTTGTTCCCTTCTAGTTGTCACACTTATCTTCTAGCTTGTTCTACAAGCTTCCATGAGCTCTTTATATTCGAGCTCTCCTCATTGTATTTTCATAACATTGTGAAGCCATTTCTTATTGTAAATACATTTTCTTATTGTGTTTGCATTTTTGGCTCTCATGTCCATTTAGGGTTTTTGCCCATGCTCCATGCTTTTCCCCTTCTTGGCTTCTCTTTGACAGGTTCGCATGCAGGTGATCTTGGCGTCTTCGGAGTTGGCTTTCCTCAACTCCAACATATTTTATAGGTGGTTTTCATCTAAATAAAATTGATAAAAAGGACATAAAGAAATGGAAGAGAAAAATTCCTTAGCTTTTGTGCGAGATGCAAAAGTGTCTAGCTTCAACTTTTTTTAATGCACATGAACACTACCCCATACATATAGTTGAGGAGATCAAATTGTGTGGACTTTTACCAACTAGGTCAATGTCGATGGTTGAAAGGCACTTAAAAATTTTGAACGGCTTGTTTTGACAAAGAGAATGTCCTAAGGGTTCTATGGTCGATCGATATATGGTCTACCAAACCATAGTTTACACTAGTGAATATCTTCCCAAGTTTGCATCAAAGATACATGTAGATCACATTTGGGATCCCAACTCCATGAATAGATTTTAAGAAGAGTAATTGATTGGGAAAGGTAGATTGAGGAAAGTGAGAGGTAATTATAAGATGTTATATTAGTTTATTAATTCTTATCCATCATTAATATAAGTTGTTTCTAGCTAGTCTATTTATTTTATATAGTTTCTCGTGAGTGGCATGCACTTCATTTGTATATTACAAACAATCTTCATTGGATGATGGTATGGATTGAATGATCTCAAAAAAATGGCCTCTTAGTAACATGGGAAGGTGTTTCTTCATTGGTTAAAGAAGCTCATCATAACAAAGATCCCAATGTTACACCAATGGTAATTGATCTAGCAAATGGTTTAAGAGGTGGAAATGTATGTATAAGTTAATATATCATGACCCATTTTATTAATATCAACTCAAGGATGGATGCATAATTTTGGCATGTTTGAAAATAAATAGGTCAAGCACCATAGAGATATGTACTATAATGGTCATAAATTTTACATTAAAAAGGTGGATGAGACTAAGTGAACTTGTGATTCTAGGATAACTGCAGTGTTTGACATCACCAATATTTCGTCTAGAAATGACATGCATCACTGAGAATCTAAAAACATAAACTATGGTGTTTTGGATAATATAATTGAGTGTGACTTTAAATCCTTCAAATAAGTTCTATTCAATGTCAAATGGTCTAGGCTATGACTAAATCAAAATGACCCTAATAGAACTATTATTGAGCATGATAATCAATTTACATTGATTAATACAAGGTCATTTGAGAAAGTTTAAAATGAGCCGTATGTTCTTCCAAGCCAATGTGAGTAAATGTTTTACTTTAGCATTCCGTAGAAATTGGGTTGGTCATTTGTCATTATACATGATCCAAGAGGAAGACTAGTAAAGTATAATTTCATCAAAGAAGAAGATATGGAAGAATTGGAAGATGTAGTAGAAGATGTTGGTGGTGAAGATGAAGGAGGAGATGATGATGTTGATGATGGTGAAGATGAAGAAGGAGATGATAATGATGATGATGATGAAAAATATGTTCATGATAATGGTGATGGCATTGATGATGATGGTGTTGGTGGTGGCGAAGATGATGATGGTAGTGATTGTGATGGTCATGATGAAGATAATGACAACAAGGGTAATGGTCATAGTGAAGATCATAATGTTGATGAAGCTCATTCTAATGATTTGGATGATGATGGAAATAATGATGATGTTCATGATGATGAGATAGATGAAGAAGATGATCAATGGAAATGTATTATTTGATAATTACTTATAATATGTTTTTTTCTAGAGTTAACCAATTAAAAAATATACAACATGATGTTTTTTGTGATGAATGCATATTTTTCATGTTTTATTCTCTATATAATTTGTAGCATAAGTATCATGTAATTTATTACTAACTTAAGACAAATTATTTACATATGTAGGAAACTATACCCCTTTAATGAGGATCATATAGAGTGGCATGGATCAAGAGATATAAGTTTATTACATGCTTCCTTTCTCTTTACCTTCCACATTAACTTTAGGAAGACTTCATCGATATTAGCCTCATTTTATAAGAAAATATCAGCTCCTTCAACTATATCTCTTATTTGATCAGCTCCAAGTACCACCAAATAGGTATCTATCAAATTTCTCTTCCTCAAGTGAGGGAAATGAGGGATGGAAAAGGATAGTGAGACATGTAGTAGGTATATGAAAGAGAGACAAACTAGAAGGAAAAATATTAGATAAAAATTCAATAAATGCATGAATTTTTTCCTCGCTCAAGGGGGTCATGTTCTTATGATGATGAGACAAAGGGTGACATCAAGGTTCCCTTGAGGTACACACATCTTGAGAAAGAATAAGAACCAAAGGAATTACCTCCAATTAATACTATTTTTTGTGTTAATAAGAAGATATATCACATTGCTCCATTATCATTACATAGTTCGGACCTATTTTTCATGGATGGCATAAAGGTTAGCTATAACAAGGTTGTTGAATTGATGGAGTATGTAGGACCTTGTTGCAATTACACAAACTAGACATGGATAGGTAAATATAAATAAAGTATGTGTAGGTATGCATTGCCAACAAATTATCTACAATGGAAAGAAAATGATCAGAGTAAAAGACTTGATGTGTATATTGATGAAAGGCCAAAATCAATAGGGAACATTGTAGGTTTTATAAATAATATGTGTCTTTGGTTAACTAATAAGAGATCCAATGGAATTTGCAAGGCATGTGAGGGAAATCATGTTTTTGTATGTGTGACAAAATCAATAAATTTAGGGGAAGAATTTCTGATAGATTATAATTTGAATTGCATTGATACAAAGAAGTTACTATCATGAGACTTAAGTACTATATATGTAAAATTTAAACTAATTACTTCAAATTAAAACTCTAATCTAGAATATACCATTTTAATAAAAAATATTTGTTGCTAAGTGGACTATTCCTAAATGATTATGCTAATGTTTTTATATATATTCTTTGTTACAAGGTGACATGGCTGATCCATCAAATGATAGCAGTGGGGATGTTGCTCCCACCCCTTTCCCAACACAAGTAAACCTTCTGTATAAAAATTAATGCAATTGTAATTTTACAAAATGTCAAATTATTTTGTTACTTTCATGAAGGTTTTGGACTTGGTTTTTATTGTTTTACAAATGTTTTTTGTCACAATTTGATTCATAGGGAAATTGAAAAGACCCTATTGCACAAGAACAATTACTTGCTGATATGGTAGCCACTGTATTATGTGATGATGACATTGCATATAGTAGATACCTTGGTATCCTATCTAAAAAGACCCTGGAGAACGTCAATCTATAATTCATGGGTTTGTGATGGATCAACATCCAATAGAAGAGAAAGAGGCTGCAAAAAATGAATTATATCATAGAGACTCTATCTAGAAGTAAGAAACAATGAGTCTTTTGTTAGGAAAATAGTTCAATAAAGCTTTATGTTTTATACTATTTAATGGATCATGAACCACAATGTGTATGTTTTGTTATAGGATTTTTCGAGAGAACACCAAGTCCTTCCACCTGATGAGGGTACTAGTGTATGTCCTATAGGTATGTGCTTTAAATTCTCAGTCATCAGAAGGGACATTATTTTCTTCATAATTATTATTGATAGTTTTATATTACTATTTTCATTTTCACTCTTCTCCTTTACTTAACTATATGCATTCTTTCTTCGATACTTAAGATTGATACAATTCATTATCCATACTCTATAATTGATATTCATTCATAATATGTTATCATAGTTGTCTATCAAAAACTCATGTATCTTTTATAATTATAATTGTTTGACCTTTATGATGATATGGTCTTAAATGTATATCCACTTGACCAATTCCACATCCATGAGCTTGTGCTAATATAATTCTAATATCTGTATTGTACATAATAGTGGGTCTAAGAATTTCTATCATTGCCTTTGATATGATTCCATTGTCATTTTCATAAAAACTTACAAATCCATATAAATTTATTTAGGAATGTATTTTTCATTCCAATCTCCTCATTGATAATGCCCTTGATGTAATGTCTATTTTATTAAAGAATGGGAAATAAGTACAAATAACTTACAAAACTCAATTGCAATAGATTTATTTCCTTAAAGTCTCAAATAACACTTAAAAATGATAATTATTGATGTAATAAAAATAGTCTATAGTACTAGTTTTAAATGATTTTTCTTCTCTATGACCCTTTTTTTCAAGAATGTTGATTCATTATTTTTGCTTGCAACAATAGTTAACATGTTTATTCATGATCAACTCTTGAAAAGGAGTAATGGTTATCATTAAAACCCATAAGATAACAATCAAGAAAACCAAGAAAAAATTAAAACCTTCCCTAATCCCCATATAGTGAGAATCATACAATCAACATATTCTTCATTCTGAATTTGCACAATATTTACTGTCTAACAGTGAACAACGATACGTTTTTCCATAACCAAAAGATGTTATGCACACTTATAATATCAATAGTAGTTCAACATATTCATTTCCACATATAAGAAAATTAATAATCTCCATAACCTTGAGACAAAGGAGGAGATAACAAAACTACAATCAAAATACCACTATATCAGCAATATTTCACAAAAAACAATCAATTTATTGTGCAAACTCTTACACCCTCCTCTTCTTCTTTCTAACTCCCCATCTCATCTCCTCTCTTCTATATGAGATTACATTATTTTATACAAAAAAAATGACCACTCACCTCCTCTAAGAACTCATCCAAGATGGATGACTTTCCATGTTCCAAATCTTATCATTTTTGCAAATAAGTGTTAACAATTTTTTTATTACAATTTACATGTTTAATTCATTTTTGGATTTATATAATCTAACATATTTAGATAATATATATCAAAGTTTACGTATAAAAGTTGTAGGATACATTGAAGGTGACAAAAGCTAGGAAAGAGAAGGTTGGTCAACATCATCTTTGCTTTGTTGGATATATGAAAATTCACTCACACCTTGTAAGTAGTAGTAAATGAAATTTCATATAATATATATAATTGCAAATATGAAATACATTAGTTATTGAAAATATGATATAAAAAATGCAGGACTTCGAATTTAATCTAGCATCCACAGAAGAGGACAAACAAATTGGCTTCAAGCAAGGCCATATTGTAGTGGTTTTCCATTAGTGCACAGATTCCAATGGCCAAATAGGTATAGATGATTCTAGTGTAGTGGTTGAAAAACAAGTAAATAGGCCAAATGAATAATAAGAGTAATTGAGAACTTTATGATGAATAATTTATTTGATGTTAATTTCAAACAATGATAACAATGCACACATGACATTTCACAGCAACCTACTATTCCCAACATAGATCTTATGCATGATGATGAAGGCATGGATTCTACACATGACAAAGACCTCAATGTGCATCACAATTATATAGGCACATATTAAATTTCTATTGAAAATTAATCATGTAATTATTAATAAAATTTAACATCTTAAATTGTAATTGGTGTAACCTTTATTTGATAATTTTTGAGTATGTAGAGCATGATGTTAGTGTTCATCATGTTGATGTTGGGGTTGAACAAAATGTGAAAATAAATGATGTGGCACTCTTAGGTAAGGAAAAGGCCCTCTTATGTTCTTCAGATTAACAAAATACTTATAAAATTTTTTAAAAAAATGTTTAGAGTTAAACCCGTTTATTTCTTATTGCAGAGAAACATCAGCCTTGTCCTCAATGAAAGAAGAGGAAGTCACATGTCATGAGATCAGAACAATAAGAGCCATAGGATGGAAAAAAATAGTTAGGACATGCTTATTAGCCTTTATCTTCAAAAAAGAAAAAAAAGAAAAGAGGAAATGAATGTTAAAAACCTTGTTTGATGATGAATGTGTTGATGTATTTTATGAATGTTGCTTATTAGTGGATTTTATTTATGAATGTTGATGAATTGTATGTCATGTTATTGAATATTGTTATGTGATCATAATGATTGATGTGCTCATGAATTTTTATGAATTTTTATTGGTATTAATGAATTATATGTCATATTAATTAATGTAACTATGTGAATATAATGATTGATGTGTTCAAAAATTATTGATGAATGTTTATATGTATTAATTAATGTATGTTATGTGATTATAATGAATCAATGATATACTTCTAAAATGAATAAGTGAAATATTTTCTTAGTTGTTAATGAGGAATTTAGAGTGATTATAGGGTGGGTGGGGAAGAGGCCAAATGAGCTTCAGTAGATAATATGAAAGGATTCTTGAGACCAAGTGAAACTCAAAATAAACCCATTAAAAGAATTTTAGTTACAACTTATTTTTGTAACATGACATTATTGTCATTATTGTAGATCATGGGGATGCTCAAACTTAGAAGTCTTCAACATGGTACTTACTTTTAGTGGGTTAACATATCATGTTCTAGGTGAACACCTTAAAATGCCCTTAACAAAACTACTATGAATTACAACATGTTGCTTTCTCTATGAATTGTATGCAGATTATGATTTATTGCTTATTACCAACTACTTATTTAGTAAAAAAGGACAACATATTACATTCTCTATAAGTTGTATACAGATTATGATTTATTTTTTATTACCAATTGGTTCTCCTGTAGAAATGGAAAACAAATTTCTTTCTCTATAAGTTGTATGCAGACGTGGAGCTACTCTCTCAAGAGATTGTGTATCACACTTGTCCACCAAGGAGGAGAAAGTATTTGATTGTCAATATACAGGTACATTAATCTTCTAAGTTTAATAGTTTTAGGTTTCTTATAATGTCTTTGTTACTATCAATATCTTATGAGACTCTCTACAAGTATGATATATGAATCTATACAATCAAAAGAACCTAAATAAGTGTAGATCATAGGATGAAAGATGACTTCAAGATTGGAGGGGTATGAGAGCATTAGGCACTAGAGGCCATATATTTTATTTAGTTGATACCAAGAGTTTCTTTTATCTTTCAATTTATTATCATCCTTATTTTGTCAAAAATAAAAAGAAACCTCAAGATCCCTATTCTCTCTAAGCTCCTTAAAATCTATCATAGAAAAAGTTATGTCTATATTGAGAGAAAAATGTCAAGAATTCTAAAGGTTGTGAAGACAACATTATGCCTTTGTTAGTATGCAAAAAGTGTGCATCATTACCTTATTGTAGTTATTGTTAGAACTAGTAGTAATGATATATAATGATGTTTGTTTTCTATCTGCCACAATGGTATTGTATGTTATGAAATTTTTTTATTATTTGTCATGGAATGACCCTATGAAGTAGCTTGCCATTGTCAATTTTGAAAAGCGCTCTCATATTCATAACCCTCCTTGATATTCTTTGACATAAATGAACTTATGTTGTCATAGTTCTCTAATTCAATCTTTTTTATTGCCAACATGTGCATTATTCATAGATATTGATGATTGATATGGTACATTGAAAATGTTTTCAAAACTTGCCACTACTAAACTTAGAAAATACAATAATAAAATTGGCCCTTGAGCACAAAATGATGACTCTAGTTTTTCATTCAAAGATATGGCCTATGCACAGTAATCAATTTGACTAGTGTCAAAGGGTAAGATATTTTTTTAAAAACTCTGACTAGCATTGATATTTCAATGCTTATTGCTGTCGACAATATAAGAAACCCATCAAAACATGTCTACAAGTCATCACTATTTCAATGCATCTTACCATTGAGAGTATGACAAACCCATCAAATCATCTCTCATAGTTTTCAATAGTCCAACAAATCCTATTGTCAATGATGTGCAATACCTATTGAATCATCTCTTGTGCTTGTCAATATTTTGATGTTTCAAACTAGTTTTTTAATGTTGCCATGTGACAATGATGGCAATAATTCTCAATGGATTTTTTTTTTGATATATCGACACCCATTTTGTGTGTCAAAATTTTGACTCCATTTTAATGCTAGTCATTTTTTCATGTTTTCGAGTCACAAGTTTGACAAGCATATGTCAAAAAATAGGTTCCAATTTACTAGTGCCAACAAGGCCTTGGTTGATATTGAAGGTCAAAATGTGACCTCAAATGTACTAGTGAGCTCTCACGAATGTTTTCTTGGAATGAAAATTTATCAAATTTGAGAATGAAATATTTATTTGTCAAAAAATGTATGAAAAAGATATGTTGAAAAAAATTAATATGGTTGATTCTAAGCCTGTTTCTACTCAAATTTCTAATGGGGTTATATTGTTTAGAGATGATGGCATTGAAATTCTTAATGAGACATCATGTAGAAGTATTGTTGAGAGTTTGATGTTTCTAACCCACACAATGCCTAATATTACATATTAAATTTTATTGGTTTCAAGGTATATGAAAAATTCCTCAAAAAAACTTATGAAGGTGGCCAAGAGAATTTTAGGGTATGTTAAAGCACTATAGATATTAGTATTCATTATTGTTCTAAAAATTTTGAGTTTATTGGGTTTAGTGATTTAGATAGGGGAGGTGGTTTGGATGGTCAAAAATTTACATCTAGTAACTGTATTTATTTAAGTCCCAGTTCAATCACATGGAGTTAAAAGAAGCAAAGTATGGTTGTTCTCTCTTCTACAAAAGTAGAATATGTTGTGGTTACTTCAACAAGAAACAAGCTTTATGGTTCATAAAATTTTCTAAAGAAATTAAAGAGGTATAGTTTCAATCTACTATATTGTTTGTGATGATATTAGTCCCATCAAAATGACCAAAAATATGGTTCATTACAACATGAAAAGACATTTTGATTTAAATTAACATTATATTAGAGATTTCGTATAGAAGAAAGCAGTTGAGCTGAAGTATATCAACACAAAGGATCAAATAGTGAATACTTTTAAAAAGGGGGTTTCAAATGATCAATTTTTGGCATTTAGAAATTATATTGTGAGTCCTCTCAGCATCAAGGGGAGTATTAAGATTGATGATGTTGTTATTAAATGAAGAAGACCATGTTAACTATTGTTAACATTTTTTGCGGTATTTAATTTTCTTTTTTTGGTCATGCAGATTTCACCCATATAAATCTCTAAGAGATTTACCTAATCTCATTTGTAGGTGTCAGTAGTGCATTCAACTAGTTGTAATTATTTATATTGAGGATTAACTAGATGTTTTACATCCATATTCCATTTCTTGGTTTCATCAATAAAGCATGTTGTGTACGAGTTTTTGAAATAATTGATAGTAGCCAAAAAGATGGAGGGCTAACCCCAAAGTACAAATAAGGCTAAGAACCAACTTAAGGTTACCTCTTAGAAGTATATCCTGTACCAACCTTAAACATCAATAACCATGAAACTTTAAGATTCAAACTATCATCAACCACAGTGCTTAAACTAATATGCATAAGAAAACTAAATAATAAACTAGCAATACTTAAAAACATCGCTGCTATTGGTTTACTTAATCAACATAGTCCAAAAAACCCTATGGAGTGTAAAGTTCAAAGAAAATCATAAAAATAGAAATAAAACATGATAGAACCTAGGCTAGATGCCCTCCTCCTCCTCCTCATTACCATTCTTCTTTCCCTTAGAAGCTTCCTCCATTGCATCCTCCTCCTCCACTTTCATTGGTTTGTCCAAGATGGTTTTTAGCCAATCCCTCACCAAGAACAAATAAATAGATCAAGTTTTCTTAGTAGTCTTTTCCAAGTCCTATTCCTCTTTGTTAGCCTATAGGAAGTAGAGGGTTGTGTTTGTAGAGTGCAAAACCCTAGTGGAGAATTCCACTAGGGTTTTGAATTTGTGGCATACAATGGTATAGTTATCCACCTAGTCCCTCATAGCCATCTCTAGCCTCTCCAAATGTATCTTGATGTGACTATGCTTTCCTTTCTTCCTAGTAACCTTAGGATTATCCTTCCTACAAGAAGTGATGGCTTCCCCCACACTATGAGCCAAGGTAGCTTCCATGGTTTGAGAGACAAGGGAAGGGCTGACAGAGCTAGGGTTAGGTTTGATATCTTTGTGGTGTCTTTTCTTTTTAGTAGGTTCCTCCTCACTATCAAAGGAGTTAGAGAAGGATACATACTTTGGGGAGGCCTTGAATTTCTCAATCTAGAGATTCTTGCTAGTTCTCCTAGCACACTGCATGCCCTTCTTGGAATCCAAGTCTAGTTCAATAATGCAAACTTCAACCTTAGGGTTAATTTTAACCTCATTGGCATGACCTTTCTTAAGTCTCTTAAGAGTAGAGCTAGGGCTAGAGTCTAGGATGGTCAAAGTGGTGATAGAGGCTAGGGGGTTGAGCAAGAGAGGGGGATTCTGAGCTATGTGTTGGATACAAAGTTTATTCATTAGGCCCTGGTGGATAAGGTAGAATGGTTTCCCATCCTCATTTTTCCTTCTAGCCTTAAAGATACTATCCTCAAGTGAATCCAATAGAAAAAATAGAAAGGAGATAAGGTCAAGATTTTTGAAATGATTCATGATAGGAAAATAATAATAATATAGTATTTGGAAACTTTCCTCCAAGGTAATGTATCTAATAATCATGTAGCAAATGGTATCCTAAGGCTTAGGGAGGGCAGCTTGCACAAACCCACCATGCAATCTCATTGGTTCCTCCTTGGATTTAAAGAATTTTTATAAAATTTTCCTCTCATTGACCTTATCTTACCTTCTCCATTTCTTACCATCTAGTAGAAAATTCCTAGCCCTCAGAATGTCTTCTTTAGAAATCTCAAAATTAATGGCATTAACTGTAACTTTTCTATCCTTCCAAGTTTGATATAATTACATCGAGATGACCTTGTTGTGTTTAACCATGCTCTTCATATAAGTTAAAAATCCCCCCTCTTGTAACTAGACCATCGATGCTTCACTATTGCTAATACACTCCTCTAAACCCATTGGTTCAATAAAATCACTAGAGCCCATATCTTCGCCCAAGTGAAAAACCAACTCTTTTGATGACACAGCCTTGCACTAGGTTTTGGAGTTGCAAAATATAAAATGCCAAGCCATAATGGTGAACATGAAAAGGCATTGCATTATCATCATGAATCCATAATGTTTCCCAAAAAACTAAAAATCTCCTAAAATAGTACATGTAGGCAGATCATTTCTATCTGTGAATGGTCATTGTTAACTATACCAATTATGAGAATTAACAAATCTTCCTTTATGATAATTACAAAATCAATCTTTAAATCTCACTAAATCCCCTCTCTACATCATTTTAATATAGTCATCAATGTTCATAGTTATATAACATACTGTTTACCTCCCAGTATATATGTGGCACATAGATATCTTGATAATCTTCCATAATCCTTCGTACTTCACTGATAATGATTTTAATCAACCAATTTCATTTTCCCTCTCCCTTGGTGACTTTGATGATTAGCATTGAGTCTCCCGCTATGATCAACTTAGTGGCTCCATGCATTTACGCTATTAGACCCTATAGAAGTGCAATCAGCTTAGCTTTATTATAAGAACCTTCACCATAGTTACCTAAATAAGTGGCCACCAACCGTCCCATGTTGTTTTGGAGGATACCCACCATAGCAGTGTTTCCTATCATGGTCAAACAATCAAAATTTAACTTTATCCTAGACTTAGGGGGGTGGGGGGTACCAAACCATCTCCTTTCACACCTAGATTTTGGAATTGTCAAACTATGCCACCATTGGTCTCACATCCCAAGTCAAAACATAATTCCTATATGTTTCACTTGGGGGATGAGGAGGTCGTTTCCAATGCTAAATTCCACTACATTTGAGCCACCCCCAAGCTAGTTGTGGATTTCTCCTTGAAAATCCTATTGTTCCTCTCCTTCCATATATTCCATGAGATATAAGGCAGGAGATTTGAACAAAGGTTTTTGTGTTAAGGGTGTGTAGTCGAGCCCTCCCAGTGGGAAAATTACTTCAACTCATTATCTCTACACCATCTGAATCACGATAAAGTAAGAACTGTCGTTCAAACATCCATGGTAAAGGGACAATGAATGAGTAGGTGTGGAATGGGTTCAACATCTTTGAGGCATAAAATGCAATAGTTGGCAAGTTGGAAACCATGCTGCTAGAGGTTGTCACTACTAAGGATTGACCCATTCAGAGCTAACCACCAAAAGAAGTTTATTTTAGGTATTATCCAAGGGTGCCAAGCTTTTTCGCAATCAACTTGTGTCCCTTCCCTTGCTAGCTCACCAAGATAAGAAGACATAATAGAAAACTCCCCAAAAGGTGTTAGTTTCCACACCAAGGAGCCCTCAACTAGGATGAGGGGAATCCTATAGGTGTGGAAAAGATCCTACAGTTCCCAAGATAAACTCAACTCCCTTGGCTGGAGATTCTAAAAAGTGATCCATTGTTTCTTAGGGGTTGTGATGTCACGTAGGAGTTGTTTGTTAGAATTTCAAGAGTTAATTTAGGAATAAAATATGTAGCTCTCTTTAGGTATGGAAGAGTCTATAATGAACCTGATTTAATATAAACAATGTAATATATATATATATATATATATATATATATATTGATACTACAATAAAATTACAATTGGTTTCTCCCAAATAAAATTGATTCTTTCTTTAAAAACTCTATATTTCTTTGTTAAAAACAAAGAATATTTTGTATATTTTTATGATTTTTTTTTTTGGGGTGTTGTAGAGGTTGATTGCTAAATCTTGACCCACCTATATTATTTCAAACACAAGGAAAGTATCATATACTAGTTAGTATTAGGGTTCTAAAATGTGGAAGAAAAAGTAAAATAATAATTTATTCTATAAACATAGAACTCTATTGTCAAGAAGTTACAATGCAAAAGTATAAGTAAAGGAAGAGGCAATAGATGGTGCTTTCTTTATGGAATACATAAAATAAAATAAATAAATAACTCTAAATTTTTTTCATTCAATTAAGTAGAAAGGGAGTGGAACCTCTCACCATGATGATTGGCAACTCAATTGTGTTGATGTTTTGAGATCAAAAATAAAAATATTTTTTCTTTGACTGCAAATCTTGCAACCTTCACTTAAATTTCATACTAATCTGATGTTTTTTGAACCCAGCCTTTATACTTCGAAAGGAATAACATATCACCTCTATTGATATTTTATACAATCAGCTGCACCAATGTTTGACAATTTGCACCCTAACCTAGGCATGCATGGTACCAACATGAGCATATACTTCAATGGGAAGATACTCTTTGATTTCTTCTATTTATTGACATATTCATCAAAAATGTGAGAGTGAGGGCTACACCAAAATTCCATGGTTACTTGTCAACAAGCTACAATGGCTCACACATAATTCTATCAACTATTTTCATGTGATTGGAATATAGGTCAGAAGGTTGTAGTATATTAAATTGGTATCCATCAATATTTAGTTCACATTGAGATCATAGTAAAGCTGAAGCATAGGATCAGAACAATTGTTGTTCTTTCTGCCAAGGAGATATCTAGATGAATTATTTTTAAATTTGGAGGTTTTCTATGAAAACTTGAAATGGAGAAATCAGACATGGCATGAATATTATAGAGACAAGAAATATGAAGTCCCAGTGATATAGAGGGGGAAGAGATAAATTATAAAATGGTATAGATGAAAAGGTAATCCCTCAGTTTTCATCTTTGTTACAATGTTAAGAAAGAGAAAAAATACAAATGACTTTAGAAAGGAACTTGAATTATAGTTTAATAGCAAGGAAAGAAGGTGGTAGAAGGAGAGAAAATATGGGATTTTCTAGAAATGGATAGTCTTAACATTACATATTGCAGTAATTTTTATGGGTGACTATTATAGGATGCATTTAATAGTGCTACAAATGAGGTGTATATATTCTACTCTTTAGTGGAATTTGAACATGTGACCTCTCTTTGAAGAGTGCAAGTTATTCACCACTAGGCTGAATCAAGTTGTACCATTTAATTGTGCATAGCTTCTTTGATGCATCGATTTGGATTTTATGAAAGTTAGATTTATATTATTTTAGAATTGAAGGTTGTAGGTTAGTTTTAAATTATTTTGGGATCTTTCTAAGATATTGAGTTGACTAAAGGAAAATTGCAAGGAAATATATAAAATGTGGCTCTGGTGGTTTATCTTTCCATTTATATTATTTTTTATTAAGTAGGTAGGAAGACAACTGTGATCCCGCATAACAAGTCATACTACAACACAATAAAGACTAAGAACTAAACACCAACCAAGCTACTTCAATAATATCAAACAACACAATGAATATTCTAGTTATACAACCAAGAGTAAGAGAACCATTTTAAATTATTACTGAACTTCATAATGTTAACCATATTTTTCAAGTTCAAAATATTAAAACAACACTTCCTGTGACAAATAACCACAATATAAATTCCTTGTGTGTTAATAGTGGGAAACCAAAATAAAATAGTATTCATAATATTTCTATTATTTTAAGTATTATACCAAAGATAGCATGCAAAAAGAAGACTAGAAAATGACTAATAATTTGGTTTTGTTAAAGTCCTCCCAATTCTTTGTTAGATGACTCAAGTCCTTCTAGTTTTCCTACTCCCTTTCTTCAGTGTCAAAGCCATCTAGATCAATCATACCTCTTTTTCCATATACATCTTGATTCTACCTTTTCTTGTAATGATTCCAATTGCAAGGTTTCTTACTAGGCCATCAAACAACTTGCACAAGGAAGACACTTCCCTGTTCAAGTCATTAAGATAGATAGTCATACAAACCACTTCCTCTAGCTTATAGGGATCCTTCAAAAATGTTTAGAATAATTGAGGAGGGGGTGAATTAGTTACTCAAGGTCCATGAGTACCATTTGTACAATTAAACATCAAAACATTCATCGCTCTACTTATGGTGTTATTGCTCGATCTCTACTATAATGATAAAAATTTTTTACTATTCCTAAATGTAAATTCTATCAAATGTAAAACATATAGAGCTTTTAACACAAGTTTGACACTAGAATTTTACATGGATACCCAATTTGGGAAAAGCCACCAGCAACATGTCACCACTTTTTCACTCTTTTAACATGAGCTCTATTAGGAGCCAACCTTGTTAAAGGTTACAATACACACTATTACATGTGACTCAATTTGAGGATTTAATCACCCTATTAGGAATGGCCTATCAAAGGACTTTGATCATTCTGTTTATAATTTCATCTTGCTAAATGATTTACATAGACTATTATGTCTTTCAAATGACTATAAATTCAACCAATATTGAAAGGATTTCAATACAATATATTTACAATGATTAGAAAGAAAATAGTAGGTATTTTATTCGTATGATTACAACTCACTTCGCATGTTCAGATTATTGTTTGGTCCATATGTTGATTCACTAATAAGCTTCCCATTGTCATTTTTGTTCTTTATTCACTTGGAAACCCTTCAATAAATCAATTCTTTTCTTTCAAAAAAACTTAAGATATCTTCTTTGATATACTTATCAGTATTAGTAACATCTATTCAAGCAATCTCTTTTCATTTCACTTCTACTCTTACACACTTGCATTCAGCCTTGTACATATATGTTCCACCTTTCTATTTCTATATGTGCATAATTTTTAAGTTTAGCTCTATATCTCCTAAAATAGGTAAACATTTCTTTTCCATTTTCCATGATCACCAAAAATCTTAGGAATTATGATATGGTTAATTAGGTTCATTGTATCTAATTTTCTCAAATTCATTCAAAACATTGTTACTCAAAAAGCACTAAGCTTTAATGCTTGATTATCAATCACTTGGTCATTGTAGAACTTCTATCTTGACATCAACTATAAAATACATTAGGAGTATATCTATATCATAGTTTAAAACTTGTAGCATTTGTACCTTTCTTGAAACTACAATTACCATATCATAGCTCATAGGTGTTGGAAATAACAATGCAAAAGTAATGTCTTAGAGGGGGGTGGGGGGTTTTGAATCAGCACATAAAACTTTTGCCTCTAAAATATATCACCATAATCCATCTCATAACTTGACATATAAACTAAATAACTTAACTGTGCATCGCACCCATAACATAAAGTAAATATTATATCACACAATAAATTTTGTTACCTAGAAACCCTCCTTTGAGAAGGTAAAAATAGGGTGGGAATGACATCCATAAATCTTCACTACTATAATTTTAAAGTGTGGCAAATTAAGGCTACAAATTCTTTGATCATAAACAATGATCTACCTTGTGAAGGGTTTGCCATGTTAAAGGCTTACAAAGACTATTAGGTCTCACCCTAATAAAGGATTTTAAATTCACAAATAAGTAAGTACTCAGTCAAGAGATTTACAATAGCATTTTAGGACTACTCTATTAAAATATTTACATTGTATCAACTGCTAGAACTATTCAACATGTAATCCTTCAATTAGCACCTTTTTGCTTCATGTAGATCTCCTCTTTATTATTAGATCATTTCTCCTCTTGATCAAATTTTATTATCAAATCCTTTCACTTCTTTTATTTGTTCCTCTTAGATTGATTCTACATTGCATAACTCTCTCATAGTCAACTAATGTAGGAGCATCCTAGGTGTGACAAAAATCTTGCATCACCCAAAAATATTTTTACTTTCAGCTTGTATATTTTTAGTTTTAGGCTTTTCTATTTTACTCTAGACTAGTAGGTAGGGGGGTTATTATTTTTGGGAACTTTCTAATTTTAGGAAGTTTGTCATTCAAGCTTGGAATGTTCTAATTTTCTATAGGAAGGTTCATTTCATAACTATAAGCCTACCATAAAAAGTTCATGGCTCCAACTTCTATATCAAAGAATTTATTGCAAATTCTGAGTGGAAAGTTTTGTAGAAAAATATTTGAACTTAGTTCTAAAGGATTTAGAGGCTTTGCAGTGGGGTCAAACCTCAACTCAATGGCACTTTTTGTCTAAGGTGTTTTAGTTTAGGATCCACCCTTTTCAAAAATTGGTTATAATAGTCAGTAGGAACTACGGTTTGTGAGTTATGGCCTTTGGAAGTTAGGTTACCTTACTCATGGTAATAAAATAAAGTTTTTAATTCTTTGAGCTGAATCTAATGTAATAAATTTATATTATGTAATTTAGGCTTTATCAACGTCAATGGTTAATCTCTAGAACTTTCCTAGGTGGCATGAAATTGCCTATTTAGGAAAGGCTCGTAGGATTGTTTAGGATAGTTCTGGGTAGCTAAGGGTGATAGTTCAAAGTTTTTTCTTGTAGATTTCTTCAATGAAGGAAGCCAAGTGGATTAGCATATTGTAATCTAGAATTTTGTAATTTTTCATTTGTGGTGGTAATAAAAAGCTCATATTTTGTTCTTGCAAATTGTTGTTGTTTCTTTTCTTTATGTTATGTATTTTGGTTATTAAGGGGATAACCCTTCATCATCACAATATTCACCATGAATGCTCTATAACCTCTTAGTATTCATTTTTTCATGCATACACAAACTCTCTAGATTTTTCCTTCCTTAAATAAACATAGGTGGAAATGGGCTAGGTCTAAATCAACGGTTGAGGTTGATTCATATTGTTTCCTTAAACTTTCCTTAAACGTCCCTTAATCTGATTGGTTGCATGCAATGCATAGGGATTCACAATATGATTCCATAATTATCTCATATAATCATAAATTCATGATTATGTTGGCCAAAAATGGTTTACATAGGAGGTTTTTCCATAACTCAACTTTTGAATAGTTTGGCACTCACTATTTACTCAACACCTTAATCAACTAACATGTATAGATTTCTTAGCACTAGAGTGACTTGGAACATACTATCTATTCAATACATACTGGTACTCAACATGTATTTTTTGGAAACTTATCCTCACAATACTTTGTTCACTCGGCTCGTACTAATTTCTTGGCTTGCTCTGATCACCTGGCATGGACTATGCACTTGTCTTGAAATATAATTATGCTAGATAATGACTAAGTCTTTTGTCACTACCTTATCAAAACCAAAATGAGAATAATAATATCCCCCTTTTACATGAATGGTAAAAACACTTTTTTTATAGCATATACATCATTATTTTATGCATAAGTTAGACAATGTATCTTCTGGTTTCCATACAAAACTTTCAAAATCTCAAAATTTGTAAAATTGTTTTCTTTTCCATATCTTATTACACCCCTAGGTAAATACCTTGTGTCAATTTTTTACTCTACTACTCATGATGAGTAGATATCTACCTAGACAAACATTTTCATCCAAAATTATAATCCCCCTTTTTTGACACTAATGTCATTTGTGTTGTACATTAACAATGTGTTTGCCTAAAAATAGCTTGTGAAGATCCATTATTATCTTCAATGTTGCATCCCAATAGTTGTTGGATGCCTCTAGGGATTTATATTTAATGTCTAGCTTGCTAGCAAGGTCAACTAACTCATGATGTGTAGAAAGATGGGAATCTTTCTTCATCAAAGTTTCTACATAGGTTATTTCCTTTTGTAATACTTTCCTATGAGGCATCAACATGAATTAAATACAAACCAAGGTAGATCTGATATTTTCATCCTATGCTTACAATTCAAAAAGCCTACCTTGAGTGGATTGTAAGCTTTGAAAATGTATGCAACTTTGATCAGGAGCTTGTTGTACTATAGTACCTATGATTTGCAAATCTCCTTGTAGCTGATCAATAGCATATTAATTTCCCTTTTTGAATAGATCAACATTGCATTACTTAGTGTACAGAAAGAAATTGTTCTCTAGAACCTTCTTCACACCTTTTGTTTTGGTTTCTAGATCAACCTATCTAAGTGCAATAGCACTAGATATCTTCTACAATACCTTTGTATGAAACTTCCTTTCAACACATTCTGATAATTTGACATTAGAGTCTAGGTCTTCATCCTTTATCTTGTCTACAATAGTCACAAGTTTATCTATTATATGTTGAAATACTTTAGAATAATTGAGAGGGGGGAGAATTAGTTATCCAAGGTCCAAATATCCCAATAAAAAAATTTTGTGCATAACAAAACTCATACATATATCCCCTTATCATGTATCTTGCATGCATCCATTAGATCATTCAAAACTTAAACTTTTAGGTTATTTTCCTAGGTCTAAACAACATTACAGAAATTTAAACATGAAATAGAACAAAATATTCATACATTTGACATAAGGATTTTATGTGGAAACCCATTTTTTGAAAACCCACTTGTAACATGATACTAATTCTCACTCTTCTTAAGTGATGCCCTATGAAAGGCCAACACTATTTAAAGTTTAAAATGCATACTATTAAAAGTGACATAGTTAAAGGATTTCAATCACCCTATTAGGAGTGAGACATGTTAGAGGACTTTAGAACATCCCATTAAAATGTCACCTAGTTAAAAAATTTAAAAATAATGGTTAGGTCAAACTTAATCCAAAGGATTTATCCTAAAGTGATACAATTATTAGAAAGTAACAGTAAGGCTTTGATCTTATAATAAATCATAATTCACTTCTTGATTATAGATCTCTATTTAGTCCTCCATTCTTCTTGCCTTCATTCACTTAAGTTTTAACAGCTTGTTCACCCTTCATGGATTCATCCTCTTAAGCCCTCTTTCTTTGTATGTCAATTGCAAAATCTATAATTTGGCCACCGTATAAAGAAACACTCTATACTTCTTGTCTTCCTTGAGTTCTCACACATGCCAAATGTTTCTTCAAGCCTTGTATCCCTTTATAAAGAGAAATTAGGTCTTTTTTTGCTCAATAACAATTTTCCATTCTCAAATTAGATTAGATTAATTGAATATTCCCTCTTTTCCATTTTTCTTCCTTTAGAAACTTCCTTCTCAATCCTTTTTGAATTCACTTCACAAGGGTTTATTTTGAATTTTGTCCCTCCAACTCATCAACCTTATCTTCCACATAGTTCACACAATCCAAGAAATTAACTATTTCATCTTAGATTCATCAAATTTATAATATAACTCATAGTGTTGTCACTTCACATTATCTAACATCTGATGTTCTGCACACACTATGTTGTTTGGCATCCACTAACAATTCACTCAGCACATATTTTCTTTCACTATCACTTGACACCAACTAGAATTTACTTGACACATACTAAGTTCACTTGACATACACTAGATCTTCACTTTTCTCGGCACCAACTGAATTTTTGCTTGACTTGAACTAAATTTTTTTATAACCAACTAATAAATTGGTCAAGCTTAGTAGACAAGATTTTCTTTCTATGTTCTTTTGGACTTAGCTAGTGTATTAATCAACTTCATCTTTAAGTAGATAAATAATATAACATATTATACATGTCTTATTTGGTCTTAGTAGTACCTTTCTATACCAAATAACTCAACCTTTCCTCTAGATGTTCTTGTTATAACATTTGATCAAATCCTCTCCATCCATCAAACAAATGATAACATCTAGACCAAATAAGAAATTGTCTCACTAGCAAGTAGTAGGTTTGGCATCATTGACAATATAAAGATTGTTCTAGATTCCAAAAAAAATAATCTTGTTTTTAACAATCTCCCTATTTGGAATTGATGGAAAACCAATACCAACAACAATAACAAAAATAAAATTAATGCAATGTATTAAAACCTCCCCCTCTATCTATATGTGTGCTTCCTCTATCTAGGGTAATGTATCTTTATAAATCTCCTTTTTTCTTTCATATCTCCCTCATACTATTTTACTGATCTCTTTCTTAATGTCTCACTTTGACTTTCTCCAATTACTTCCTCTCAATTAACTCTCCCACTTTCAAGGTTTAGTTACATATTCTATCTCTATTAGGACTATCTCTCCCTCTTAGATGTTTCTCTCTCTCTTTTTTTGGTACTCTAACTTCTGAAAGCTATTTCTCCCTCATTGACAACAATGAAAAAAATCATCATCTCAACATGTAGATGTTAACAATTTAGGTTCTCCCTCATCTCACCTTACTTGTGACTGATATTCTATTCCTGCTCTTTGATTAATTTAGGAAGCTCCTAAAGTAAGATCAACTGCATCAATGTATTACATATGCCATTCAACATAATTGATGTAGGGAACTTCTCATGCTTCTTAAATAACTTGATATAGGAATTATCCCTATTTTACATCATAGATACTCATGAGTATCCTTCGATAAAGATTTTATGAATATATTAGTTATCTATTCTTTGGTATTCACATATTCTATCTTCACTTCTTTGTCTTGAACTAGCTTTCTCAAGTAATGATACTTGATAGGGATATGTTTTGTCTTTGTGTGCATCACAAGGTTCTTAGATATGTTTATTGTACTTGTGTTATCAAAGTAGAGTATTAAAGGGTCTATAATTTCCTCCCTCATTCCTTTGAGTAGATATTTGACCCATACAATATTGGTAAAATTTACTGCAACAACAACATATTCAACTTCAAAAATTTATTGTGATATGCAATTTCATTTCTTACTAGTCCATGTAACTAGTCTCTCTCTTAGGAAAAATGCTCCACCACTTGTACTTGTTTTGCCATCAACATTTCTAGCCTAATCAATATCTCTATTGGCTTTCATTTAAAACTTATCATTTTTCTTGTAGTATAGACCACAATCATCTATTCCTTTCAAATATCTCATAATTCTCTTAATAGGCATCAAATGATACTCTTTAGGATTTTGTGAAAACATTGCAACAACTAATGCAATGGTAGGTCTGCTATGTACTACATATTGCAACTTTCTAATCATAGACCTATAGAAATTTTGGTTTAATTCATTAGAGTCATTAGTATTTTATAGCCTATGATCATAGGTGTGCTAATAGGTGTTGAATCCTCCATACCAAAAAATTTCAACAATTCCTTCACATACTTGAGCTGAGCAATGTAAATACCATATTGTATTTGATACACTTTCAAACCAACATAGAACTCAATCTCTCCAAATATAGAGATTTCAAATTCTTTCTTCATTTCATTTGCAAATGCCTCACATAATGCATTTTGTTCTCCAAAAATGATATGACCACCAAAAATTTCAGCTAGTAAAATAACATTACCACCTTTAGTCTTCAAGTATAGATTAGTATTTTCTTTATTTATCTCAAAACTAATATTCACAAGATAATTATGAAGTCTCTCATACCATGCTCTTCGACCTTGCTTTAAACCATATAAAGCTTTGCGTAGTCTCCATAATAATGTTGTTTTTTTTTGCATCACCAAATCCTTCATGTTGTTTAATGTAAACCTCTTCTTCTAATATGCCATCCAAAAATGCAGATTTCACATCCATTTGATAAACTTTGAATCCATTGTATGTAGATTAAGCAAGTAGTGTTCTTACTTCTTCCAATCTTGCAAAAAGGGAAAATATTTCTCCATAGTCTATTCCCTCTTCTTGAGCATACCCATTGCAAACTAATATTTCTTTATTTCTTCTAACTTCACCACTCTCATCTAGTTTATTTCTATAAACCCACTTTGTTCCAATAACATTCTTGTTCTATGATCTAGGGACAAGTGACCAGGTTTTGTTCTTCTCAATTTTCTTAATCTCTTCCCTCATGAGTTTACTCTAGTCCTCATTTTTAAAGGCATCCCTAAATAGTTTAGGCTCATGCATGCTTAGTAGACATTTACCACTTGTCAACTTGTTTCCTTTCATAGGTCTGGCTTCTTAATCTCCAATAATCTATGTAGTAGGATAAGGTCTCTTGGAATACTTTGACACTATTATTTCTGCTCTATTTTCTTCTAGGGCTCTCTCAACTTCAAAATCACTATGTGCTTCTCTATTAGGTAATTCAACATTTCTTTCATGTGCATTGATCTCATTATCAATGTATACCTTAAATTTTGTTTTCAACTTAGCACCTTAGTGCAGCTTGGTTCCTCAATGTAGCTGGGAATTCATTGTATGTGACATGGTAGTCATTGAAACTTGTTTTTGTTTATTTGCAACTTGGTTCCCAACTTCATCATCGATCATGTCATCATAGAAATAAACAAAAGATTTGTAATCTTTAGGTTCTTTTGTAGGTTTAGCTTCATGTACCTCTCTATATTAATCAAACTTCGTCATTGTACTTTGCACAACTTTTTTAGTGTTAGTATTGAAATAATTATAAGCTTTATTTATTGTGGAATAGCCTAGGAATATACCTTCTTAACTTTTAGCATCTAAATTTCCATTCCTAAAATCCTTAATAATGTAGCACTTGCTTCCAAATACTTTAAAATATTTTACATTGGGTGAGTATCCATACCATAATTCAAAAGATGTTGGATGAGTACCTTTCTTGACTTGTACACGGTTCAAGGTATAGACATACATACTTATAGCTTCTCTCCAATATTTCAAAGCAACATTCTTCTCCATCATGAATGTTTTGGAATAGTCCATCACATATCCATTCTTCCTTTAAACAATTCTAGTTTGTGGAGGGGTTCTAGATGCAGAAGTTTTTCTTTTGATTCCTCTATCATTACATAACATGTCAAACTCCTTTGATGTAAATTCTCCACCTCTATCAGATCTGAAGCATTTTAAGATTTTTCTAGTTTTCTTTTCCACTCTAGCCAAGTACCACTTCAAAATTCGAAATGCATCATATTTTTGCTTCAAAAACATAAATGTCATTGTCCTATAACAATCATCAACAAATAAGATAATGTACTTGTCACCTTTGTAACATTGTATATTGATTAGTCCACATAAATTAGTATGTACTAATTCAAGAATTTCTTTTGAAGAGTAAGTCTTACTATTAAAACTTGATTTAGTCATCTTACCTCACTGACATTGTTTACATATTACATTATCTAGATTCTTCAATTTTGGCAAACCTCTAAATCTCTTCATCTTACTAATACTAACCAAATCACCAAAATTGACATGACATAGTCTTTTATGCCATAGCCACACATCATCAAATTGTACAACTAGACAATTAGCATCAATCATGTCAAGGTAAAAAATATTACCCCTAGTTTGATCACCATTACTAGTGATATCTCAATTAGCACCATAGATGTTGGCTTTTCTATTTCCAAATTCAACCTTCCATACAACACTACTCAGTTGTACAACACTTAGAACATTATAGTTCAGTCTTTCTACATAATAATAATTGTCACATATGATCTTACCTATCAACTTAATCATTCATTTTCCTTTGATAAGACATGGTCCATCATTTCCAAATCTAGCACTATTACCATCATAATGCACAAGTGAATTGAAAGTACTTTTATCTCCTATAATGTGATTGGAGCAACCATTATTAATAATCCTTTTTTCACTTTTGTTCACATAAGATATCAATGCATTTTCCTCATATTCATTAGAATCATCCTTGATTAAAATATAGACAACATTGTCCTTATGATCATCAGATTCTTCATTAGATTCATCTTTAGCAATGTAGCAAAATTTCTTTCCTTTGTCTTTGTAATTCTTATTGTTGTCATATATGTTTCTTATGAATATTTCTCCACTTCAATTTTTGTTCTTTGGACATGTAGCTACAATATGACCAACCTCATTGCAATTGAAACATATAATAGGCATCTTACCTTTGTATTTTCCTTTGCCTCTATGAAATCTCCTTTCTAGCAATGCTTCAAGTTGTTCTACATCCTCCACATTTGTATCACTCTAATTAGAAACATGTTTTCTTTTTTTCTTGTTCTTTTCTTTAGGTTCTTTTAGTAACAACTTATCTTTAAAAGAAAATTCAACATTCTTAAATTTGAAGTTATCAAAATTGGAGAGTTCAAAGGCAGTGATCCTACCTACCAAACCTTAAAGGGATAGATTAGTACCAAGTATACATCTTAGTTCTTGTATGAAATAAACTCTAATAGCATAGATGAGAAGAAGTGTTGTCAATACTTTTCTCAATGCAATATCATCATCAATGATACACTTATCTCCTCTACTAACATTAACAACATATTTTATTCTAGAGCAATATTGAATAATGTTCTCATCTTTTTTCATTCTCATGTCATTGAACTTGCCTCTTATACTTTTGGATTTATCTCTCAAAACAATTTTGTCTTCTCCATAAATTGTGTGAAGAGCATCCCATGTCTTCTTTGCACTGTCACAATCCTTGATGTCATCAAACTCAGAGTAACTTAGGCTAGATGAAATCTCTAACATTTTCTAAATGTGATCTTTCTTCCTTTATAGATCCTTAGCAGTTAGGGATGTAGAAGGGTCAACATCCTCAATAGAAATGGTAGTTTGAACACGATCTCCAAGTCCTCCTAGATATAGCTGGATCAAACCTTTCCATGTAGGAAAGTATTATTTTTTAAGCTTGGGTGCCTATTTCTTAGAAATTTTGATCTCTGGCATATAGTACCTTAAAACTATCTCTCACAAGAAATAATTACTCTAATATCAATTGTTGGAATACTTTAGAATAACTGTGGTGGGGGGGGTGGCGGTGAATTAGTTATCCATGGTCCAAATGTCCCAATTAAAAATTTCAATTCTCAACAAAACTCATACATATATCTCCTTATCATATATCTTGCATGCATCCATTAGATCATTCAAAACTTGAACTTGTAGGTTACTTTACTCAATCAAAATAAATTTACAAAAATGTAAATATGAAACATTCTGGAAAATCATTCACACATTTGACACAAGGGTTTTATGTGGAAACTCGATTTTGGAAAAATCAGCTATAAGATGCTACCAATTCTCACTCTTTTGAAGTGATGCCTTATGAAAGGCCAACCCTTTTAAAGGTTATAATACATATTATTAAATGTAACCTAGTGAAAATATTTCAATCACCCTATTAGGAGTGAGCCCTGTTAGAGGACTTTAGAACATTCCATTAGAGTGCAACCTAGTTAAAGGATTTAAAAATGACTACAAGGTCAACCTTAATCCAAAAAAATTATCCTAAACTTGTACAATAATTAGAAAATGATAGTAAGGATTTGAGATGATTACAAATCATAACTCACTTGTAGATTACAAATCTATGTTTAGTCTTCCATTCTTCTTGGCTTCATTCACTTCAGTTCTAATAGCTTGTTCACCCTTCAAGCATTCATCCTTTTAAGCCTTCTTTCTTTGCATGCCAATTACAAACTCTATAATTTGGTCACCATATAAAGCAATACCCTAGACTCCTTGTCTTCCTTGGGTTGTCACACATGCCAACTATTGATTCAAGCCTTGTGTCACCTTATAAAGAGAATTTAGGTCTTTTGTCTCTTAATAACAATCATTTGCTCTAGGGTTAGGTCATATTCATTAAATCTTCCCTCTTTTCCATTTTTCTTCCTCTAGAAACTTCCTTATCAATCTTTTTCAAATTTTCCTCAAAATGGTTTATTTTGAATTATGTGCCTACAGATCATCAAGATTATCTTCCACACACTTTACACAATTTAATAAATCAACTTTGTTGGCTCAGATTCATCAAATTCATGATCTTACTCATAATGTTGTCACTCAGCATTAATTAACCTCTGATGCTTGACACACACTATGTTGCTTGGCATCCACTAACAATTCATTCAAGATATACTATCTTTTACTATCACTTGATACCAACTATAATTTGCTCATCACATACTCAGTTCACTTGGCATACACTAAATCTTCACTTTTCTCAATACTAACTAATTTTTTTCTTTTCTTGAACTAAATTTTCTCATCACCAACTAATTTCTTAGTCAAGCTTAGTAGACATAATTTTCTTTCTATGCTCTTCTGAACTTAGCTAGTGTGTTCATCAACTTCATTTTTAAGTAGATAAACAATACAATATATTACCCATGTCTTAATTGGTCTTAGTACTCATTCTGAGCACCAAATAACTTAACCTTTCCTCTAGGTGCTCTTTTTATCACATTTGATCAAATCCTCTTCATCAATCAAATAAATGATAGTATTGAGACCAAACAAGCAATTATATCACTAAGAAGTAGTAGGTTTGACATCATTGACAATATAGTGATTGTTACAGAGTCCAAAAAAACAATCTAATTTTCAACATTATAGGCTTATCTTCATTTATTTCTGGTAGGTTGAAGGTGCCAATGAATATGTCTTTTGTTTCAAGAAAGACTTGATTTTCCTTATACTCCCTACTTAAGATTTCTTGCCTCTGCTTCCTTTGTAGAGCTTCATGGAGAATGTTCAATTCTTCAATAGTGATTGTATTCAAATAAAACTATGGTAGCTCAGTTAGTTCATCTAATATTACATCCCCAAATGATGTAGCATCAACACTCATGGGTGTGGCAGAACTTGGCCTTAATATCTATAATGGGGTATCCTGAGTACTTAGCCTCTAAAGAGCTTGACTACTAAGAGGAGATGTAGAAACTAGCAAGGTAACCAGTGTCTAGATGAATTTGTTTTCCTCAAGTGCAATCGACAACTTTAACTATTTAGTTTTTTATCCTTCCTTCTGGACTTTACCCTATGATGGTGGAATAGGTACAATATTTTCTTCCTTACTTGTGTGCACTTCTATTCCATCCTTGTTAACAATCATTAAAGCTAGTAAACCTGAATTGTTTAGGCTTGGCACTGGTATATCTATAGGTTGTGCTTCTACCTCTTTTGTTTGAGTGACAACTGTTGGCATTATAGATGGTGTATGTGTTGTGACATCCTTCTATTCAATATTTACACTTTGATTTTTATGAATATCATGAGATTCATTTTCCTTCTCCGTTGAAGTTTGTGGGGGCACATTTGATGTGTCTAGTCACTTCTCTCATGCAGATGCAAGTTCTTCCTTTTGAATCTTATCCACTCTCACCAATATAGGGGTATTGCATAATTTTTTTTGCATTGGTAGAGTCTTTTATTATCTTCTTTAAATCATCCTTAGTTAAAGCATTCATAATTAGTGATGTATTATCAGGAACATCCTTGATAATATTTGAGTCATGCTAACTCTCTTGATCACCATGTGTGGGACTAATACTCAACACTTGTACATTCTATACATCATGATGTTTTTTTTCTGCTATCTCTTCAATCTCCTCCATTGTACCTTCCTTGAATGGGTTCTCATTTTTATTTCTCTCCTTTCTCTTTACCATCTTTCTTAGGTTTGTGCTCCTCCTCGTCTCCTTTCTTCTCAAAATCCTGTGTGATAGTTCCAATGGTAGTTGTCCTTGTTCTTCTTTTTTTTCATCTTCTTCTTCTTCTTTACCTTCACCAATTCTCTCTTTGAGTTTCTTCACTATTTTTTTCTATTTTTCATGATCACTAAGGCAGTTTGTAGGTTAATAGTTATTCTATACTTAGCCTCATCATATTTTTTGAATAATGTTGCATTCTTATTAGTTTCTTTTGCTAATAAACTTTTCATTATTGTTCAGACTTCATCCACATTAATCTCATATGGCAAGGGTTTTAACCATCTAATCCTTGGTATTTCTACTTGCACATATGTATAATCTACAACCACTAGGAAATGTACATTATTGTAATGTTTTTCCACTAATGATACAAGAATCCTCTTCCACTAATGGTACAAGAATCCTCATTCTTTGTTTCATGAATATCTTGAAATCTTCAAAGTAACTAGTCATTACTAACTCAAAATTATCTCTAAGCCACTCAATGAGTTGTGCAATCTATTTTATCATTAGCCTATTTGATTTCCACACCACTTTACCAAAATTAGTGAATCTGGTTTGCAAATAAAAGAATATAAAAATAATTAAAGAATGAAACTTACACAATTTACTTTTAGCTTTCCTTATGGCTTCCATGTTTTACGATAGTTGTTGTAGTTACAATTTTGCAAGGTCGTAGGATTGGTCTCTCTTTTAAATTTTATAACCTAAATCCACTAACATATAGGAAACATTATTCATTCATCTTGAGTGAAAGAACTTGTGAGCTATTACTCTAACTACAAAGGCAACTAACGGATCTGATATTATGTCTGTTGACATCCCTCTCTTGTCCCACATAACACCTGTATTGTTTTTAATAACCTACTTTGCATAACATCACATTCTCTTTGGTCTATCCAAGATAGGGTACCCTGACACTCTATTCAAAATCCTCTCAATGGTTCTGATTGGTCCATTCTCTAATCAAATTTAGTTGTCATGTATATAGCTCAACGCAATTTTTATCCATTCAGTTTTAAATATCTAGAGAAATCTAGGGTAAACGTCAACCATTCCTTCTTAATTATTTTGTTTTCATCCTTCAAAAATCCATTATCACACAACTTGATGTAGGTATATCTTATTTCTATGTCTCCTAATTCTCCTACCTTGCTAGTATAACAAAATCTCACATCCTAAACCATTAAAAACTTTGGTGGTATCATAGATAATGCACTAGACGGATCTCCCTTGTATGCAATCTCAGGAATTGCACAAAATGGGAGCTATCTTACAACATTAATAATTAATTTATTATGAAAAATCTCTTTCCTCTCTTTCCTAACTATTGAAAAAGACCTAACTAGCATTTTTGACTCCTAGGGTTTGTGAACATAAAATATCATAACTTGGCACAAGTTAAATACCTCACAAATCTAATAAATAATGTCAAGTTGCAATTGAATCTAGATTTCAAATACTTGAATCTCTTTTTACAATTCACCTTCATTTTCTTTATTCTCTTCAAATTTTGGGAAGTGCCAATGAGTCAAAAATTGACTATATAATCCTTCATATTGACCATTAATTGCTTAGTGCTTACACAGTTGTAAGATCAACTACCATAGGACTTTCAACATGCTCAAATAACATAGAAAGTTAGGAACTCACTACCATTTCTACTTGACTTAGCTATAAATAAAATTCCTTTCATTCTTGGCAAAAATTACAATACTTTCCATGCTCAGTAACAACATAGAAAACAACAAAATGATAGATTTTCTCTAGGTTCCAATCACTTCATTGCATCTTAATTCATGCATATATAATCTTTTTAGATCTTAGATTCATAATATAGCTTTTGAAATATTTGTTCCACACATACATTACAATACCTAGTTGGAGGTGTTGTGATAATCTAATCCATTGGATGAAGTGATCTAATCTGCACTTGATGTACTACAATCTTCCTTATTTTTCCATGTCTTTCTCATTTGCATCTTCAAATTTTTAGCATCAACCTTTTCATTTTCTATGCTAAACTCATTACTCAATGTAGGTGACCTAGTTGGATAGTTTCTACTAATATGACTAGTCTTTAGACAACTAAAACATACAATTTCATTCAATTGTCTATTGTAATTACCTCTAAAGTGTGTTCTAATGAAATTTTCAAAAATGTGACCATACTCATGGCAATAGTGACAACTATACCTTCTGTTTTAATCCCAATCATATGAATTTCTATTGTGGTTTACCTTTGTTTGCTTGTTTGATGTCCACATGGATTTGGATCTATATTCATTTTCCTTGTATCCATACTTCTACCAATTGTAACAATAACCTTCAAATCTCTAAATGTTGGTGGTCTTGGTCCTATATTCATGTAGCTGATGTCCATTCAATTTTTTCTTAGGGTTCTAATTTCCATTGATCCTCTTGCAAAAAAAAAATTTGTGACCCAATTTTCCATAGTGATGAAAAGTGGGTTTTATGTTCTTTCCCTTGTTGTTCCATTGTTCACCACTTTTAGATGATTCTGCGTTTTCATTTGTGGAATTTCCTAAACCAATAGTGTCATTGCTTGATCTTGGTGCTTCCATCAGTTTTTCAAAGTACTTGATGGCTTCGCTAGGCTTGTTAAGATTATCCTTCTTAGTATTAAATTTATTTTTTAGTAAGGTATTATGTGTTTTGAAAGTAGTAATCTCAATGTCATTCCTATTCAATTCATAATTTGTCATCATCAATTAATTAATTGAATCCAATTACATGTTTGCAAACTTTTACACATTTGGTATCTTCTCTTCAAGTTTGTTAGCTAGAAGTCTTTTATCTTCTTGAATCATGGCTTTGTCTTCTTCACCTTTCCTTTTCATTTCATTCATCTCACATAGAAGTTTTGATTATGCTTCTTGTTCTCGTTTGAACTTCCTAACTTCTTCATTTAGGGCACCATTCTTTTCCATCAGATCGACAATTGCTGCATCAAAATATCCTGAGTTTCCTTCTTTGAATAGTCTAGTGGTGTCTACTTCTTGATATTAAGTGTCATCTTGTTAATTATCTATCTCTTTCCTTATTTCTAATGAATGTTGGAGTTCATCTCTTTCCTTCATTAGTTCATGTAGGGAAAGTTCTATTTTAATCTTCTTGTTCTCAATAGTCTTTCCCAATTTATAGACTTCCAGCTTCAAGATGGGCGGGGGGGGTGTGGGGCAGGGTGGTGTGTGAATTAACACTCAAAACTTTTTCCTCTAAAAGATACAATAGTAGAATTTTTGCAAATAAATGACAATTTGATTGAAAAGTTTCATCAAAAGACTAAATTTTTTTAGTCATGTCACTAAAAATGACCCAATTCTAGTAATTGTTTGCACTTTACAGGTGTAAGTGACTAAAGAAATGACTAGTTTGGTAATCTAGTAAAATCAAAAGGTTGGACAAAGATAAGTGACTAAATAAATGATAAAATAAATGAATTAAAAATTGGTCATTGATGAACAAGGAGTAGAGTGGGAGGAGCAAAGCTAGGACCAATACTAGGTATGGGCTTCTCTGATTGATTGTTGGGTACTCAAGCTAAGTGATTGGGTCATAAATTGTCAGGTCATGATAAGGGTTGCCAGGATTCTAGTATGGATAGGGACTATTTTCATCAGCAGAAGAGTGATTCCTTTTCAGATTTTCATGACATCTCTTGTATTTTCTCCACTACACCAATAGTGCAGCTGACTTAGGACAACAAGTTAACTCATATTTTTCCCTCAACACTAGTGGTTTAGCCAGTTAAATTTTCCCACACTGATCTTTCTTTCCAAAAATGTTCTTTTAGAAATCTAAATATTGGATGGTCAAATATTGGAAATGATAAATCAATTTTTAAGGGTAAAGTAATTGTTCAATCAAAAAAACCATTTTTACTTAATCCATGTTTTCATGATTGACAATTTGATTCAAAATTTTAAGCTCGAGGTAATAAAAATTCTATAGCTTCTAAGCCCTAGAAGGAAACATCAACTTATGAAAAAGGTGAGTCTTCTTCCCAAATCTATAATCTACATCGATCACAGATTCAATATAATTTTGGTTGGGAAGATGTGATTTAAAATAAGTCTGTAAGAGAAAATTTTCCTTCTCAAAAATTATCTTGTAGTTTGTTGAAGCTAGTAGATAGGGCATTTAAATGCAAAAGAAATAAAACTAGGACATAGAGAAAATCTATTCATAGGCCTATTTATAAATAAGCCCATTTTTGATATTTACGAGGGGGCTCCTACTATTTCACTGACATAGTTACAAGATAGTTTGTTACCTACTCAAAGTAAGGTGGTTAAAAGTGGGCCTGAGGCTCTACTAAATGTTTCTGTATGAGCCCTCTTCATCCCAAAACAAATTTGGTTGGAGAAAGATTAGAGTAATGCTACCAGTCACTACAAACTCTTAAGCATAGCCTAAATCAATTGCATGTTAGTTTTCCTTGTCACATGTTGTAGTATTCAATTGATATCCTTCATCAATTGGCTCTTATTAGTAAGTTCTCCTCTTCCTCCTTAACCTTTTTGGATATTAAGAAATCGGCATTTTCCTCTTGGTTTTGGGTTAAGGATGTTTTCTATACCGATCTGGAATATAAGTTTATTATTGCCCTATTTGTGACTAAGGAAGAGAGAGATGTTGTTCATAAATAGAAATTTTGGTTTTGTCAAGGTGTTGGTTTATATACTATGATGTGGGCTTTGAATTTTAATCCATGTGATATATCTATTTAGTTTTTCCCACATTGGATCTCTTTCCCCCATCTACTGCTTGAATACAATGATCCAGAGATAATTGAAATTATAGCCAACAAGCTAGGCATTTTCGTAAAACATGACCTCGTTCCCTTTTAATGCCCACATTTGGAAGTAAATTTTTTTTTAATGGTTGATTTGCACAAATATTTTCCCACTTCTATATCTCTCATATCTCAACGGGGTAATTGGACTCAGTCTATTAAGCTTCAAGATGCAAGTGTAGGTAATAAATTTCAAGATAATCTTGGTTATTTCAACACCATGTACCAAATAGCTAATATTGATGATATAGCAATATGTTCAGATCATTATTCTAACCCAAATAGTTGTTCTTGGAAAGCTTATAAATAGAATGTTCAATCTATTTCAGAAAATCTAGACAAGGATCCCCAACTAAATTCAAGAGATCTAGATAAGAAAGGCCTTTCTACATCTAGCCAAAAGAATATGATTAATTTCTTTCATATTCTTTAATGGATTATGGAATTTGTTCAATAGATCTTTAATTTTTCAAAAGTATCTTTGTTGGATACATCAAATTCTACTTTGGATTCTCACTCAGATGTGGCCCCAAGACTCATTGTCTCACCTAAATCTCACCAATTTTTGGTTTCAAGTTCATTCCAATCTATTATCTTCCAAAATAGGAGTTTCTCCCTATCTATATGGCCTATTCAACTTTTATCTTTTCATCATTCTTCTTCAATATTGAGCCTAATTGGAGATCAAATTATATTAGAAATTGTCACCTCAATCATCTTCAGAATTGCAAGAGAAGAAGGTATATTAGATGAGGATTATATTTTTCCTATGATTGATAATTTTCTTAGAGAATTTGAGTTTTGGAACAACTTATTTCTGGGCCACACTTCTGTTAATAAAAGAAATTTTCTTCCAGGGTCTCAATTCAATAGTTCTGGTGAGGGTGAAGTCTTAACCTTGGAAGATTATATGGGATTGGAAACCAGTATTTATCAACAAGTTAAAACATTTTCTGATTTTCTTTGTCAAAATGAACAATTACAATTTTTACAAGATTATGTAAATATTAATGGAAGTCAAGACACTTTTAAGCTTCAACTCTTATCAATCTTGCAAACTTTTTCTAAAGCAGCCTTCAATCTCAAAACTCCTAAGTCTAGATGCATGCCAAAGGGCTCTAAATCTAGGAGCAAAATAGCAACTGGAATACAAACCACATTGGATACTAGTTTTGTCAAAGGTATCAATGCCTCTGACAAAAGGAATAGAATTAACAAGTGATTGATTCTATGCAAGAGGATATTATTATGCTACAAGAGACCAATTTATCTTAGGAAAATTTTGACAAAACTATTGCAAAATGGAAAAAAATGGAAGTCTATTCATGTTCCTAGAATAGGAGCTTCTGAGGTTCTTGCAATACTTTGGAATCCTCTTACAATTATTGTAGAACTCATTCATCAAGATAACAATTGGCAAGTGCTACATATTTCCACATTTAACATCTCTTTTATCTTGATTAATGTCAACGTGCCTTCTTCATCCTAGGATAAAGCATGTTTGTGGGAAAAATATCACTCATTTTGTCTAGGTTCAAGATCCACAAAAAGTTATTATTGGAGGTGATTTTAATTCTTTGTTATCTTACGAAGAGAAAATTGGGAGTATCATCACTCCTCCTAAAACTTTACAAGATTTTAATTGTTTTGTTGATAATAATAATCTCATGGATATTCATACAAGAAATGGATCTTTTACATGGACAAACAAAAAGTCTGGGTTTGCACATATTACTGCTTGTCTCGATTGGTTTCTTTTACCACATGACTAGAAATTGAGTTTCTCAAATTTTACATAATATATTCTTTCATTACCAAGTTTAGACCATTTTCCTATATCTTTAACTCTCAATCAAAAAGAGAAAAGTATTGATAACCATTTTCATTCTTCTTTCAAGTTTGAAAGAATGTGGCTTCAGCATCCACAATTTTTGAAAAATGTTTAGCATTGGTAGAATAAGGATTCTCATGTGGATGGATTTAGAAAGCATCAGTTTTCCATGAAATTAAAATTTGTAAAGTCTCAAATTAAAATTTGGAATCCGTGGGTATTTAAAAATGTTTTTTTTTTTTTTTTTGCAAAGTTTAGCAGTCAAATAGTAGCTAGAAGATGTATATAATCATATCATTCAAAATTTTATGAATGAAGAAACATATGTATCTCAAAAGAATCTCCACCAAGAGTGGGATGAATTATGTGTGAGAGAGGAAACTTATAGGAGATAAAATTCTAGAGAGCTATGGCTTCAAGATGGTAACAGAAACACAAATTTTTTTCATGTATCAGTTAAACAAAAGAGAGTCAATAACTTGATATTTCAAATTAAAGATGCTAATTTAGGTAACCTCATTACAAATGAAAATCTCATTCAGAATGAAGGGGTTAAGTATTTCAAGAATCTCCTTGCACCTGACATTTCACCTTCTCCTACTACCTCACAAGTTAATGAGATTCTAGATTCCATTCCAAATATGATTTCATCTCAAGATAATGACATGCTGATGGCACCTTTCACCATCCAAATAAAGTCCCTAGCCTGGATGGTTTTTCTGCTCTGTTTTATCAAAGTTGCTGGGATATCATTGGATGGGATTTATTAGCAATTGTTGAAGAATATAGGAAGCGAAAGAGCATGCTTAAGTATTTTAACACTACAAACATTTCAATTATTCCCAAGATCAAAGATCCTCAAACATTTGTGGATTTTAGGCCAATTTTGTTATGTAATCTATCCTATAAAATTAGAATTAAAGCTATATATCTACAACTATAACATCTTATCCCTCACATCATTTCACCGAAACAAGGTGGATTTTTTCTAAGTAGAGAAACAATGGAAGGAGCTTTAGTGGCACATGAGGTTATTCACTCTATAAATTCAAATCAGTCCTCAAATTTTGTAATAAAACTTGATATGATGAAAGCTTATGATAGGGTTTGTTGGAATATTTTGCTTCAAGTTCTTATCAAAATGGGTTTTCTAAAAATTGGTGCAAATCAATTAAGGCATGTATCTTAGGTGCTTAGTTCTCAATGTTAATAAATGGTAAGTGAGCAGGTTTTTTCTCATCTACTCAAGGGGTCAGATAGGGAGATCCACTATCTCCAGTTCTATTCATCATTATGGTTAAAGCTTTTAGCAAGACAATTACATGTCAAAATGAGATCAACAAGTGGCATGGTGCTCATATTTCAAGTACAAATATTTCTATCACACATTCCCTATTCATGGATAATATATTATTATTTGGACTGTCAAATGTTTAGGAGGCTCAACAAATTAAACATGTTCTCAATCTTTATTCAGCAATATCAGGTCAAGCCATTAATGCATAGAAGTCAAAAATCTATTTTTCAATACAAATAAAATGATTTCTGACAAAATCAATAAAATTTTTGGGTTTTATAGTGGATTTCTTACCTTCCATATATTTGGGAATTCCTTTCTTTATGGGTTCAAATAAATCTTCATATTGGTCTTCAGTCATTCAGCATATTCAAAGCAAAATTGTGGCTTGGAAAGTTATATGGTTGGTTTTGGCTGGTAGAATTTTGCTGATTAAATCAATTCTAGCCATAATTTCAAATTGTTTTATTGCTATTCTTAAATCTCCCCACAAAGTTTTACTTCAAATCAAAAAAATTATTAAGGGTTTCCTTTGGACAGGTAATATGGATGATTCTCAAAAAATTCCATTTATTTCTCTACAAGATATGTCACATATCCCAGAAGTAGGAGGGGCAGGTGTGCATGACCTAACCAAAAGGAATGATGTTTTTGGTGGGAAATTAATTTGGAAAATGTACAAAAAACCTCAACCAACTTGGTGCAATATTATTCAACAAAAATATTTGGACAATAGTGATCCCTCCAAAAATTTCTCTATTTTGGATCCTCCAAAAGGCTCAGTTATTTGGGATTTCATGATAGCTTCATGAGATACTGTGGTTAAATATGTTTCTTGGGAAGTTAATGATGCTAGTAGAGTTAATTTTTGAAGGAATTATTGGGATGGTTAGATTCCTCTTTCAAATAGTTCGATTTCTCCTAATATTATTGAGGTGTTAGATTTTCATTGGGGTACTCAACTCAACTAGTTTGTTGCAAATGTTTGTGAATTTTCAAGGAAAGTGTCTTGAAAGAACCTGGATATATTACCCTTGTCATCTTAGGAGATTAATCAATTTAAAAATATTTTGGCCTCTAGAAAAGTCTTCTTTTCTGGATTTGAAGACAAGATTTTTGGGCTCCAGCTAAGGATAGTCATTACTTAGTAAAGGAGGGCTATAAAATCTTGCAACAAAATGTTTCAAATAAAGTTACTTGCAAGGCATTTACATTTTTCTGGAACCATATTGTGCTTCTAAAGGAAGGTTTTTTTTTCTTGGATTGCATTAAAACATAGGATTTTGACTAGTGATAGATTGAACAGATTGCACATTGCCCAATCTTTCAACTGCATATTTTGTAACAAGTGTGAAGAATTAATGGATCATCTCTTTGTTTCATGCTCATTTTCCCATCAATGTTGGAGTTTTGTTTTGAACAAATTAAACTATAGTAATCCTCTCCAAAATAACATCTGGGATATTTTCCAAGCTTGGCTAGTTCTTTATCATAATTCATTATTTGCAAGTCTCTAGAAATGTGTTCTAGCATTGGTTGTTTGGGATATTTGGTGAGAATGAAATAAACACATTTTCAAAAAAGAGTGTCATACATTAGAAAAAGTTCAGGAGGGAATTGAAAGAACAATCTCAGAGGTGACAAATACAAGTTTGAGAAATTCAAAATTTTATCTTGTTGTTACGTCTTGGGACTCTCAAGTTATTGAAAATTGGAAACATATATCTATTCTAGATGGTTGGAAAATTAATAATACATCCTCTTCTCCCTTATCCTGTAAGAAAATAGTTTGGAGACCTCCAAATGAGGGATATTGGAAACAAAATTTTGATGCTGCATCAAGAGGAAACCTTGGTACTTCTAGTTTGGGTGCGTGCATCAGAGACTCAAATGGAGATGTTGTGGAAATTATAGCCTCCCCTTTACCCATTGGTACAAACAACATGGCAAAGGCCCAAGCTCTACTAGCTAGTCTCATATTAGCCAAACAAGAAATTTTTTTCCTAGTGCATATTGAAAGAGATTCTTCTATCACTATAGAAGCTTGTATACATAGGAGAATATTTTCGTGGAAATTAAAGTAAATTCTTATTCAAATCTAGAGGCTCTTAGATGAATGTCAAGATGTTTACATTTAACATACATTTAGGGAAGGGAACCAAGTTGTTGATTTTCTATCAAATATGGGTTGTGATGGGTTGTTAGTTTCATCACTTCATCCTATATATATATATATATATATGTTAGAAAAATATGATGTCCTCAAAAGATTAATTGAGGTTGACAAGATTGTTGGCTTGCATTTGTATTAGTTTATTTGATCATGGTGTGGCATAATAAGTACTTGTTGTATTTATTATATATGTTGTGAATCATTATTGCTTTGTGTGGAAAATTTGAGTAATTGTGGAGGCATTTGGGTAGTACAAAGATTAGCTTTATTGAAGGACATATTGCATGTGAATTCACATGCTTTTTATGGCAAAAACTTATTCCACAATCTGGATTCTACAGATAGAGGCTTGATGTTTTGCACTTATATTTCTTCCCCAAGCCTTATTTCCTCACGATTTATTCTACAACTCTATTCTAAAGTCTCCTTCATGCTTTAAAATGATGAGAGGGATGGATATTTTTGCTCCCTATGAGTTTTGTCACAAACAACATCTAGCTATCCTGTCGAAGAACTTTAGCATTTGGATTTCATCAAGCCCCGATGAAGGTGTATTTCCCAATGATGTTAGTGATGTGATGCTTTACCTTATCTTTATTGTCCACTCTCCAACTATTAGGTGAGCTATACAAAATGTTATTGGTGAAGAACTCTTGATTTCTATGGTGCCCCATTTCTTCTATACATCACAGTGTGTCTCCATCTTCTTGTCAAATGTAATGGACCTTATGCAATCCCGTATGCTACTTCAATCGCTTGCCCAAAAGGAAATTTAGGGCATTTTTCTTGCTAATAAAAAATTTTCTATTTCTATGAAACATTATGATCTTTGTAATCATATGGCTTTGGTGGGAGGCCTATTTTCCCATTCTCAATTACTAATCAAGCATGAATGTTTCATTTTCTTTGAATTCATAAAGAAATCAATAGATAATCATAGCTCCATCCATATGTAAAATGCTTTTCAAGCTACCTCCTATGCCCTAGGCTTTCAATTTGAAGAGAGAATCAAGAAGGTGGGATTTGCTCTCATGGATCTGCAAAGGGTCTCAAATCTAATTCATCCTTAGGGGCCGAGTTTGGAAAATGTGAATCTTTAGCTTGATGAAAGGAATGCCTAGAGTTTAGTGTTTGAACCTATTATCAATCCATATATGACTTCTTATGTTGTCTCAAGTTGGTCTCCCAACCTATCTGAGGTGGTGAGCTCTGGCTGGGGGCCTGACAGTGCTTATAGTGGGGGTTGGAATGATTCAGTTATCAACCCAAGTTCTAGGCAAGGTGCTTCAATATGTGACAATAAAGCTTCCTGGTGTAGACACCTAAATTTGATTACACTACTTTGGTAATCCTATTTAGTTATCTCTAAAGGCATCATTAATTAAATTCTTATTTAATTAATCCTTTACCATCCCTAGCTGATTAATTTAATTAATCATCAATTAAATCCTATTCTTCTATCTAATTCCAAAAATGCCCATTTATTAAATAAATCTATTTGATGAATAAAATCCTCAAATCTAAAAACCCCTAACCTATCCCTAATCCTCCATTTAGCCTAATCCACCCCATCCACTCATACTAACCAAGCTTAGCCACTAACTCACCCACCCTCACTAATGCCATCCACTTGCACATCTCTAACATCCCTAATCTAATCCTAAACCCAAACCTAATCCACCCCCTAATGTTGTCGCATTCCCTAAGCAAGTCTAAGACTTTCCTAAACCAAACCAAAGTCTCCCCTCAAAAATCCCAACCACCAAGTCATGAGTGCTCTTAAAAACCATAAAAGACTCTTACAAGCCCACTCATGACTCTTACATCCATCTTCCACACTCTTCCCTTTTCCACACTCATTCCTCTTACATCTCTATTACATACTCAACCCCACTCATCATGCCTTTAACCAACCCTTTACCCTACCCTCTCACACTCATCCTCCTTGTGACAAGTGTCACCTTCCCATTTGTACTAAACAAGCACAATCCATGTGCTCTCCTTTCAGTGCATCCTAGACCTCCTTAAGCCTTCATCTCTCCTTGCATCTTAGCCCTCCATCCCTCAAGCCCTTAGCCTATAAATTGAATCCCCTCCCAAGCCATTTCATCACAATCTTTGAGCTAAAGTTACCATGCTATTTTGAGAACCAAAGTCATCAATCTTAACCTTATAATGCCAAATTGAGAGCTCACAAGGCGACCAATTTGCCATTACCCATCTCCACCATTGAAGCAATTGGGAAAGAAATTGAGCATACATCCACATCAAAGGACACATCTACAAAATCAAGAAAGCATGGAGTGTTTTCTCTTTTGAGGTTTGCACTTCTTGTTTGATTTTCTTTGTCTAAACATATATGTGAATTTAGTTTTAGTTTGTGAATGCTTTCTTTAATGTTAATGTTCCTTGCACACTAAAATCTTGTTCTACATTTTGGCATGCCTGGTGGGACCATTCTAAGCATTTTTATGCATAGGAAAAACAACAAAAAAAGTTAAATTTTTTTTTCCCATAGTTAAGCTTTCATTTTGGAAAATTTTGGGTGACTAACCAAATTGCTTTTTTTGTCTCATTGCAGGTTGGAGCACATATGAAACCACTAACAATGTTTTTTGCAGGTTCTCATGTTGCTAAAAAATGAACTTGAATGTTTAATCATTTTTCTTTGAATGAATGTTGCTGAAATGAACTTGAATGTTTAATCATTTGTCTTTGAATGCATGTTGCTAAAATGAACTTGAATGGTTAAACACATTTTTCATTGAATATATGTTGTTCAAAACACACTCTTGAATGCCATGGATTATAATCAATTTTCCTTGGAATGCATGCTTAAAACAAACAACTCAATCTTGAATGCAAAGATCAATTAACCATTGCAATATCTCACACTTCAATTTTTGGTGCATTAAAAAGAACAAACAAATCTCTCTTTTGCATGCAATTTAGGAAAATTTTGATTTTTGGACAATTAAGAAACTTTATTAAGTTAAATACAAATTTCCAAAAATCAATTTGAGTAGTTCCTTGGACTCACCTCTTTTCTAATCACCCATCAATTCAACCATTGGTTGCATCTCAACGCCATTTATGAGGATGGGTCTACTTGAAAAAAGTGTTAAATGTTCCAATCTAACTAACTCACTTGGTCTTTGAACGCTTACTTTAACTTTATCAAAATTCTTAAATAACCAAAAATCTAGATTAAATTGATCACACTTCAAGTTTGGGCACTAAAATTGAACAACAATTGACATGGAGA
Source organism: Cupressus sempervirens (assembly GCA_028749045.1). NCBI lineage: Eukaryota > Viridiplantae > Streptophyta > Pinopsida > Cupressales > Cupressaceae > Cupressus > Cupressus sempervirens. The sequence continues at coordinate 173,022,243 of CM053784.1, forward strand.
ACCTCCGAGCGCGTGCTTGAAATCAAATCTCACACACTTTTGTTTTGGGCTTAAAACAAACTCACACTCAATCTTGAATGCCTTAAAGAAAATTAATCAATACTTGATGTGGAGGGCCTCCAAGTGTGCAAGTTTGCTTTTGTTGACCCTAACTCTTCTTCTTGTTTGCATTCTTCGATCAATTTACTTTTGTTGTCACTTCAAGTTGGAATTGAACATTGTCTCTTAAACATGAGTGCTTGCAAAGTCTAGATTAGCACACATAAGAGTCAGTTGGTAAAAAAACAAGCGTGTTTTTTAGCCCAAGGTCATCCAAGTCTTCTCTCCCCTTGTCGTCTTTCAAAGCCATCTTGGGTGCATAAGATTAGGATCCAAAAACTTGTTTCTTTTTAGGAGGCCTACTTGGGGATTTCATCACCCCTTGGACAACCTCAACTCCAACATTTCGGTGGAGTATAAGAACCAGGAGGTGAATCAAAAGACACCTCTCTTGGGATCAAGATTTTGTCACTCGAGCTAAGCCTCAAGGAACTTTATATCCTTGAGAAGTGAAAGAGGAGAAGTGGATTACCACTCCTCTCGGCTGTGTGACATATTTTTGGTCTCATCTATGGATTTGGGCCTCACGTACCTTGGGTATATCGAGGACTCCCTAGCTAAACCAACTGTCAGCCTTGCAGACAACCATCTAGGATGTTAATGTGTTTGAAGTGACTGATCGAAACATTTGTAGAACATACACACTCCTCAACACAAGTATCACATTCTGAGAACCACAAACTTCTATCTAGGTGTTCCTATCTATTGCTTGATTTTATTTTACTTGTTGAATGAATGTTTTCCAAACTTGGTCAATCCTAGCTTAGGGAAGACTTAGCGTAGTCATTGCCTATTTTAGAAGTTGAACAAGTTGAAATGAAACAACCAGAATCTCCCAAAGCCAAGAAAATTTAGGAATTTATGTCAGAAGAACCCAAACCCAAATAGAGGTTTCACAAAGTCAAATTCAAGCCATCTCTGGCATATCAACAACTTTCAGCCAAGAAAAAAGAAATAACACCAAGGCCGCGAATTTCCAAACTTCACAAAGCAGAGGAAAAAGTTGCTAACGAAGCACTTCAAGAGGCCTGGTTAGAGTGCACCATCAAATTTAGCCAACATCCAGGAGTTAATTCTGCTTATGCCTTACCAACTAGGCATGATTTCTATGATTAGACACCCTTGTTTCTCCACATCTTCTTGGATAAGCTTCACTTTAGAGTCATCTTTGTAGAAAAGCCAGCCATCTTAGGTTATCCCCTTAAGCATTATTAGCTCATCCATCTCATTTAGAATCAAACCATCTAGCCAGCAATCAAAAATCTTCACATCCAAGCCTTCAAAATTTTTTGTCACCTTGTCAAAAGTTTGCCATTCCTAAAATCTTCCAAATCCACCAATCTCACCAAGGTTATCCCTTTGACAGAGCTTTGTCTAGGGTAATCTAGCTTTGTGACTTGTTATCCCTCATCACCTTGAGCTAAAGGTTGGGATCCACAAGTGGTCAATCTTGTGTTCTTCCTAAAAGATCATTAGTCTATCCTTAGGTTGACACAATCACCACCAAGCTTGTACATAGGAAAGCAGACCTTTTGTGCTTTGGCAACATATCTTTGAAGTTAGAATCCCCAACCCAATCCTCCTTAGGTTTTGTCATATAGCTTTGCCTCAACCTAGGAAATAATTTGCATAGAAAAGCCTTCCCCCCTTTTGCATCCACCAGCATTTGTTGCATCTCATCCTTAGGAGCATTTTTCATGCCACCCGTCACTCACTTAGCCAAGAAGAAAGAAACAATGGAGCCCTATCATTTGGATCGAACAACCTCACCCCCCTTGAGCACTCAGCCATCCTTTAGCCTAGAGAAAGCTATGCCATCACCTACTGACATTGAAGCTTTCATGAACCAACCAAGAAATGTAGTATTGGTAATCGCCATTATAGACAAGAAAAAAGAGACAATCATGGCTAATTTTTGAAGGGAAAATGTACGAACCTTTGACTTTGGAAGACCCTCTCCATTATCAGATCCATCTCACCCATTTTTTGGGTAGTTTCCACCACACATAGGCTCTTATGGTCCAAATTATCCTCAATATATGCCAAAAGAAGAGCCTCCAGCTGTGAAGAACCTCCTTATAGCAATATCGTGACAATGCTCGAAATAACAGAATACAAAGTGATAACAGAACTCAGAATGAATCTACTGATCGCAGGCCACTTCGAGGGGGTAACCTCCTTTGAGCAAGCTCAATACAATAAATTCGTCCGTTCCCATCAAGGGCCTCAACCTATTCTTATATACTGGGTACGATCTAGAAAAGTAATACTACCTATGCATGTGGGATAATAAAATATACTCACGGGACGACTTACAAAGCATATGCGTCCAACAACACTACTCTAATAAACAGAAGGAACACACAGGTTCCTAACATCCCCTCTCCCTTAGAAAAAAGCTTTGTCCTCAAAGCTTAAGGTGTGGAAATTGTTGTTGAATCTGAAGAAGGGGTTCCCAGGTAGCATCCTTTGGTTGCATGCCATGCCACTGAATCAAGACCTCAGAGATGGAGCGAGAGCGAAGCTGGCGAGTGCGCTGGTCAATGATTGCCACCGGCTCCAGGATAATGGATCCTTCCGTATCCATTTCAGGGAGAGTAGTTTGTGCTCTGACAGTGGTAACCAGAACATTCTTTAGACAAGAAACATGAAAGACTGGATGAATGCGGGAAGAAGGAGGAAGTTCCAGTTTATAAGCAACTGAACCAATCTTCTGCAGAACCTTATAAGGCCCATAAAATTTTGGGGCCAGCTTATGACGCCCTTTCAGCTTAAGGGAGGATTGTTTGTATGGCTGTAGACGAAGAAAAACCATATCCCAAACTTGAAATGAGCGCTCAGAACAGTGTTGATCTGTTTGCTGTTTCATCCGATTACGAGCCATGTGAAGATTATCCTGTAAGGTACGAAGAATCTGATCCCTGCTGCGGAGAACTATGTCAACTTCCTGGACTGGTGAGCTGTTGGGAGTGTAGGGAAGGAGCACTGGAGGTGCCTGACCATAGACTGCTTCATATGGAGTCATTTTAGAGGCAGTGTGGTAAGAGGTATTGTACCACCATTCAGCTAAAGGGAGCCACTTGGCCCACTGATGTTGCTGTTCGGAAGTGAAGCAACGAAGATAAGTTTCCAAGCATTTATTGACAATTTCAGTTTGACCATCAGTTTGTGGGTGATAGCCCAAACTCATCTTCAGTTTGGTGCCAGTTTTCTGAAACAGTTCAGTCCAAAAATGACTGGTAAAAGTTGCATCACGATCAGAGACAATGGAAGAAGGGAGTCCATGAAGACGAAATATCTGGTCCATGAAGATTTGTGCAACAGAGGAGGCAGTATAGGGGTGGCTGAGGGCACAAAAATGACTATATTTCGAGAGACGATCAACCACAACCAAGATCACTGTCTTGCCATTGGATTTAGGAAGCCCTTCAATGAAATCCATAGAAATATCAGTCCAAATCCATGTAGGGATGGGCAATGGTTCGAGCAAGCTAGGAAGGAGGGTCGTTTCACCCTTGTGGCGTTGGCAAGTATCACATTCAGCCACCATCTGTTGAATCGTCTGTTTCATCCCTTTCCAAAAGAAGTTTCTCCTTGCTCGCTCATAAGTTTTGAGGAAGCCTGAGTGCCCTGCTGAAGGAGAAGCATGGAGTTCATAAAAAATAGCCTGATGTAGAGCTAGGTTCTGAGGAAGCACTAGCCGACCCTTGTATCGAAGAGAAGCACCATCCCAAGAGTAATGTGGTATAGCAGAAGGATTATTGGCTAGCTGGTGAATGATTTGAGATAAAGAAGAGTCACTGTCATAGCCCTACTGAACAGATGCTAACCAATTGGGAATGGGCATAGAAATAGCGGAAAGGGAAGCTTGATTATCAAATGTACGAGAAAGAGCATCTGCCACAATATTCTCCTTACCCTTCTTGTAGGTGATCTCATAATCATACCCCATGAGTTTGCTGACCCATTTTTGTTGTGTAGGAGAGGATACCCATTGTTCCAGGAAGTATTTCAGACTTTGGTGATCAGTTCTGATGCAAAAATGACTCCCTAAGAGGTATGGCCGCCACTTCTGTACAGCATGCAAAATAGCCATCATTTCTTTTTCATAAGTAGAGAGGGCTAGATTCTTACCAGAGAGGGCTTTGCTAGTGAACGCAATAGGATGGTCATCTTGCAGGAGAACAGCACCCAATCCATTGCCGCAAGCATCACTCTCAATAGTGAAGGGTTTGGAAAAATCTGGCATCGCGAGAACAGGTGTACTGCACATAGCATGTTTCAGTTGTTCAAATGCAGTCTCAGCAATAGGGGTCCAGGAGAAGGCATCCTTTTTTAACAGAGCTGTCAATGGTGCTGCAATTTTCCTGTAATATTTGACAAACTTGCGGTAGTAGCCAGTCAACCCCAAAAAACCCCGAAGGCTCTTGAGAGTTTTAGGATGCGGCCAAGTTTTCATGGCATCTATTTTTGTAGGATCCACCCGCACTCCATGGTGTGCAACAATATGCCCGAGATACTCCACTTCCTCTTGGCCAAACACACATTTAGATAGTTTTGCACAGAGTTGATGATCAGAGAGAAGTTGCAAGACAAGCTCCAGATGATGGAGATGCTCAGCCCAAGTTTTGCTATATATGAGGATATCATCAAAGAAGACCAGAATGAATTTTCGGAGGTATGGTCGAAATATGTTATTCATCACTGCCTGAAATGTTGAAGGAGCATTCGTGAGGCCAAAGGGCATGACTAAAAATTCATAGTGACCATCATGTGTGCGGAAGGCAGTTTTAGGTATATCCTCCTCATTAACTCGAATTTGATGATACCCAGAACGAAGATCTAACTTGGAGAAAAAATGAGCCCCATGAAGTTCATCAAGAAGTTCATCAACAACTGGAATGGGAAACTTGTCCTTTATAGTGAGATGATTAAGTGCTCAGAAATCAATGCAGAGTCGCCATGACCCATCTTTTTTGCGAACAAGCAGAACTGGAGAAGAAAAGGAATTGGTACTAGGGCGAATAATACCTTGCTTCAGTAAGTCACGGACAAGTATCTCGATTTCGGTCTTCTGATGAAATGGGTAGCGGTAGGGCCTGATGTTGGGCGGAACACTGCCAGGAAGGAGCTGAATACGGTGGTCCTCTGGACGAGAAGGAGGTAATCCCACAGGTTCAGCAAATATACCAGAATACTTGTCCAAAATGTGTTGGAGATCGGCAGGAGTGCTAGAGACTGCTGATGGCTGCATCTGAATGGAATGGAGCTGAGCGATGACACCATGTGAATTCTTCTTAAGAAGTTTTTCCATACGGTGTGAACTAATGATGCTGAGAGACCCTAGTTGTAAGCCTTTCAAAGTGTGTTGGTGCCCCTCGGCTGAAAACTGCATCCAAAGTTCAGCAAAATCCCAGAGAATGGGGCCAAGAGTGCGTAACCATTGGGCACCCAAAACCACATCACAGCCACCTAAGGGTAAGGCAAACATGTCAGAGCACATGTTATAATCTCCAATAGAGAGACGCACATTGCGACATTTCCCTTTACAAGGTAAAGTGCCCCCATTGGCAATCATGACTTCAAAGCTAGAGCAGGGATGGATAAAGCAATCAGCCTGTTTGGCTATTCGTGGATCAATGAAGTTATGAGTGCTACCAGAATCAATGAGTATAGTAGCACTCATAACTTCATTGATCCACGAATAGCCAAACAGGCTGATTGCTTTATCCATCCCTGCTCTAGCTTTGAAGTCATGATTGCCAATGGGGACACTTTACCTTGTAAAGGAAATGTCGCAATGTGCGTCTCTCTATTGGAGATTATAACATGCGCTCTGACATGTTTGCCTTACCCTTAGGTGGCTGTGATGTGGTTTTGGGTGCCCAATGGTTACGCACTCTTGGCCCCATTCTCTGGGATTTTGCTGAACTTTGGATGCAGTTTTCAGCCGAGGGGCACCAACACACTTTGAAAGGCTTACAACCAGGGTCTCTCAGCATCATCAGTTCACACCGTATGGAAAAACTTCTTAAGAAGAATTCACATGGTGTCATCGCTCAGCTCCATTCCATTCAGATGCAGCCATCAGCAGTCTCTAGCACTCCTGTCGATCTCCAACACATTTTGGACAAGTATTCTGGTATATTTGCTGAACCTGTGGGATTATCTCCTTCTCGTCCAGAGGACCACCGTATTCAGCTCCTTCCTGGCAGTGTTCCGCCCAATATCAGGCCCTACCGCTACCCATTTCATCAGAAGACCGAAATCGAGATACTTGTCCGTGACTTACTGAAGCAAGGTATTATTCGCCCTAGTACCAGTTCCTTTTCTTCTCCAGTTCTGCTTGTTCGCAAAAAAGATGGGTCATGGCGACTCTGCATTGATTTCTGAGCACTTAATCATCTCACTATAAAGGACAAGTTTCCCATTCCAGTTGTTGATGAACTTCTTGATGAACTTCATGGGGCTCATTTTTTCTCCAAGTTAGATCTTCGTTCTGGGTATCATCAAATTCGGGTTAATGAGGAGGATATACCTAAAACTGCCTTCCGCACACATGATGGTCACTATGAATTTTTAGTCATGCCCTTTGGCCTCACGAATGCTCCTTCAACATTTCAGGCAGTGATGAATAACATATTTCGACCATACCTCCGAAAATTCATTCTGGTCTTCTTTGATGATATCCTCATATATAGCAAAACTTGGGCTGAGCATCTCCATCATCTGGAGCTTGTCTTGCAACTTCTCTCTGATCATCAACTCTGTGCAAAACTATCTAAATGTGTGTTTGGCCAGGAGGAAGTGGAGTATCTCGGGCATATTGTTGCACACCATGGAGTGCGGGTGGATCCTACAAAAATAGATGCCATGAAAACTTGGCCGCATCCTAAAACTCTCAAGAGCCTTCGGGGTTTTTTGGGGTTGACTGGCTACTACCGCAAGTTTGTCAAAGATTACGGGAAAATTGCAGCACCATTGACAACTCTGTTAAAAAAGGATGCCTTCTCCTGGACCCCTGTTGCTGAGACTGCATTTGAACAACTGAAACAGGCTATGTGCAGTACACCTGTTCTCACGATGCCAGATTTTTCCAAACCCTTCACTATTGAGAGTGATGCTTGCGGCAATGGATTGGGTGCTGTTCTCCTGCAAGATGACCATCCTATTGCGTTCACTAGCAAAGCCCTCTCTGGTAAGAATCTAGCCCTCTCTACTTATGAAAAAGAAATGATGGCTATTTTGCATGCTGTACAGAAGTGGCGGCCATACCTCTTAGGGAGTCATTTTTGCATCAGAACCGATCACCAAAGTCTGAAATACTTCCTGGAACAACGGGTATCCTCTCCTACACAACAGAAATGGGTCAGCAAACTCATGGGGTATGATTATGAGATCACCTACAAGCAGGGTAAGGAGAATATTGTGGCAGATGCTCTTTCTCGCACATTTGATAATCAAGCTTCCCTTTCTGCTATTTCTATGCCCATTCCCAATTGGTTAGCGTCTGTTCAGTAGGGCTATGACAGTGACTCTTCTTTATCTCAAATCATTCACCAGCTAGCCAATAATCCTTCTGCTATACCACATTACTTTTGGGATGGTGCTTCTCTTCGATACAAGGGTCGGCTAGTGCTTCCTCAGAACCCAGCTCTACATCAGGCTATTTTTTATGAACTCCATGCTTCTCCTTCAGCAGGGCACTCAGGCTTCCTCAAAACTTATGAGCGAGCAAGGAGAAACTTCTTTTGGAAAGGGATGAAATAGACGATTCAACAGATGGTGGCTGAATGTGATACTTGCCAACGCCACAAGGGTGAAACGACCCTCCTTCCTGGCTTGCTCGAACCATTGCCCATCCCTACACGGATTTGGACTGATATTTCTATGGATTTCATTGAAGGGCTTCCTAAATCCGGTGGCAAGACAGTGATCTTGGTTGTGGTTGATCGTCTCTCGAAATATAGTCATTTTTGTGCCCTCAGCCACCCCTATACTGCCTCCTCTGTTGCACAAATCTTCATGGACCAGATATTTCGTCCTCATGGACTCCCTTCTTCCATTGTCTCTGATCGTGATGCAACTTTTACCAGTCATTTTTGGACTGAACTGTTTCAGAAAATTGGCACCAAACTGAAGATGAGTTTGGGCTATCACCCACAAACTGATGGTCAAACTGAAATTGTCAATAAATGCTTGGAAACTTATCTTCGTTGCTTCACTTCCGAACAGCAACATCAGTGGGCCAAGTGGCTCCCTTTAGCTGAATGGTGGTACAATACCTCTTACCACACTGCCTCTAAAATGACTCCATATGAAGCAGTCTATGGTCAAGCACCTCCAGTGCTCCTTCCCTACACTCCTAACAGCTCACCAGTCTAGGCAGTTGACATAGTTCTCCGCAGCAGGGATCAGATTCTTCGTACCTTACAGGATAATCTTCACATGGCCCGTAATCGGATGAAACAGCAAACAGATCAACACCGTTCTGAGTGCTCATTTCAAGTTGGGGATATGGTTTTTCTTCGTCTACAGCCATACAAACAATCCTCCCTCAAGCTGAAAGGGTGTCATAAGCTGGCCCCAAAATTTTATGGGCCTTATAAGGTTCTGCAGAAGATTGGTTCAGTTGCTTATAAACTGGAACTTCCTCCTTCTTCCCGCATTCATCCAGTCTTTCATGTTTCTTGTCTAAAGAAAGTTCTGGGTACCACTGTCAGAGCACAAACTACTCTCCCTGAAATGGATATGGAAGGATCCATTATCCTGGAGCCGGTGGCAATCATTGACCAGCGCACTCGCCAGCTTCGCTCTCGCTCCATCTCTGAGGTCTTGATTCAGTGGCATGGCATGCAACCAGAGGATGCTACCTGGGAACCCCTTCTTCAGATTCAACAACAATTTCCACACCTTAAGCTTTGAGGACAAAGCTTTTTTCTAAGGGAGAGGGGATGTTAGGAACCTGTGTGTTCCTTCTGTTTATTAGAGTAGTGTTGTTGGACGCATATGCTTTGTAAGTCGTCCCGTGAGTATATTTTATTATCCCACATGCATAGGTAGTATTACTTTTCTAGATCGTACCCAGTATATAAGAATAGGTTGAGGCCCTTGATGGGCACGAACGAATTTATTGTATTGAGCTTGCTCAAAGGAGGTTACCCCCTCGAAGTGGCCTGCGATCAGTAGATTCATTCTGAGTTCTGTTATCACTTTGTATTCTGTTATTTCGAGCATTGTCACGATATTGCTATAAGGAGGTTCTTCACATCCATATGAACCAACAAACCCAAACATACCATCATCCACCCAAGTTGAAATATCCGTGCCGCAAGCCAACCTAGCCACCACCACTCCATCCTTGGTTCATACCTCTCCACTCCAAACTGCTTTTGCCCAAAATACCTTACCATTTACTCCCTTCAATATTGTTGCTGCTGCTCCCCAACCTAGCCTTCCAAATCCACCCATCTCCCAAATCAGTGCTAGTATCTTTGGCCAACCTCAACAATATACAATAGGGATGCCACCCATGTGGCCAAGTAATCAACCTTTCATCACCCCCAGCTTGTTCACCACAGCCCAAATCACAAGCCCGTCATTTCCATTAGGTCTTGGGAGCTCAATACCATCAGCCACAAATCCAAAAGCTATTACCCTCACTCCATAATGCTATCAATTCCCACAAGCTAATGCCAATTTTTTGCCAAGCTCCCAAGTGACCCTAGCTCCTGCCACCACTCTACCAAGCTTCCAAATCTAGCCACAAAGCTATCAAACCCCACCATTTCCATTCCCAAGATTTTAATTCCTGCCACCTCCACCACCAACTAATCCATTACCTCCTATTACCAACTACTTTTCAATGCCACTTCTAGGAGGTAGTCCACCAATCCAGCCAACCACCAATTATTTATAGGTACCATCCCAAATGGGGGCACAAACCAAATATATTTGTCAAACCCCACAAGCCCCCCGATCCTTTCCCCAAGCTTCAAAACCATCTTATACCTTACCTACACAAAGCAATTCATTTATCCCATAGCCAACTTATGTTCCTCAATCCCAACCTCAAATCCCATATCAACACCAAGCCTCGCAGCACATGCATCAATATGCGCCACCTCCCCCTCAGCAACCCGTCATCCACCATGCAGCTACCCAAACAATGTATAATCCCTATCAGCAAATCCCTCATAGACATCCATATTTAGTGGCCCCATCTAGCGCATACCTACCTCAAGGCACTCCTACATTTGGGGCACCCCAGCCATCACCTATCAATTCAGAATGGGAGAAAATGAAGACAGCTCTGAAAGCCATCCAAGAAGGGAATGGTCCGAAGACATTCAAGTTTGAGAATGTGTGTCCTTACCCATTTGACAGAGCTATTACCATGACACCATTTCCCAAACACTTTGAGGTACCCAAATTTGACAAATTCAGAGGAAAAGGAGACCCTGTCACACATATCAAAGAATTTTACATGCATTGCCAAGACATGGCATACAATGATGTCTTCCTCTTGCACCTTTTTCCCAAAAGCTTGGCTAGACTAGCTCTTGAATGGTTTTATAGAATCCCCTATGGCATAATTAAAAGCTTTGCTGAATTATCTGAGGCATTCATAGGCCAATATGCCCATCTTGTTGAAACAGAGCTATCAATAGTTGACCTTGTCCACACTAAGAAAAAAGGTGGAGAAAGCCTTGCTGAATACTTGCAAAGATGGAAAACCCTTACCACCCGCATATCCTACACCTTGCCAGAGATTCATGTGGTGAAAATGTTTATTGATAATGCCCATCCCAGCTTGGCTCACCACATGAACATGAACTATTCGTAGACCTATAAAGATATCAAAGAGAAAGGAATGATCCTTGAACAAGGACTCATTAAAGATGGTCTGGTCAAGATTTACAAAGAGGCCAACCAAAATCAATCACATTCCAATGACAAGTCTAGGTATTGGAACAAAAACAAGCATGTTGAAATAAATGGGGTTACTGACACTAGACATGTGAATATTGTTGGTCCTTCTCAAAACTAGTCTACCAACCATATCAACCAAACAACCAAGAAGCTATCAATTACCAACAGTATAATAACCAAAGCTATCAAAATCACAATACAAGATGCAACTTTCAAGGTTCTAAGAATCAAGCTAATGCCATCAATGTAGTTTCAGGGCAAAAACTTAGATTCCAACCTGCACATAGAAACTATACACCCCTTAGTGAGCCATTGGATGTCATTTTTGAGAAATTGGCTAAGGAAAACCTCATCAAATTTCCTCCTACCTAGAAAATTGATCCAAGCCAATCCAAAGCTGCATGGTACAAGGACAATGAGTATTGCAAGTTCCATAGGGTAAACGGTCACACCACCCTCAGATGCATGAAACTGAAAGATTATGTGCAGGACCTCATTGATTGGAAAGAAATCACTGTTGGTGCCCAAACCTCTCCCAATGCAAGCTTATAGATTTATCAAAATGCTTTTCCTCCACACAACAACCAAAATTCTGGAAAAGCACCTATCCAAAACAACAACAACACCAACAACCGCTAGCCAAACCAAACATCATGGGAAGAACAATGACCACACTTCATCCTATATAAACTATGGTAGCCTTATAGGTTGTATATCCGAGAAAGAGCCTTCTGTCAATGTTATCAATATCCGAGGACTAGACCATGAGTGTGCAGTTACCACTCAAAGAGCATGATTTAACATTGTAGGCCCACCAATTTTATCAGCACCATCAGCTCCATCAAAAATTTGGTACAATATCTTGGAACACCTTGGGAACATGCTAGCCCAAATCTCCATTTTAGACCTTCTCCGCACTAGTCCTGTGTACAAAGACATCCTTGACAGTGCTCTCATAGAATCTCATGTCCCTTTTGATATCAATGCTACTGATTTTCATAATCTTTTTGGACACCTTTCATCCTCATGTGCCCTATCTTTCAAACCTACCGACATACCCATGGTTGAGCCAGATCACACCCGTCCGCTTCGCATAGTCATCATGGTATCCAATTTCATTGTGAAAAGAGTAATGATAGATAATGGATCAGCCTTGAATATTTGCACCCTAAAATTCATAAAACAAGTTGGGTATAGTGAGGAAAATATGATTAGTAAAGTTATCACCATCAAAGCTTATGACAACTTGGAAAGAACCACAGAAGGAACTATTTTGCTACCAATCAAGGTTGGGCCAGTCATCCAAGAGATAGTTTTCCATGTTGTTGATCTAAACCTACCATTTAATATCCTCCTTGATTGCCCATGGATTCACACTATGAAGACCATTCCATCCACCTACCATCAATGCATCAAATTTTTGCATCAGGGCACTGGGGTGACCATCCATGCCAATCCAAAACCCTTTTCTTACTGCAATGTAGTTGAAGCCTCATATACAAATCATTGCCCTAGAATTGATATCAGCATAGCCATCGCCAGTTCATCCCACACTTGTAATGATGCAAAAACCATCCTTGCCTCCACCCTATCTATCATAAAGATCAACAACAAAGGCTGTGGAGAATATAGTCTGTCAGATGCATTTGCTGTCGGAGAAATCCCACTTGATCCACATACCGATGGATGGCCTACATATCACAAAGCAAAGGAGATTCCACCTCCTCGATACAAATAGTTTGGCCCAACAACCTTTGTATCCTCAAAAATCCCTCTTCATGAGGAGCTCATTCCAGATATCAACGATTGGTTACATAAGGATGCACCTCCAAGAAATCAAGCACGCCTTGACCACTTCAGCCAGAAGTATCCCCAAGAACATAAGCTCATCACTAAAAAATGGAACTATTAAGGAGGTGGTCTAGGACTAGAAGAAAGGGGCATGCAATGTCCCATTGAAGCACATAAGTGGGAAACAAAGTCAGGTCTTGGCTTTGGCATACCCACAACTGGGGGAACCAATGAGAACAGTCATGCTTTTTTGAACATCCATCGTGACCTTGTTGAAATTGAAGACATTCTTGAGAAAGTTGAAAAGAGAGCCTACGATGATATCCCAGACCAAATCTCCCTCAGAGACTCTGTCCTTCGAGAACTATCCATCCACCTCATTGACTTACCACTCACCCATCCATAACTCATAGATTGGGACCAACCAAGCATCATACACATTGATGAGTTCACATCAGAGGAAGTGCTTCTAAGATTCATGGGAGCTGAAACTCCTCAAGAAAACAAAGCTAGATTCTGCCTATATCTATAAGCTTGATCCCAAGGGGTATTTTGGAGAGAATCCCCAACCTAGTTCGATACACCCAAAACTGGAACTAGGGTGAATCCGAGACTAGCTAAGGCAGGGAAGAAAGCCCCTTAGCAAGAAAATCTAGAGTCACAAGTAGAACATGAGGATTTAGCATTGCCTCCGCAAGATAATCGACTAGAGGTGTCTTTTATTCTAATTGAGGATACTCGAGAAGTCAACATTGGTTCTTTAGAGATCCCTAGACTTGTTCACATTGTTGCATCCCTATCACAAGACCAATTTGACCTCCTCTTTGAGGTCTTAAGAGAGAATATTGGCTGATTTGCATGGTCATATTAGGACATGCTAGGACTTGATCCAAAGCTTGTAGTTCATCATCTTGTACTTGATCCAAAGATCAAGCCCATCAGACAAAAGCTTAGAAAAATGCACCCCAAGGTGGCATTACTGGTCAAAGCTGAATTAGAAAGAATATTAGCTACTAAGGTTATCCGACCTATCAACTACTTAGAGTGGATCTCCAACATGGTCCCTATCACTAAGCCTTCTAGTGACATCAGAATCTACACTGATTTTAGAGATCTCTTTCCCTTACCCAACATAGATATGATTGTAGATCTTACAGCTAGACATGAAATTCTGTCCCTTATGGATGGATTTTTTGGGTATAATCAGATCAAGATTGCAGAAGAGGATCAGCATAAGACATCATTCACTACCCCTTATGGAACCTTTTTCTACATCATGATGCCTTTTGGCCTAAAGAATGCTGGGGCTACCTATCAAAGAGCTATGACATCCATTTTCCATGATCTTATCCATAGCATTTTGGAAGATTATGTGGACGATATCCTAGTCAAATCTCACACCTTCATGGATCATCTCATTGAACTAGAGAAAGTATTTGATAGGTTAGCCCAATATCATCTCATGCTAAATCCCAAGAAGTGTGTCTTTGGGGTCACATCTGGCAAGCTTCTAGGCTTCATAGTTTCTAAATGATGTATAGAGATTGACCCCAAGAAGGTCAAGGCTATCTTAGACATGCCTCCTCCCCAGACACTGCGACAGCTTCGGTCTCTTTAGGGAAAGCTTCAATCCATCCGATGCTTCATCTCCCAACTTGTAGATAAGTGTACACCATTTTCACATTTACTAAAGAAGGATGAGAACTTCAAATGGGATACTTTATGTCAACGCAGCTTTGATCAACTCAAGTAGTATCTAGCCAATCCCCTGTCTTGGTTCCACCATTTCCTGGTAGTCCCTTGATTTTGTACATATCAACAACACCTACTACTCTAGGGGCACTTCTAGCATAGCTTGATGACTACGGCAGAGAAAGAGCCATCTACTATATCAGTAGAACTCTAGTTGGTTAAGAACTCAATTATACTCCTATGGAAAAAGCTTGTTTGGAAGTTATTTTCTCAAATCAAAAGCTTCACCACTACATGCTAATTCATACCATCCAACTAGTCTCCAAGATTGACCCTCTCAAGTATATGCTCTCAAAAATAGAACTTACAAGCCATTTGGCCAAATGGGTTATGCTCCTTAGCAAATTTGACATCCAGTATGTGGATAGAAAGGAAATCAAAGGGCAAGCAATAGCAGATCACCTAGCTGATGCACCTCTAATAGATGTATATCCTTTGATCACAGAATTTCTAGGTGAGCATAACTGCCTAATTGAAGAAGAGCCCCCATGGAAACTTTATTTTGATGGCTCATACAAATCTCATGGATCAGGGGCAGGAATATTGTTGGTTACACCTCAAGGAGATTACATTCCAAAAGCCTTCAAGCTACAATTCCCTAGCACCAACAATATAGAAGAATATGAAGCTCTTGAAGTAGGATTAAAGATAGTTGCAGAATGGAATATCACTGAGTTACAAATCTTTGGTGATTCTTAGCTCATCATCAAGCAAGTCCTAAATGAATATCAAACCAAAGACAAAAAGCTATTACCCTACAAAGAGCTATTTGATCAGCTGACCCAACATTTTACAAAGCTTCAGTTTACACAAGTGCCAAAAATGCAAAATAAGGTAGCAAACGCCATGGCCACTATCGGCTCACTCTTGGAAACTCCCCAAGAAGCTATGCAGTATGAGTTTTTAGTCGAGCAACTCCTCACACCTGCCTATGCGAATAAGGATTCAAACCGTGTTTGTATCTTGGTTGGTCCCCAATCCCCTTGTTACCATGAAATTCACACTTACCTTAACGATGGTATCATATCCCCTCACCTCACATGCACCCAATGCCAAAACCTTATCCAAAAATCATCCCGCTATGTCATCATAGCCAATACCCTATATCGTCGGGGTTATCACAATTCTCTCTCTTAATGTTTAGATGAAAAAAAGGCCGCAATGGCATTAAAAGAAGTACACTCTGGACTTTGCAGTGCCCACACGAGTGGTATTGTCCTAGAATACCAAATACTTTGGGCCTACCATTGAAGAAGACTCCTGTGACTTTTTTAGAAAGTGTCTCCCATGTCAGTAGCACACAAATCTTGTGCATGCTCTAGCACAAGATCTACAGCCTATTGCACCACCTTGGCCTTTCACTTGTTGGGACCTTGATCTAGTTGGAACTATCACACCTCTCTCATTTGATGGACATAAATGGATAATAATAGCTATAGACTATTTCACTAAATGGGTGGAAGTACTCCCCCTAGTCTCAGCTACAGGAGTTTAGGTCTCCAAGTTCATCTTATACCACATTGTTTGTCGCTTTGGCATCCCATCCACCATCTTCATCGACCACGGAGGTAACTTTGAAAATCTCAACATGGAAGAATTATGCACTTTCTCTACATCCATCATCACTTTTCTAGCCCATATTTCCCACAAGGTAATGGCTAAGAAGAGGCAACTAACAAAACCCTCCTCAAAATCCTAAAGAAAGTTGTCAATGATTCCGGCTATGATTGGCACCTACAAATAAATCCAGCCCTATGGGCCTATCGAAATTCCTTTCATACATCCATAGGCACAACTCCACACTCCCTAGTCTATGGTGCCAAAGTAGTATTACCTATAGAGGTTAAACTTCCCTCACTACGCATATATTTGCAAGGGCAAATCTCAGATGAAGAATATAGAGTAGCTTGGCTCACCCAGCTAGATCTCTTAGACGAGAGGAGACAACAAGCCTATGATCATCTCACAGTCTATCAAACTCATCTCAAAAGGAATTTCAACAAGAAGGTTCTCCCATGACACTTTCAACCAGGTGACATGGTCCTCAAAGAAAACATGAAAGTCTAAGAAGATCGAGAAAAGAAAGGCAAGTTTGAACCTACGTGGCTCGGTCCTTATGTTGTCACTGCATCTTTTGGCTTCGGAGCCTATCAGCTATCTACACTAGAAGGGGAACTCTTGAACAATCCTACTAACATCATTCATCTCAAGAAGTTCTATGCTTAAAGATCCTTGGTGTACCCAACTTTTGAAAAATACAAAAAAAAATAGTAAAGAGAAATAAGCATCCAATGGTGAAAACTTGGCAATTCAGGCGCCTTGGATAGGTACCTTGGTGAAAACCTGGTAATTCAGGCACCTTGTGTACTAAAGACTAATCCATTATTTGTCACTATCCTAACCCTCATCCATCCACCCACCATCACCATAAAACACCTGCTTATTCCCTTGGTGTTCCAACCAAATAGCCAAAATCTAATGGAGCTTGTAAATACCTCCTGTACAGCTTGTAAATCTTGTACCAAAGCTTGTATTATACCTTGTAAATCCCTTGTATCATAACTTGTATATCTAAAATCTTGTTCGAAGCTTGTACCATGCTCCAGCTTGTAAACAATCTTGTATCCTAGCTTGTATCCTATCACATGCATACAAAGAACCCCATTTTCACTTAAGCTTTTTGCAAACCATCTACCTATCCACCTATCAACTATTATAGACATCCCATCCTTCACAAAAATTTCCATCTCACAAAAACCAAAACATGAACAAACTTGTACATTTGTAACATATTTTTGGTCTATCAGCTTGTACATCCTCTTTAGCTTAGTACCATTGTATCTATCCAGCTTTCATGTCAATTCATCCTTGATCAGCATCTTGCACACATCGCACATATTGGTTAGGTATTCCAATGCATCCTTTAGCTAGATTTTCTATCACCAAAGTGTTATCCTTCTTAGTTTAGCTTGCCAGATGCATCCCTCATCCAAATCCACCAGCTTAGGTGCTCTCTGATAGGTCCTTGCAGGATATAGCTTTCCTCATGTCTGATCTTGATCCGTTAGTACCTCATCCTAACCATCTCATTGGAAAATGACTCTCTTTTGGATTTTCTCTTTCTTTTGATTTGGGATCTTCCCTTTTGGGTTTTGAAAATATCTTTTCCAAGCAATCTCCTTGTTCCCTCCTCAAGGTTGCCACTATCTTCCATATCATGGTATGCTGCGAATGGGGCAATCAGAGTATAATGTCTTGATCGTGTCTTTCACTTGTTTTCTATTTCTACCTGTGGGTTACCCAGTGTCGTTTCCATGCTACTTCCTCTGGGATTCATGTGTGATACTGGAGCAATCCTTGTGTGTTTTTTTTGAGTTAGTTTGTCATTCCTTTGGATGGTTGGTGAAAAGGCCTTGATGTTCTTGGTAACCTTGGAAATTAACCAACAGTCCTATAGCAAATCTAGTGCTCAACTACGTGGTGGTACTTCTCTTAGAAGTATCCCCCCACTCAAAAAGCTTCAATAGATTCCCTTCATCTCCATTATCCCCCATATCCAGCACCTATCCTAGCTTATGCATTAGTATCTCATTGAATCACTCCTCATGCTTAGCTTTAGAGATTGACAATCCTAGTCTTAGGGATCCACCAATCAAATCAATCCACCAAGCCTCATCTTTCGAGATCCACAATCCTAGTCCTAGGGATCTCTGAAACCCATCTTTCACCAATCTGACTCTTTGAAATCCTATTGCATCAGCTTTATCATCCCATCATCCATATCCCTACCATGGATTCCTTTTATAGCACTCCGCTCCTCCATCCTCCCCCCAATCCTAGAAAGTCTTAAACTTGTTTTACTCTTGTGCCCCTGATTTCCCTTTATCATTCTCCCATAGTGAGATTTTGAGCTAATTTAGCCCTTTCTCTTTGCCAACCTATGTCTTAGCTCATCTCGATTTCTTGTGCTTTTCAAGAAGTCATCGAGCCTTATTTCTCTCCCTGCTGCCTTCTTGAGGGGGCATCATCTAAGTCTAGTCTATCTTCTTCTTATCTGAGACTGGGGCAACCTTGTTTCTAAAACATCTTCCTCATGTCGTCTCCATTCAAACTTCTTTGAAATAGTGTTGTCTCAACACTATGTCAAAGAGGGGCAAAATGTAGACACCTAAATTTGATTACACCGCTTTGGCAATCCTATTTAGTTATCTCTAAAGGCATCATTAATTAAATTCTTATTTAATTAATCTTTTGACATCCCTAGCTAATTAATTTAATTAATCATCTATAGTCCTAATTGATAAATCAAATAACCTATCATTTATCAATTAAATCCTATTCTTCTATCTAATTCCAAAAATCCCCATTTATTAAATAAATCTATTTGATGAATAAAATCCTCAAATCTAAAAACCCCTAACCTATCCCTAATCCTCCATTTAGCCTAATCCACCCCATCCACCCATACTAACCAAGCTTAGCCACTAACTCACCCACTCTCATTAATGTCATCCACTTGCACATCTCTAACATCCCTAATCTAATCCTAAACCCAAACCTAATCCCCCCCCTAATGTTTTCACATTCCCTAAGAAAGTTTAAGACTTTCCTAAACCAAACCAAATTCACCCCTCAAAAATCCCAACCACCAAGTCATGAGTGCTCTTACAAAACATTAAAGACTCTTACAAGCCCACTCATGACTCTTACATCCATCTTCCACACTCTTCCCTCTTTCACACTCATTCCTCTTACATCTCTATTACATACTCAGCCCCACTCATCATGCCTTTAACCAACCCTTTACCCTACCCTCTCACACTCATCCTCCTTGTGACAAGTGTCACCTTCCCATTTGTTCTAAACAAGCACAATCCATGTGCTCTCCTTTGAGTGCATCCTAGCCCTCCTTAAGCCTTCATCTCTCCTTGCATCTTAGCCCTCCATCCCTCAAGCCCTTAGCCTATAAATTGAATCCCCTCCTAAGCCATTTCATCACAATCTTTGAGCTAAAGTTACCATGCTATTTTGAGAACCAAAGTCATCAATCTTAACCTTATGATGCCAAATTGAGAGCTCACAAGGCTACCAATTTGCCATTACCCATCTCCACCATTGAAGAAATTGGGCAAGCAATTGAGCATACATCCACATCAAAGGATACATCTACAAAATCAAGAAAGCATGGAGTGTTTTCTCTTTTGAGGTTTGCACTTCTTGTTTTCTTTTCTTTGTCTAAACATATATGTGAATTTAGTTTAAGTTTGTGAGTGCTTTCTTTAATGTTAATGTTCCTTGCACACTAAAATCTTGTTCTACATTTGGAAGGGTTTTGCTAAAATTGGTAGTAAGTTTCTTTATGGTTATGATGATATGGAAGAATGAATTAGGTGGTATGATTTCAAATTTTGACTTCTTGCTAGATTAAATGTTATCAAGAATTTGGAACATGCTAAAAATCAAGATTAATAGAGAATTTTGGATGGCTTGATAATCAATTTTTTATAACTAATGGAATATCATTGGGTGGAAGTTGATACACCCTTTTTTAATTATGTTTTTTCACTAGTTTCAAAAAATATTAAAACTACGTGTATATAAGGGACGATGCTAGGTTTTCTTCACTAATTCTTTCCCAGTTGACCTTTTTGAATTAGATTAATAAAATATTATAGTGGCTTGCCACTTTTTGCCTTAAAAAAAAAATTGGTCATTGATGTTAGAGTAAATAATTAATTATTTACTCTAACACCCCCCCTTAAGTACAACTTAGGGGGATGCCTTAAGCTCAGAAAAACTAAGATGAAATGTAGAATGGGTCCCGACAATAAGGCCATGTTAGGTACCCATGTACAATGAAGAGAGATACAACATCTAAAAATGAGGAAAGAGGGACAACCTCATGGGAAAACCCCTCCCCCAAAAAGAGGTAAGTACAAACATGCTAAAAAAATGGAGGACAAAAGGATGGAAGGAAGGAAGGCCTCAACAAGATCTCCCAAGGAAAATTTCCATATGAAATGTTTCAAGAGACTCTCTCAAATTCATAAGTACAACCAGCCCCACCATGAGATATAGAAAAGATGCAAAATACCCCTAAGAATAATGGAGCCCCTACAAAAAGAATTGAACCAATGAAACTCCAATGTAGAGTAAACAAGGGAACCCCTAAATGAGAGGGAAAACTAGAAGGCCTAGCTGATGCCCAAAGGAACAAGTATGAGGATCTTGAAATAGAATCCCCAAGGCAAGTGTCATGACACTGTCATGAATGTTTGTTGTAGTATCTACAAAAAGTGCACCTGGAGGCTTGATGAATTAATTTGAAGGATTAGGTAAAGAAGAATCCTATAGAGGAGAAAAGCCCTCAACTAGATGTGGTGTGGCATTCAAAAAGGGGATCTCAAGAATAATACAAAGGTTCAAGTATCTAGACTGCACCACATGATGCTCCTATGAAAGAGAAGATTCATGCTACAAAAATGGAGATGGTGGACCAAAGTGTTAGAAGGTGTAGAGATGAGTGGAAGATCAACTACTTCTGTAGCAATAAGAAATTCTATTACATGATCTTGAATGAAGGCTAAATCAGGAATGAACTCAATTGTCTTCCCTAATCCATTGTGTGTAATCTGAGAATTTGAGAGAAGGTTGGCAGACAAAGATGGAACATACAATACATCATTGAACATACCATCCTAGATTTGAACTAAACCTTTCTCATGGTTTGTTAGGGAAGTGTTATTTTGCATGAGAATACAAGGAATAGGAGAAGCCTCATAAGTAGAGAAGACACCTTGAGAAGATGTCATATGGTGAGAAGCACCTGAATCTAGTATCCAAGGAACCTGTGAAGGAGATATAATGCAAGCTTGTAATGCATGACCCTTTCAAAGATTTGATGTAGATGATGAAGATGTGGAAGAAGACTAAAAGTTAGACCCCTATGAGGTAGAAGAGGATGGAGAATAAATAGTGTTCTTCTGAAGAAGAGCTTGCAAATCTGCAATTTGTTTCTCATAGCTATCAAAACTCTTCTAAAAACAATGTGCCTCATCATAGTAATCATTATAAAATCATCCATTCACATAGTAGTTTCATTTTTCCTATTGTAAAATATTTTCTCTTGTATTGTTTGCTTCAAGCTCTTGCTCCTTTGGTTTCTCTTTGGCAAGCTATTTGCATGCAGGTGATCTTGGCACACTATAGAGTTGGATTTTATCAACTCCTACAATTGATATTGATTCACCCAAACAAATTACTAAATGAATAATCGATTATTTTGTTATCATATCAATCTATTCTTTAACTTTTTATAACTCATATTGTGGATTGATGGAGTTTTTATCCTATTAATGCATCATTATCAATTAACTTGATGGAGTTTTAATCTTATCAACTATTTTCTTTGTAGATCTTATCAACTATATCAAACCTACAATATATTTGGAATGTCTTAATCTAATTTCTTTTGCCTTAAATTATTAAATGAGAAAGATGAGACTTATCTTGAAATTCTCATGTAGTCTTAGCCTAATTGTACCATCACATCCCTATCTATGCATTGAGAAAAGTGAGATGAATTAATAGTTAAAAGTATATAAATTTTAAATAAACCTAATCTAGAAAAAAATGTAGTAAACTTAGCTGCCAAGAAAGATAGAAAAAATGGTTCCTAGAGATAAATTTTATGTTATGATGATGATGATGTAAAAAGGTTGATTGTGAATTTTCAACAAAATAGAAATATTTCTATGATGTAGTTAGAATATTTTTTTTCTTATTTTTCTTTAATACACATTATATTGGAATTTACAAGTGGGAAGATTTACTTCTGAGAGGGGGGGAGGGAGGTTGAATTAGAAGTAACAAACTTTAACCTCTAAA
The DNA here is from genome assembly GCA_028749045.1 of Cupressus sempervirens. NCBI lineage: Eukaryota > Viridiplantae > Streptophyta > Pinopsida > Cupressales > Cupressaceae > Cupressus > Cupressus sempervirens. The sequence goes on from CM053784.1 coordinate 173,044,704, forward strand.
ACTAGTTAGCTGAAACCAATTACATGCATCTAATACATCTAATTAACATCAAAGTAAAGGAATGCATGAAAATAGATAAAAAAAGATTTGATCACCCAGAAATCCTCCAAAATGAGAAGGTAAAATTAGGGTGGGGATGACACCCACAACTTATCACTATAGCAATATGTAACTGATTAAGGTTACAAAGTTTGACCACCATCAATGGTCTAACCTGTGAAAAGCCTACCCTTTTAAAGGCTCTACACTCTATTAAAGTTGACCTATTTAAAGGATTTACAAACACTCACTTCGAATGTCACCCTATTAAAGAATTTAACACCCTGTTAAGGGTTTACAATATGGCTATTAAACCAACCTATCATCATAGGATTTTTGTTCTTCTAATACAATGGCTAGAAAGTATAGTTGAATGTATTTATCTGATGACTTACAATATCCAATTGCTGATTTCAAATCCTTGTTCAATCCAATCTGATTTGATCCTTCTTGATCTAATATAACTCTATTTGAAGTGTTGATACTTTGTTCTAATAACTTGATTCTATAATATTGCTCTTCATCTAAGTCCTCTCACCCCTTTAAAAACTTTTCTAGCATTTGCTCATGCATTTCCACATGACTCTAAATTATGGGGTTTGATCCTCTTTAAAAATGTTTTGAGACATAGGGTTAGATATGAATCTGTGATTGGGATTCATCCATCTTTCCCACTCAATTCTTTCTATTTTTCTGATTAGTTGCATGCTCTTTCCATTTTTCTGATTGGTTGAATGCTGATTGCATAGAAAATGTAATAGATTCAATCTTATCTTTTAGATCCTTCAAGATTCATTTTGAGTTAGCTCAAAAATAGTTTACATATAAGTTTGTGAGGGAAAAAACTCTTATGTTGATTATGTGTTACTGAAAACTTTTTGATTTTTGATGCTCAACACATATAGGAATTATATCTTTCTTGGCTCCTATACTTTTCTCAGCACATATACTACCTTGGCATCAATTTTCACTTGGCACTTGAAACTTTCTCAGCTCCTGAATAACTCGACACCTATTGAATTTCTAGCTCGACATATACGGTAGCTTGGCATCTATATTATACTCAACATCAACTTAGAAATTTCTTAAGTGTGTTGACACTCAATTTTTAAAACCAATTTGAGGCTAACAATCTCCCCCTTTGACATGAGTGTCAAACACACTTAACTAAAAATCATGAATCTAATCTCTATGAGTATAATATACATGTTGTTTGGCATATGTACAAAATATCAAAAAATTGTTCAAAATTTTGTAGAAGATTATATACCTCAAAACTTGTAACTCCCTTTGAGCTAATGTGCCATTTTTGTATTCAAAACTCCTTCCTTATGTTAGATTTGACTCATGCTATTTCCATTCTTTTCCTTATCATTTTACTCTACTTCATTTCTGTCTGCTCTATTTTCACTCCCCCTTACACACATCTTCCCTTGCAGTTTGTGTATCCTTTTGGCTTTATCTCCTTATCTCTACAAAACTAAAAAAAATTATTATCTCCCCCTTTTTATACTTGTTTCAAAGGGTTCTATGAATTAATTTAATATTTAACCAAAAAGGATTTTTTTACCTTCATTATGATCTTTAGAGTAGCATCCTAATTGTCTAATGCAATTTATAGTGCTTTAAGTTGGATGGCTATCTTTGCTACAAGGTGTAATAGGCCTTTTGATGTAGAAATATTGGGATCTTTCTTCAAGACATTTTCTACATAGGTCAGTTCTTTGTACAAAACTTTCATGTGAGCAGTTATAGTAGACTGTATTTGTATCAACTTGGCCTTTATGTTAGCCTCATCTACTATGAGCACAACTAATTTGTTTTGAGTGTGAAGTGTTGTAGGAAAATGCTTCTCACTTTGAGCTAGATCCCTAGGCAACTACATGCTTGATACTTTTAGATTCCTCTCCAAGCTCATAATCCTCTAGCTAGTCTCTTGTGTGAAAATTGATGGATCACATAGTTTGGAGTATAATGAGAATATATTATCAAGTCCTACTTTTACTTTTTCTACCTTCTTAACCAGCTCCACTTGAGATAGTGTATTCTCACTTGATATGCATTCATTCACCATTCACCTTGATTTGGAATTTCTTTTCAGACCATTCTAGCAATTTTACATTTGTGTCTAGGTCTTCATTCTGTACTTGGTCTGCTATACTAGCTAATTGCTCCATTGTGGGCTTTGTTTCATTAGGTAATTGCAAGTTGAATGCATCTAAAAAGATGTCTTTGATTTCAATTAGAGCTTGCCTTTGCCTATACTCATTTCTAAGTATCTCTTGTTTCTTCTTCTTCTCTAGTGCCTCTTGCACTTGATTAATCTAGTCTATGTTCATAGTTTTGTAGTCATACCTTGGAATGACTATCTCCTCATCAAGTGCAAGGTCTCCATAGTAAAGCACCCTTGCAACCTTGGTAGAGCTCAAGCCTAGTGATGATACCTAAAGTGGTACTACATTAGTGCTCAGCTACTATGTTGTCACTGTGGGAGTCCCTATTGTAGGTAAGTTTATCAATGTTTGAATTACCTCTTGTTCTTTCTCCTTAGGGCTCTCCTTGTCATCTTCAATTCTACCTTGATCAATAATTATGACCTAAGTTGGTACACCCTATTCTTGGGCTATAGGAATAGAGATATATTTCTATCATATTTTCTCCTTTGCTAGCTTCTTGATAGTTGAAGTTACCGTGACTATGGAATCAACTCTAACTGAAGCATCTTGTGTTTCTTTCTCTTGTGGTTGTCCACTTGTAGCTGTTGAAGTATGTGAAGGTGGTTCACCTTCTCCATTTTAATCTCAACTAAAAATTTTTGAAGTACCTCCACACTCACCAAAATTGGATTAGTACATAGTTGTTATTGCAAAGTAGTTTGGTGAAGGATCTTTCTAAGATCCTCTATAGTCAATGGTTTGATATTCTAACAAAATGTGTTAGGAACATCCTTTACAATTACTATCTCAACACGTGTGGATGTTACATTTGGAGGACTTGGTGGTGGCATTTGTGTGTCTTGCACACTCTTTTCTTGTTGCTACTATTCAATAGTTGCCTTTTCACTTTCTTGTATGTCTTTCTCCACAACAATATTCTCCTTCTCTGTTTCCCCTTCTTCTTCTTCTTCATTATTTCTTCCCTCAAAAAGGATCTTCTTGTCCTTCATTTATATTTGTGAGCCCATAAATTACTTTCCACATTAGAGTGGACTTCTTCACAACATCCTCAATTTTATTCTGTAATATGTTGAAGGCTCTATATTTGGGTGCAAATTTTCTCCCATGCTTCTTATTAGCCTTTCTTGTTTGGCTTTTTGTGAGTTCAGGCATCACATGAGCCAATGTTGACTCTCTTATTTCCTTCTCCATAGTGAGACAATAATGATATTTATTTTTTACAATGGAGTATAACTCCTTAGGAATAGTATTATCTAGTTCAAGTGGAGTATTATTGAACTTTTCCATCATGGTGTATATTGATTCTTCCACCATGTTTCTCTCCTCTCTTGTCATCTTATTGAAATCAATACCAAATTATATTAGTGGTGTAACTTACCACTCTCAACTAGCTATTATCATTAGACTCAGTTCTCTCATCATCTGACTCTAGAGGTGCCACATACTTTCTTCTTTTCTTGTTTCTTGGCCACCTTTGTTGTAGCCCTTGTATCAACCCTAGTGGTAGGTTTTTTTAGGGCTTGGCTTAGCTTTTTTCTTTTCTTTAGGTTGAGTACTAGGCTATTTTTGTGCTTTCCCCTTCTTAAGCTCTACCTTGGGTGCTTCCTCTTCTTCCTTAGCACCTTCTTGTTCTTTAGCATCTTCACCCATGCCTTGGGTTGGTACTAGTGGCCCTTGTCCTTGTTCCTCTTCATCTTCTTCTTCATCTTCTTCTTCTATTTTTGCTGAGCCTTCACCAAATTTAGCCTTGAGATTCTTTACTAATTTGTCCTTTTTCTTGAGTGTAGAAGTAGTCTTCAATTCCGTATCCACATTAGATCTTACTACATCATATGTCCCAAAATGTTGGTCACTTTTATCTACTTCCTTTGCAAGCAATGTTGTAATTTCTTCAGATGCCTCATCAATGTTTATCTCATAACCAAGTGGCTTAAGCCATCTTACCCTTGGTATGGCTACTTGGATGTAAGTGTAATCAATATCAACAAGAAATTAAATATCATTTATGTCCTGCTCCACAAGTGAGACTAGAGTCCTAAGCCTTTGTTTCATTGATTTCTTGAAATCTTCAAAATAACTGGTCATGCTAGTCTCAAAATTGTCTCTCATTTATTCTATGTATTCATTTACCTGAGCTACTGTAGACCTAATAGTTTTCCAACATATCTTTCCATAAGAGGGGAATTCATTCTATACATAGAAAAATATACATATCAAAATTGCTCCAAATTTACATTGAGCTCCATTTGTTCTTCTTATAGCTCCTAAATTCTCATTGATCTGTTGTAATTGCACTTCAACTAGATCATAAGGATGATCCTTCTTAACAAGTTTATAACCAACATCCACTGCAATATAGAGAACACTGTTGAGTTTGCTAGACTAGTAGAATTTATGGGATATGACTCTAACAAAAAAATCAACAAGTGGACCCTAATAGTATCAATGGTCATGCCTCTCTTTTTCCACTTAGCTCCAATGTTCTTCTCAATAGCTTCTTTGGAGTCACTCCTTAGGGTTTTAGGTCATTTTAGGGTTGGATACCCTATTACCCTATGAATAATATTTTTTGATATTTTGACTGGCCCATCTTCTAACCCCAAACTACCATCATGTATCCTAATTAGCACAATTCTAATCCATTCGGTCTTAAACATGATAGGAAAATCTAGGGCATGGGTTAAGCCCTTCTTTTCAACAATTTGGAACACTTCTTTCAAGACCCCATTTTCACACAATTTATTGTATGCTTCCCTTATTTCCATGTCTCCAATAGCACCAATCTTAGAGTTATAGCATCTCCTAACATCTTGAACCATTATAATCTTAGGAGGAATTACCAACAAGGCTTTGGCAGGGTCATTCTTATAAAAAAATTTAGGAATATGTCTAAAATTTTGTTGTGTAACTTCATTACTCACAAATTGGACTTCAAACAACTCTTTATCTTGAGGTTTTCTAGAGCTAGAGGCCATTTCTTCAAAATAGGGTTTAAACATGAAGAAATTCCAAAAGTGTGTAGCTCGACACAAGTAAAATACCTTGACTTTAAAGTAACTATGTTGAATCTCTATTGAAATTTGCTCAAATGTTTAATTCTTTGCTTTGAAATTCTTTCTTCACTTTTCTTTTTCTTGATTTTTTCTCATGATGGTGAAAAATCATTCAAAATGTGATCATATACCCTTGTTTCATAGCATTTAATGCTTAGTCCACTTAGCTCCTTTTACAATTCTACTTTACTCAACTTCCATTATGTTTCCAACTCTTGGCACATACTAGAGTTTCACTTACTTAGCTTCAATACAAATTTCTTTTTACTTGGCATCTACTACTAACTCGATTGCAACTAATTACTCGGTTCTACTGACTTTGGCTGACAATTCGACATGTACTAGAATTTTACTCAGCATCTAAAGACAACTGTCTTACTTGGCATCACTTGTAAAGACTTGAAGTTTTAACTATGCATCTCTTATTCATGCTAATCTATCCTTTTTAGTACTAACTTAGCCTTGGAACTGATGTATGATAGAGCACTTAAATATCAATCCCACACATTTTTTTGTTTAGTTGGATGAAGTGTGACAACTTGACCTTTTAGGTGAAGTGATCCCTCCATTAGATGTGTTGTCTCCATCTTTCTTCTTCCATCTTTTATTCATTTCTCCTCTGATGTGTTCCACATAGGCTTTGATCTGCACTTAAAAGCTCTATGTCAATATTTTTTGCAATTGTAGTAGTGACCTTCAAATCTCAATGTTCTAATGGTTCTATTCCTACAATCATGTGCATAATGTTCTTGCTTGTTGCACTTGTCATAGTGACGCATGTCTTTAGGTTGGTCATGTTGATTGACATTTTTGCTCCTGCACACATTAGAGGTATGTCCTTTTTTACCACAAAAATGACAAGTGTGTTTAGTATTCTTACCTTTTTCACTTCTTTCTTCTATAGTCTTGGACAACTCTCCTTTTTCAGCGTTGGTGTATCCAAATCTTGAAGTGTCATTACTATATCTTCGTGATTTTAGTAGTTGTTCAAAATACTTGATGGCTTCATTAGGTTTGTTGAAGCTATTTTCAATCTCCTTTTCTCTTCTCAAGTCATTTTGTAGTTGTTTCTTTTGCATCTTCAGTGTGGAGATCTCAATATCCTTGACATTCAACTCATCGTGTGCATTCATCATCTGGCTTATTGTATCTAGCTGCATGTTAGAAATTCTTGCAAGCTCAATTGACTTTTCCTCCAATCTATTAGCAAGGTTTCTCTTGTCATCTTCTATCATATCCTTATCTTCAATAGCTCTTTTCTTCTATTTGGTCACTTCACAAAGCATCGTGACTTGAGATTCTTGTTCAATCTTGAGAGTTCTAATCTTTTCTGCTTGAGCTCTATTCTTCTCCATCAAATCTACTATTGCTACATCAAACTCCTTGGAATCTCCATTTGCAAATACTTTTGAGGTATCAATCTCCTTGTACTATGTATCATTTTTAGCTATGGCAATCTCTCTTCTTCTCTTTAAGAATTTCCTCAATTCTTCCCTAGCTTCTTACAGTGAATGTAGAATGAGATGTATCTCAATCTTCTGATTTTCTATGATCTTCCCAAGTTTGTAGACTCTAATTTCTAGATTTTTTTCTCCAAGCTACAAGGCTTCTCCATGTGAGAACTCAACTATGATACCAATTGTTAGAATTCACAAGTGGGAAGATTTACTTGTGAGGGAGTGGGGTGAATCAGAAGTAACAAACTTTAACCTTTAAAACTATTTAGCTGAAATCAATTACATGCATCTAATACATCTAATTAATGTGAAATTAAAGAAATGCATGAAAATAGATAACACAAGATTTGATCACCCAAAACCCCTCGAAAATGCGAATGTAAAACTGGGGTGGGGATGACACCTACAACTTATCATTATAGCAATATGTAACTAATTAAGATTACAAAGTTTGACCACCATCAATGGTTTGCCCTATGAAAGGCCTACCCTATTAAAGGTTCTACACCTTGTTAAAAGTAACTTGTTTGAAAGATTTACAAACACTCACTTTGAATGTCACGCTATTAAAGGATTTAGCACCCTATTAAGGGTTTACAATATGGTTGTTAAACCAAACTATCATCATAGGATTTTCATTCTCCTAATACAATGGCTAGAAAGTGTAGTTGAATGTATTTATCTAATGACTTACAATCTCCAATTGCTGATTTCAGATCCTTGTTATGTCCAATCTAATCTAATTTTTCTTGATATGATATAACTCTATTTGAAGTACTAATAATTTATTCATAATCTAATTTTGCAATACTACTCTTCTTCTAAGTCCTCTCACCCCTTTAAAAAATTCACTAGCATTCACTCATGCATTCCCACATGACTTTGAATTATGAGGTTTCATCCTCCTTAAAAAGGTTTCAAGACTTAGGGTTCGGTATGAATCTACGATTGAGATTCATCCATCTTTCCTGCTCAATTCTTTCCATTTGTTGATTGGTTGCATGCTCTTTCCATTTTTCTAATTGGTTTCATGTTGATTGCATAGGGAATGTAATAGATTTGATCGTATCTTTTAGAGCCTTCGAGATTCATCTTGATTCAACTCAAAAATGGTTTATATCTGAGTTTTTGAGGGAACAAACTCTTATGTTGATTCTATTTTACTTGATACTTACTAATTGCTAATGCTCGACACTTATAGGAATTTAGTCTTGCTCAACTCATATATTTTACTCCTCACATATACTAGCTCCGCATCAATTGTCACTCAGCACATACTGTAGCTTGGCATCTATATTATACTTGGCATCAACTTAGAAATTTATTAAGTGTGCTTACATTAAATTGTCAAAACCAATCTAAGACCAACACATTCTAAGTTAAAGTTTGAGTTAGTACACATTTTTAAATGTCACTTTCACCTAAATTGTATGTATTTTATCTTATAACACTAGTTAACAAGTGATAATAAAGATATTTCTATTTTGATATGTGACTTGACTTTGCTAAATTCGAATAAAGAATAATTTTATTTTAAAAGTAACAATAGACATCTTTCTATTTTGTTTTGTATTTTATTTATTGTATCTGATGAATACATTATGAAGTTGTAAAAATATATTCTCGTTGAAAGTAATAGTATTCCTTAAAATAATACTAAACATTTATTTTACTAAATATTTGAAAAATCATTATAAAATCTTGGTGTGATTTGAAACTTTATTGTAAATATTTTTCTTATAAATAGTAAACCCAAAATTTTAATGTTATTAGAAATCTAACAATTTTTACTTTCCTGACATTATGGTGTTAATGTATCTTATTAAAATAGAAAATTAATAATATGACTTTTAAACATTTAGAAAATTGATAAATTTAAATATGTAGAAGATTTATTAAAATTAAGAAAATCAATATTTAGGAAAACTTTTACTAAAATTATGGATTATCAAACAAAATTGAAAGGTATAGATCATCAAGTAGAAGTGAAATGTCAAATCTATTATATCAAGAACTAGGATGTTAAATAAATAATGTTCACTTAGGATAGTTTAAAGTAAAGCTAATTTATACTAATTGCATCTAAATGACTTCCTAATGATTAGATTTTTTTTTTTCATTCTTAAAATTGAATGTCTTAAAGTACTATATATCAATGTTCATATTAAGTTAATAAAGAAATTAGATAGGAAATATTTAAACAATTTTATTAGAAGTAAATCATACTTAAATATTAATAGATTCATTTATATATATATAAAATAAATTAAAATTTAAGTGTATGCATACATACATACATACATATACATATATATCCTTTATTGTAAGTGGTAGACAAAGATAAGTATTAGGAAAGATGCCTCCTGGCAGCAAATAATGCCTATTAAATTTTATTTTGTTATGTGTGTGTGTGTGTGTGTGTGTGTGTCTGTCTATAGGTATGTATATGTATACATGTATATACATACATATATATGTGTGTGTGTGTGTCTATATATGTCCACGAAACTTCACTCTAGGGAATTTACTATAAAACATAGATTTCATCTTCAATCATAGAATAAGCTTTCTCTCTTATTACAATAACTCTTATTTTCTTCATAACTTGTTTTGATAAGCTCCAAATTGCAAGTGACATTAGCTATACTCTAAACTCATCTAGTTATATATTTTATCAAATTCACTATTCATAGTTTTATCTCTAGATGAAGTTTCAAATTTTTGAGCTATGAGCAAGGTTAAGTCAACTTAGTTGAATCAAACTCAATTATTGACTTTGATCTTCCTTTTTCTACATCATCTAAATTTTCCTCACATCCAAAAGTTAATCCCATTACAAATGTCTCATCAAGTTCTTCTCGAAGTTTACTAACTACATTTATGTAATCTTAATTATTTTTATTAGTTCTAAATTTGGACTTTTATGATTCCTTCTGTCATTTATGAAATCTCTTCCATTGTTGCTTATATTTATGAAGTTTCTTCCATTGTTCCTTCTATCCATTCTACAACACTTTTCTATATGTTTGAAGTTATTGCATAACTGACATACCTAGGTTTTGCTTCTAGGATTCTATTGATCAATAGGTGTTTGGTAGTTTCGGTCTATGTGTGCAAAGTTGTTACACTTATAGCACATGATTTGTTTTCTTTCTTCAAAAGTTCTTATTTCTGTTGATTTCCTCTCATTAGATCTTCTTCTATTGGTAAGGCTAGTATTTCCATACATTCTACTATTCCTTTTATCATTTTCAGATTGAGGTTTCTTACAATCAATTGCTTGATGACCAATACCATGAGAATTATGATAATAAAAATTCATAGCATGATTAAATGACTTATTTGAACAATCTCTTTTCATATGAACTATTTCAATGTATGAAAAATATATACCTCTAAATTCATACCTAGTTTCCTTAAGAGATTCTACTTTATTTGGTTTATCCAATTTCTTAGTTTCCTTGTCTTGTCCAACTTCTTTAGATTTATTAAAGGATTGATTGGATTCAATCTTATGATCAAATTTATCTTTTTCTTTTAGACATCATCTATTTTTAGGTTTCTTTGTAGACATGTTAAATAGGTAACTATTGTGGTTTCACTATTGGGGACCCCTTATTTATTTTTTACCTTCCTAGATCCCTACTCTAGATCTAAGTCTTTTCTAGGGTTTTGTCTGATATCTTTGGTAAGATCTAGGTCCTAGTTTGAAAACCTAAATTTCTTGGAATCATCATCTGAGGGGATAAGTCATTATTACAAGGAAAATGGCACACCTAGTACACCTCCCTAGGTGTGCTAGTGCACCAAATATTGGAGAAAGGCATCTTCCCCTTGGTAATGTGCAATAGTGCAGTTGTGCATCACCAAGGGGTGTGTTGGTTCCCACATCTATAAAAATCAGGACCCCATCCATATCCCCACTTCATTCTTTCTATCTTGCTCTAATCAACCACATACCACACCTCTTGAGGTGCACATCACCACCCATCTTTCTCCTCTCACCATAACTTTAAAGACCCAAAAGAAGGTGTGCAGCTGTGCACCTATCTAGGTGCGCAATTATGCACCCTCCTTTTTTGGATTAACATAATGAAAAATAATAAATTAAAAACTCTTTAAATACTTAGACTAAATCCTCAACTATTAAAAGGTGTGCAATTGTACACCTATCCATGGTGCATAGATGCACACCTTCACTAAGGCAAAGCTTTCTTCTGAGTGAAGAAAGGTTTCTCACTTAGCACACATTGAAGGTGTGCAAAGTGTGTACCCTTATTTCTATGAAGTTTTGTATAGAAGAAAGTGCATTGAGTGCACCTCTGAGGTGTGTTGGGTGCACTCTTTTGTTGTCTTTCTGAAGGTTTGTAGTGGTTTTTTTATGTTTTTGAGCAATTAGGCATTTTGGGATTTTTTTTATGTCATCATTAGGTTTGGTATTAATTGATTTTTCTTTATCTTTGGACCAATAGACATTTTTATGTAGATTCAATGGTTTCTTCATCATCCTTATTGGCTACAAAGATGTTCCCAAAACTAGTGGTGTTCAAGTTTTAGGGTGTTCTAGCAAAGTCACACTTCCAAGATAATTATTTAGAGATTTGAGACACCAAACTTGGTTGTAGTGACCTGAATGTGTTCCTAGTATTATGCAACAACCCTATGGAGAGGTCCCTATTCATATCCACTCTAATCCAATCAGGACTTGTCAAAAAAACATCACATATAGTATCATTAAAATCTTTAGAATTGATCATGGCACTAGTAGAAAACTATATTTCTCAAGAAAGGGTCATGAAGAGTATAACTAGAGAGATCATCCTAGATCATCAACTTAAGAACATAGAAAAGGTGTTCCATCTTCCAAGAGCAGATCAATTTATTAGATTAATATATCACTAGGCAGAAAAATGGTACAGAGAACATGTTGAGGAAGCATCTAAAATTATTTAGTCCTCATACCTCATTGAGAAGACTCCTCTATGGCGTAAAGTAGGAAAAGCTAACAAGATGAGAGGTTACATGAATGAAGATATTGGATATTTTATAATAATCTTAAGTAGGGTATTAGGGTTGCTAGCATTAGGAAACCTGAATATATGGATGGTACATTTTATCAAGACTATCAAGATAGTGAAGAGGCTAATTGATTGGGCCTCCATTCTTAGTGAGATGGGCAACTCGTTATGTTTAAGAATAACTAAAAGTTTTACATGATATCATATTTGGTGTACCTATTAGCTGCAAGGGTGATGGATTATCTAGGAATCTTCAAAAAGGGCAATATGCAAGTTGCAAATGCATGGCCATATATAGTATTTCCCCAATTGGTGAAGAAAAAGATTCCTAAGCACAACAAGGAATATAGAACAGTGAATGATGCTTTTATATTCACAATTATCTAGTTCATTGAAGGGGATTATGAGAAGATGATGTTAGAGGGGACAATGGAAAAGATTTTAGAAGTTAGATCCTATTACATCCAATATTGAACATTTACTTATTTGAAGTTAATGGTTACAACAATCAATCCCAAGAAGCTCCCTAGATATCCAAGTGGTAGACTTATACTTCTAGAGATCACTGAACAACTCTTGTCTGCATACGAAAAACTATGGAAGCAACATAAAATAATATGGGTATGGTCTATTACTATAGGACCATTTAGTGTGGTCTGAAGAAAGCATATTCCATCTTTTGAGCCTGAATGGTATCAATATCCCCTGGAGGAATATAATTCTCCTCACCCTTATTTTGATAAGATTTCAAGGGTGTAGTATTTGGCTGGAAACACATTTCAACATGAAGATGAAATTGAGGACCACTAGATGAATGCAATAGACAACTACAATATCCATATAAGGGATTATTTTAGGATGTCCCTCTATCTAGCAAGTAGTGCCTTAAAGATAAAGGTCCTTTTAAAGATTATGCAACATGATACTAAGGATGTTCTTGATCCATTGTTCAATAATGACACAATTGGTGATCAACCTATTATGAATGCTGAGATTGATAAGGAAGAAAACTAAGATATTAATCACAAGGCCAAGCATGTTATCAAACTAACCAAGGATTGGATTAAGAGACTTTTCAAAGTGGATTCAATTCTTCAAGTGGTAGTCTTCCATGCTATAGCCCAGCCAACAAAATTTTGAGGAGCTAAGGTAATAGTGCCTACTTTTATAGCTGAGTCCCGAATGGGGCTAGAAATAGTTCACCAACTTGATAAAGAAGTTAGATATTAAAGGTCTTAGAAAGGAAAAAGTAAGAGGAAGAGAACTTCTCCTCAAGAAGTTGAGCCAAAAGAGGACCCAACTCACCCTAGGGCAGAAAATGTGCAAGGGTTGGAGAATGTTGAAGCTACATAGATCCAAGATAATCCTCAAGCACCACTAACTAAACAAGGGAAACAAGAAGCTGAAACAAAATAACAAGAAGTTTTTTCATTGTGACATGAGGTACAAGCCTCCCCATCTGCTTCTAAGAGAAGAAAGATCAAGACTTTGGTCAAAAGGAGACAAAAGGCAATTATGAGAGTTATTCATTTCCCATCAATCCCATAAGTTATCCTAGAAGGAGAGGAAGAAGAGGATGATGAGGATGAAGAAGATAACCTTCCTTTTAATTTGAGGACTCATCTTATGAGAGCTACAGAGTTAGAACGAAGAAGAAGCTCCACAATTACACTAGCCCATTCTTGAGTAGCCTATTTAATCTACAACTTCTAAGGATAAGATGTAGTAGTGGATTTATGAGTAGGCAGGTGTAGGGACTGATGTCTTTTAGATGTCAAATTTTGATTTTATGTCAGTTGGCACTAAATTGGTGGGAGACAAAATAAGGGATAATCCAACTAATCAACCTCAATAGGGGGATTGGAGTAAGTTTCCACCTAAGATACAAGGACCCAAAGTAGTTCTACCATCACCAATATAGCTACGTTTTGTATGGATAAAGGTTTAGCTATTCCCCTTCCTTCAAAAAATTAAGATCAACAAGTCCAAGCTAAATAGAAGGAAGAGCTGCAACAAATACTCATCGATGAAGTGTTAGAGGAAGGGAAAATATGTGAGTATCCTTAGTATAATTTCCAACACACAAAGGTGAGTGTTATGGACTCCATAGATATAGAGAGTCTTGATGTGGATCTCTCACAAAAGGAGAAGACTCCAAAGAGGAGTGATAAGGGGAAAACCATAGCAAAGAAAACTTCTTTTTCTTCAAAAGGAAAATCTCTGATGGAGCATATCCCAGAATGGCTAAGAAAAGAGGTGATTTGAAAAAAAAGGCAACAAAACTCCATTGAGGAAGAGGATATGAGAGAATTGATTAAAGTTCTCTAAAAACTAGATTCACTACCAAAAGATACATGGGCATTAGCCTTCATCATGAGTGATGAAAACTAAGATTTATTTTCTCACATTGCTATCCCTCCTCTAGATATAGATGTTGAAGAATTGAATCCAAAGGATTATCAAATTAGGGAAGTTATGCTTGGGAAATCCATGTTGGACACTACTAAGTTGATGGTAACAATTGGGATTAAAGAAGTGTTTAGGCAATCAAAATAGGATGATAGAAAATTGATAACACTTCACAAATAGAACAAGATCCTACAAAGATATCTAAACAAAGTTGTTTGTTCTTTACACCCTAAAAATCCTGAGGAAACTTTGAATGCTATCTTGGAGAAAAGCGATAGGGAGATAGTGCAACTTGATCCATTTTTGAGAGCTTGTTAGTAATGGTGAGAAAGTTTTGAAGAGTAAGGTGTGTAGATTATATAGGGAAATCTTAAGCTGCTACACCATATGCAAGATAATTTAGATAAGTTGGTAGCCATTTTGAATCAGGATTTTGATTCAATCGATGAAGTACATACTTGGGGCAAGGACCTTCAAGCATTATAGGCAATCAAAGGCCAAAGGTATTAGATGTTAATGGAGGTATATATAGTGGAAGAGTTTGATAAAATTGATGATTGGATATAAAAGATTGTGCATGGCAATAAAGTAATCAAAAAATTACATGCAGAATCAAACCCAAAAGCAAATTTTAGAGGTAGAGAAGCATTATAGTGACACATGCTTAGATATTTTTGAAGATGATGCAGGGGATAAATTGATGAATTTAGAACTAGTTGTTGAATAGTTCTAGAAATTTTTTGAAGAAGCTTCTAATGATAATGATATTAGACAAGTGTTCAGGACTAAAGAAGCATTATTAGATTTAGATGTTAGACTAGGAGATATTGTAGAGACACATCCAAGTGGACAACTATAGGTAGAAAGTGAAGGACAAGTATGAAGCCTTAGATTTTCTAGATGCAGCTCAAGTCACTAAGATTATCAAGAAATTCAAGAGAAAATACCCAAACATAGCTCTAGTATGAAGGGGAACAAAACCCTGAAGCTACAATTTCAATTTTAACGCTTGGTGAAATTTTGTATTTTTTTGAACATGCTTCTGAGGTGCATAGGTACACTGCTTTCAAGGTGCACTTTTTTAGAGGTGTACAAGAAGTCTTTGAAGAATTTAGAGGTGCATGGATAGTTAACTACTAGTTCTAAATATAGAGTTTTCCATGCATCAAAAACACATTCTAATGGTAGTTTAACTCCTATAAACACCTAGTGAACATGGAGCTTCTATTTTTGGCACTTTTAGACACTTCCACATCATCTAATGTATTTATTCTTCTTATTTTCTCATTCTTTCTTTGTTTTAACAAATTTAAAGGCTCATGCATCCATTTAAGGATATAAATAAGGCTGAAGTCCTACTAAACACTAGTTATAGAGTCAATTTGTACATAATTAGATTTTTTTTATTAGTTTGGAAGCATATGATTACATAGAGATATCTCTTACTCTCAAAAAAAATTGAGGAGAATATTTCTTATAAATTAAGGGATGTAATATGTATTCTAGGCTGCTATTATTTTGATGGAATAATATATGCTATTAGTGCTCACATTATGAGTGTAGTCATTATTGCCTAAATGTGTTGTATTTTGTGATATATGTTCATGGAATGTAATTAAGCTAATAGTTTTATTCTGTTTTTCTAGTTGTATGATCTTTTAATTCTAGTTTTGGCTATGGGTCTAAAAATTTCACTGATGTACTTAGTTCAAGAAGAGATCACCATATTGTTCCTACATAGCTTTTTGTCTTGCATGGTTGCACTTTTTGTGCCTTATGATTAGATGAAAAGTGAAACATCTTATGGTTTCTAAATTCCCATTGACAATTGCATCAATGGAATTAAGAAAGTGCTATTCCTATTTTCATTGGTTACCCACCAAATATTTTGAAGGATTAACTCATAGATGCATTATTTCTATGGTTTATGTTCGTTAGGGATTTTTACTTTTCATGTTATTTTCTTAAACTTTTTGCTACACTATCTTCATTATTTTCATTTACAAATGCTTGGTTAATTTAGGAATTCATATATTTGCATCATTTAATTGCATTCATTTAAAAAATAGAAAAATAGAAAAATATATTTCATTTTTGTGTATTTTATTCTTTTGAGATAGCAAGAAGATTGTACATCTTATCCAAATTGTTTGAACTAGCAAAGGCCTCCTTGTGAACAAATACATTTATCTTCAACTGAATGGATTATAGTAGGTTGCAAGATTACTTAGAACCTTGGAGTTGATCCCCAAACTAAATTTTCAAGAGAGGACTTTGAAAGGATTTTTTTCATTAAGCATCATGCATAATGATAGCTCAATAGAAGTGGTACTTAAACGAGGGATCTCAACATTTAGAATAGAGGGAAAAACTTACAATTTCAAAATTTTGCATTTTTTTGACAAGTTCAAAAAAAATTCTGAGCTTTTGAGCTTCTAAGGTGTGTAGGTGCATGGGGTACATAGGTGCACCTGGTGAATAGGTGGATTAGATTCCAAGGCATGCCTTATTTTTGAGAAAGTGTACTTCTATAAAGGTGCACTATTTCTAGAATTGATGCAAACTAGAGGATTCTGATCAATCATCCCCATTCCAATAAGCTTTAGGATCTTCACCCTATGCACGCGAGTTCCTCGAGCTTACCCATTTCTATAAGCCTCATAGTGAAAATTATACCACTTCCATTCAACATTTTGTCATCTTCTTTAGTTCCACCTTGTTAGAATCTGAAAAGATTAATAACCCAGAAAACTAGTGCAAAGAGTAAATATCTAAACTATGAATGCAAATGATACAAATCCAAAATAGCATCATAGAGTTAGTCTCCAAGAGAGTAATGCAAATGCTGGAAGCAGAATAGCATTAAGATGATGCAAAAACAAGAGATGTAAATACAAGCCAGGTAGCATGCTTATATAGGCTAGGAAGAGGGAGGAGGTGGCAACACCAACCAATGAGGAGCAACCATCTATCGGACTAAAGATAGCAAAGTATCTTCCCAAGATAGCTAATGGATGCTCACATGTAGGAAGGTGACACCTCACAACCATTCACCTAATAAGACATGCTTTATTAACCTAAGCGAGATTATTAAAAGTGTAGGAAAAACCTAGCAAAATAGAAAAAATAAAAAACTACACTAACACCCCCCCATAAGTGAAGCTTAGGTGGATGTAGAAATGGGTCCCGGCAACGAGGCCATGTTAGGTACCCAAGTACAATGCAAGAAGATGCAAACTCTGAAAGCGAGGAAAGAGAGAAAACCACATGGGAAAAACCCTCCCCCAAAAAGAGGTAAGAACCTAGTGAATAACTGAAGAAGTCTCCCGCTAGGAAAATTGTCCCCTAAAACAGGAACAAGGAGTGATCATGAAGAAACAGCATCACTAAAGCATGAAGAACCACAAAAATTTTTCAAAATGCTGATCTGTAGAACCTCCATGGAAATAGAAGGCACGAACCATCAACCAAAGGAACCTCCATGGAAATAGAAGGCACGAACCATCAACCAAAGAAGCATAGAACAACAATATAACCTCCCCTTAAGGTAGGTGAAGTGATAGGCAACTGAAAAGATGGGACAAAAATCTCCTACAACACAGGAGCCAAACTCATCAAGAGTGAGGTACAAACACAAATAAAGGCATGTGTCGTTGACACTACATGAGGAATTAGAGAAAGAGGGCCTATAAGCGACAAACAACTATCCCCCCCATGGCACTTTATATAATAGTGTGAGTACAATGAGTCACAATGATGAAAAGGATCTCGAAAAGCAAGAGTGGCACTTTATCACAGTGCGTTGCATAAAGATGCTTACAATGAATATCAACAATGATCAAAAAAAATATAAGGCTGAAACAATAGAAGGTAAAGCCCAAAACGAAGCAACTAAAGCAACAAAATTGATCTCCATGCAAAAGATTGAATAAGATGTGTCTGGAATAGAATCTGGAACAACAACTAGTATCACTAGAAAGAGCACAAAAAGAGCTTTCCAGCGATATAAAGAAGTCCAAAATCGGAGATCGGAAGCTCAAGATACGCCTCACGGAGTGCAAAATAGAACATCCAGATTTGACTACCATAATAGGCAACCAAATTGCATCAAAACTCAAAAACACCTATACCAGCATCTCCGCCTTAGAACCAGCTTTCCGGCACTTCTTTTGGATCAGAAAAATACATCCGTATGCAAAAGTTATGGCCAAAAAATCGAAGGTAGGTCCAAAAGCAAATCAGGAGAGGTGCAAGCAAGGATGGTGATGTAGTGATGACATCATGCTGACATCAGCAGTACCTGAGATTAAATTTGATGGCCTGCGGCCCATCACAACAAAAAAGAGTGCCACGTGTCAAAGCCGATGTGGGAGGTCCACATGTCAAAGCCGACGTGGGAGGGGTGACGTGGCGGGTCCACGTGGCAAGGTGCCACATGGAGCCCAGGCCACGTGTCACCCCCGCAGTAGCTACAGATGCTGATTGAAAACTCCAAATATGCAAGTTGGTTGTCAGATTTGAGATTGGAAAGCCCAGAGAAAAATTGTTTTTTTCAAAACTTTTCTGATTCTCAGGATCATCCAAAGATGCAAGAGAAGAGCATACTTCATTTTTCAAAAAACTACAATAAAGTTTATTTGCCCCCCCCCCCCCCCCCCCCGAATCTCTCAATTAAGGAAACTAAAATCTACTCTTGCACATAGAAAAGCTCTGATACCATGTTAGAATCTGAAAAGATTAATAACCCAGAAAACTAGTGCAAAGAGTAAATATCTAAACTATGAATGCAAATGATACAAAATCAAAATAGCATCATAGAGTTAGTCTCCAAGAGAGTAATGCAAATGCCAGAAGTAGAATAGCATTAAGATGATGCAAAAACAAGAGATGTAAATACAAGCCAGGTAGCATGCTTATATAGGCTAGGAAGAGGGAGGAGGTGGCAACACCAACCAATGAGGAGCAACCATCTATCGGACTAAAGATAGCAAAGTATCTTCCCAAGATAGCTAATGGATGCTCACATGTAGGAAGGTGACACCTCACAACCATTCACCTAATAAGACATGCTTTATTAACCTAAGCGAGATTATTAAAAGTGTAGGAAAACCCTAGAAAAATAGAAAAAAATAAAAAACTACACTAACACACCTTCACAACAATCACTCATTATTCCTCCAAATTCATTGATGGGCTTTTTTGCAAATGTTGTAGACTCACTAATCAACTTGATAGGTGTACTCAATGATCCTCCTAAGAATCCTAAGAAGTTTTTCCAAACGTTCATCTATGGAGAGACACAAACTATTGAAGATCACATTAAGGTATTCAAGGAAATTTGCAACCAAAAGTAGATTGCTAACAAGAATGTTGTTCTTCATCTATTTCCCTATTCTTTGGGGAAAGTTGCCTTTAATTGATATGTTAATTTTCCACTTGGATGTATTGAACACTGGGATATTTTCAAAAAATTGTTTTTGCAACAATTCAAAACCTTCATCAACCTAGCTATGATACATCAACAATTCATATCAATCAAAAGGGACCTAGTTGAGATAGTCACATGCTTCAACCATGACTTTCATATGGCATACAACAAGCTAGAAATTCCATACACTATACCAGTTGAAGCTGCTATTTAGAATTATCTAAATGCTATGGACCATCTTACTGCTATTTTTTTAAGAAGACTTCTTGTAGGGAATATTGACACATTGGATAAAGTCTTCGTTAAAGCCATTACCTTCACTAAATAGGCCAATCCTAATGGAGGAGGATTGATGCTTCCATCTCAAGCTATTACAGTGATGCCAACATATCCTTTCGAAGCACCTATGATGCCTATCTGATTCATACCTATGAATCCAATTCCATTACTATAGGCACCTACTTTGCAAAACCAAGCTTTAAGATATTTAGGATATGAACCTCCAAAAGCTACTTTCTTTGAGCAAAACACAATAGCTTCTATTGAGCTAGAGAATAGTTTTGCCTCTATGTTTGGGAAAAAAAATAAGACCATGTCACAAATGAACAATGAGTTGACTCACTTAAGGTTGTCACAAGGAAATAATAACAACTTTCAAAGACATAATGTTGGTCCTTACAACAATAACAACTATGGTAAGAACTAAAATAGGAATTTCAATGGAAATAACAATGCTAGGAACAACAATGCAGGAAACAATAATCAAGGAAACAATTTCAATCCCCCTAACCATAATAATGGCTTCCAAAGATAGAATAAAAAATGGAATACTCATTTGACCAATGGAAGAATTCCTGTAGATAACAATAACAATAATTTATAGTATGTGGATATCAATCAGTATGCTGATGGTCAAAACACATCTAACATGATGGTTCGTATTACAATGGAAATCAAGACATAACTTAGAATTCACAAGAAAATGACAATGTACCTCCTATATAGTTTAATGCTATGCTACTAGAATCCTATGATTTTTCAGAAAATTCACATGTAGAACAACCAACCAATGAACAATTATCTTTATCATGTAGTTAGGAACCAAACATTTAACCTAAAGAGATGGTTGTGTTTTGTAATGACAATTGAAATACTTACAAATTGTGAAGTAGAAAAGAACCTATGACAGATAGAATTCCTTTAGCATTACAACCAACTCCTCCCAATCTAAGAGCGAGTAATAATCTAGTACCAATCACGGTCCTGTATGCATGACAACAAAATTAGAATCAGGGTAATGTGCCAATAATCTTGAAGAATCTTGCTTGGTCTGCTAAAAATTATAGTGCAGTGGAAGAATTGAAATGAACAAAGGCCAACATGTTCATGTTTGATATGCTAAAAAATTTTCCTCATCAAAAAGAGGCACTGATGAAGACTCTTGGTCATACAAAGATACCCCATTATACAAGTATTTTTCTTCAAAAGACAATATCTCAACAAGTCAATGCTTCAAAGGAAATGTCAACTATGTTTAAAGACAAGGTTGAGGTGTCCCCATTTCTGCTTAACATTAGGATGTATGGAAAGAATCTACCTAATTTCGTAATTGATTCAAGAGCTATTTGTAATGTTATGCCAATATTGATAACACAAAGGTTGGGAGTCATCCCTCAGCCTTCTAATTGGATAGTAATACAATTGGATAAAATAGTGGTGAAAGTCATTAGTCTATTGAGAGATGTTCAAATATGGTTTACCATTGACCACCAAATTCAACACATCATCAATATACATGTGGTTGATATTTTTGAAACATACAAACTACTCCTAAGTAGAGAATGGAAAAAATGCCTAAGAGAATGGTTTTGTACAAATTTTACTCAGTTATGGTTACATTGGAAAGGGCTAAGCAATCAAATCAAGATAGATGCAAAGTCAAAGTTAAAAGAAAATGATTACAGAATAGAATGCACCGAATGCAGTGAAATTTTTATAGTTAGATTTGGGCTCCTAAAATGTAATGGAAAATATCAGATGATCAAGATGAAAAATCTAAGATTTCAATCCCAAAGAAAGAGATCTTAACACAGTTCATAGACATCATGGTGGTTAATATACAATGTTTAGGAGACTAAGTTGACCATGTATCTTACTTCTCCTAGGATATTACTGATTACATAAATTTAGTCCTTCTAATCAAGAAGCATCCTAGGTGTAAGGGAAATCTTGCATCAGTCAATAATATTTTATTTTCAATCATTTATATTTTTATAAGGACTAGTAGATAGGGTGGTTACTAGTTATGGGAACTTGCTATTTTTACTAATTTTTTCATATGAACTTGGAAGGTTCTCATTTTCTATAAGAAGGTTCATTTCATAAATATAATCTTACCATAAAAATCTCATTGCTCTAGCTTAAGTATTAGAAAATTTATCACAGATTTTTGGTGGAATAATCTGTTGAAAAATATATAGGCTCATCATTAGAGGCCTCAGAGTGCTTGGATGAGGTCCAAAAACTTGATGAAAGGAAACTAGCATGGTTTTGAGCTTGTAGATTAGGAGCTAGCATTTCTAAAAAGTGATTATAATAGCCAATTGAAGCAATGATTCATGAGTTATGGCCTTCCAAAGTTCAGCTACCCAAAACTTCTAAAATAATTATCAAACATGTATTTGTCTAACTCTATATGTTTTGTTAGGGTCTTTGCCTTACGTATTAAGTTTGAGCATCTAAAACCTTCTTGGGAAGCATAAAACTGCCTATTTGAGAAAGACTCAAACCTTATCTCGGACAACTCTAGGTGATAGTTTGCAAGTTGTCTTGCAAATTATTGTACTGAAGGTGCCCATGTGGGTTAGCATATTATATTTATGAATCGTATATTTTTGCATTTTTGGTGTAAATAAGAAGTCCATATTTTGTTCTCATATTTTTTGTTGTTTCTTTGTTTCTATTTTGAGTTTATGGTATTAAGGGGAGCACCCTACATCAAGTGGTATTAGAGTAGGAGTTTTTAAGTGTGTGGATAGATTGTTGATTGTGAGGCAGTTTGCACCAGGACCGTGATTTGGGCTGAGTGTATAGATAGATCACTGATTGTGAGGCACTTTACACTAGTGTTTTAAAGGAAGCATGAAAATGCCTCCATGAAGAGAACATGGCAAAAGAGCTATAGGTGTTACACCTAAGGGTTTTTGAGCCCTCCAAAGGAAAATACAAGCATTGGAAGCGCAATTGCAAAGAGGAATAAATCTTCTTGAGAGAGATGAAAGTAAGGATGAGGACAAGGTAGAAGAAAATATTAGAGAAGAGGCAGTTCTAAACCTAGAGGAAGAGTGGCATTTTAGGGCCATCTCCAAGATTGGAAAAAGACCTAAGTTCAAGGTTCCCACATTTTTAAGAAATCCTAATCTAGAAGAGTTGATTGATTGGACTAATGAACTAGAGGAGTACTTAGAGTATGAAGATATTGAGGATCTAGATATGGTCAAGTTTGTGAAGGAAAAATTGAAGGGACATGCAAATATTTGGTGGCAATAGGTTTAGTTGGAGAAAAATAGAAAGGGAAAGGATAAAATCACCAGATGGGATTAGATGATAGCTAAAATAAAGCAATAGTTCATTCCTATGGATTATGAGCTTGATCTATTGAAGAAGATGCAAGGGATGAATTAAGTGAGAAAATCTATTCAAGAATATATCAAAGAGTTCTTCTGAGTTCTCATTACAACTGGCCATGTAGAAGTTGATAAGGGGAAAGTTTACCATTATCTTAACGGTTTAAGGCCAAAGATTCAGGATGAACTAAGTTTAGTTTGAATGATCAATATTGAGGATACACACTAGTCTACCTTGAGAGTTGAGGAGAAACTTAGCAATAAGTTTGACAATAAGAATAGTGCAAGAGGTCATTGTGGAAGATCTAGTGGATGATGTTATGGAGGTCATAATGATGATCAAAAGAATAAGGATGAGGCTATAAGTAGCAATTAGAAAAAAAATGGGAAATAATTCCAATCATTTCCATGATCAGAATAATAAATATTAGAGAGGGAGAGGTAGAGGGCAAGGATTTGGAAGAGGAGGCTTCCATGGGAAATGTTTTCACTATGGAGAAGAAGGGCATAGAGCATTTGAATGTACTCAACTCCAAGGAAGGAAAGATTGAAGAACTAAAGGCTCAACTAGAGTTGCATATGTTGATGAAGATGCCAGACCCCACATTCTAAAGATGTTGAAATAGGAGAAGTCCTTGCTAATAGAAGAGTCATGTTGAGTGGTGAGAATGAACCTGATCAAAGAAGGAGTTTATTTCACACAAGGTGCAGATGTGAAGATAAGTATTGTGATGTGATCATTAATGGTGGAAGTATTGAGAATCCTGTATCAGAAATGATGGTCACCAAGTTGAAGTTGAAGAGATAGAAAAATTGGAGCCCATACTATATTGCTTGTGTACAAGATGACCACAAGGTTATAGTCAATGAGAAATGCCTAGTGAAGTTCAAGATTGGAAGCTACCAGGATAATGTACTATGTGATATCATACCTATGAACATATGTCATATGTTGTTGGGTAGGCCATGGCATTTTGATAGGCATGTTGTACATGATGGGCAAGAAAATACCTACACTCTAACTAGGGATGGAGAGAAACATAAGTTGAAGCCATTGAAGGATAAAGAAGAAAAGGTATGAAGCATGAGCATATGTTTTTTGCTATAATTCCTAAAGATAGTAAAGAAGAAGTAGAAGAGGTACCTATAGAAGTTACAGATATGTTGGGAGAGTTTTTTGATATTGTATTAGATAATGTACCTAATGGATTTCCCCCAATGAGGAAGATTAGTCACCAGATGGATCTAGTTCCAAGAGATAGTTTTCTAAACAAGTCAACAAATAAAATGACATTAGCAAAAAGTGAAGAGTTGAACAAACAAGTTCATGAGTTGAATAGACAAGAAGAATGGAGAATAGAGAATGTGCATAGATTCTTGTGCTAACAAGATCACCATAAAGTATAGATTTCTTTTGCCAATGATGGATGAAATTATGGACTATTTTAGTAGAGCTTAATATTTCACAAAGATAGATTTGAAGAGTGGGTATCATAAAATTCATATCAGAGGAGGTGATTAGTGGAAGACTTCTTTCAAGACAAGGGAAGGATTCTATGATTGGTTAGTCATGCCTTTTGGGCTAACCAATGCATCAAGCACTTTCATGAGGCTCATGAATGAGGTACTAAAGGAGTTTCTATGTAATTTTGTCATTTTTTACCTAGATGATATATTGATCTTTAGTAAGACATTGGAGGAGCATTTGATTCATATTTACAATGTGTTTGATAAGTTGAGGGAAGAAAATTTGTTGATAAACCTGAAGAAGTACAATTTTACAAAGAAAGAATTATTCTATCTAGGATTTTTAGTCTTAGGAGAAAGTCTAAACATAGACCTAGAGAAAGTAAAGGCTATCCTCAAATGGCCTACTCTAGGAAATGCGCCAGAGATAGGATCTTTTCATGGGCTAGCTACATTTTACAAAAAGTTCATAAGAAGTTTTAGTAGTATTTTTGGACCTTGACTAAAATAATTAGAGGATATAGGAAAGGGTTTAAGTGGACTATAGGAGCTGATAAAAGTTTTAATCTATTGAAACAGAGAGTTACTGAGCACCCTATTTTAGCACATCCTAATTTTAACAAGGTGTTTCAAGTAGACTATGATGTTAGTGGCACTACAATAGGAGCAATTTTGAGTAAAGAAGGTAGACCTATTGTTTATTTCATTAAGAAGTTGAATGATGCAAAAATAAAATACTCTTATTATGATCAAGAATTATATGCTATAGTTCAAACATTGAAGAAGTGGAGACACTATCATCTTCCCAAGGAGTTTTTTTTGTATACTGATCATGAAGCTTTGAAATATTTGAATAGTTAAGTAAAATTGAACCAAAGGCATTTAAAGTGGGTTGATTTTTTCTAGAGTTATACATTTGTTTTAAATCATAATAGTGGGAAGTCTAACAAAGTTGTAGATGCTCTTAGTAGAAGACAACTTTTTCTAATAGAAATGTAGATAGAGATGGTTGGGTTCAAGTAACTTAGTACTTTGTATCTAGATGATCATGATTCTAGTAAAGCATGGAAGGCTTGTACAAAACTTGTTACACTTGATAGGAAAAAGTGGTTGGATTCTATGATCTAGGATAATATGTTCTTCAAAGGAAGCCAGTTGTGCATTTCCAAAAGTTCAATGAGAGAAAACCTCATCAAGGAGAAGCATAGTGGAGGATTGGTTAGACATTTTGACATATTTAAAACTATAGCTTTGGTTGCTAAAAATTATTACCAGCCACAATTATATCAAGATGTGACAAAGTTTGTACAAAGTTGTTGATTATTTTAGATGATGAAAGTAGTGAAGCAAAATATAGGGTTGTATTAGCCATTACCTATACCAAAGAAGCCATGGGAGGATGTTAGCATGGATTTTGTTCTTGGATTACTGAGGACATAGCATGGGTATGATTCTATTTTTGTGGTGGTTAACAAGTTTTCAAAGATGGCACATTTTATTCATTGTAAGAAGACTAGTGATGTTGTTCATGTAGTAGAGTTGTTTTTCAAAGAAGTGGTGAGATTACATTGTCTACCAAAGAGTATAGTTTTAGGTTGAGATACCAAATTTATCAGGTATTTCTAGCATATATTGTGGAAGAAGTTAGAGATAGATTTGAATTTTAGTTCATCACATCATTCACAGATTGATAGACAAATAAAAGTTGTGAATCACAGTTTGGGAAACTTGTTGAGATGCTTGGTTGGAGATAAACAAAAAGGATGGGATATGATTTTACCATAGGAAAAATTTTCATATAATAATTCTATCAATAGGAGTACTAGTAAATCACCAATTCCAAATTGTATATGGGAGTAGTCCTAGAAATTCTTCTGAATTGAGGCAGTTGGATAAAGGAGAGATAAGTAGTGCTAAAGTAGAAAATTTTGCTAAACATTTGAAGAATGTCCATGAGGAGGTAAGGAAACACATCATAAAGATGAATACATAGTATAAGGCTAAGGAAGATGTGAAAAGGAGATATAAGGAATTTTAGATTGGAGATGAAGTCATGGCTCATTTGTGAAAGGAGTGTTTTTTAGTGGTTACATATAATAAGCTAAAGATGAAGAATTTTAGACCATGGAAGATAGTGAAAAGGCATGATTCTCTAAATGTGTATGAAGTGGAGTTGCTTGATGAATTGAATATTTTACCAGTATTTAATATTTTAAATTTGATAGAATATTATGAATGAGGTGATGGAGATGAAGTTGCAGAAGCATAGTGGAGTATCCTAGTAGCTAGTTCAACTACACAAGAGATTGAGGAGATACTAGATAGTGATATTGGCAAAAGCATGAGAAACAAAACTTATGATGATTCTAAAGTCAAATGGAAAGGGAGGCTAGTTGAGGATTCATCATGGTCAGCAAAGAAGGAGGTTAACCATCTTGGTTTTCTTTTGAACACTTGAGTTCTAATCGGGTCACTTCTCAAATTACCCCAGGTGTTAGATGTAGGAGCATCCTGGGTGTAAGGGCAATCTTGCATCACCCAAAAATATTTTATTTTCAATATTTTCTATTTTAATAAGCACTAGTAGATAGAGTGGTTACTAATTATGGAAACTTGCTATTTTTATTAAGTTTTTCATATGACCTCAAAAGGTTCTCATTTTATACATGAAGGTTCATTTTAGCGATATAAGCCTACCATAAAAATTTCATTGCTCCAGCTTAAGTATTAGAGAAGTTACTGCAGATTTTTGATGGAATAATTTGCAAAAAAATCTTCAAGCTCACCATTGGAGGCCTTAGAGTGCCAATATGAGGTCCACAAACACAACAGAAGGGCACAGACATGGTTTTAGAACTACAGATCAAGAGTTGGCATTTCTGAAAAGTCGTTGTAATAGCCAATCAAAGCAATGTTTTGTGAGTTATGGCCTTCCAAAGTTGGGCTGCTTGAAAATTCTAAAATAATTATCAAAGATGTATTTGGCCAACTCTCTATGTTTTGTTAGGGTCTTTCTGCCCTAGGTATTAAGTTTGAGCATCTAGAACCTTCCTGAGCAGCATAAAATTGCCTTTATAAGAATGGCTCAAACATTGTCTAGGATAGCTCTAGGTGATAGTTCACAACTTATCCCACAAATTATTGTACTAAAGATGCCCATTTGGATTATCCTATTGTACTTATGAATTTTGTAATTCTACATTTCCAGCACAAATAAGAATTCCATATTTTTTTCTCACATTTTTTGTTGTTTCTTTATTTCTATTTTGAGTTTATGGTATTAAGGGGAGCACCGTGCATCACATTCAGAGTTTGAATGTTCATTATGCCAAGAAGTAGTTGCTAAGATATTAACATAGATGATGGAAGTGAAGAGTGGTAACATTCCAAAAGATGAACCCATAGAAAATCAAATTCCTATAAACATGTTTGAATCTATGGAAAGTTTGAAGAGGCAATTAAATATCTAAATGCATCATATAGTGATACCTCTTCAAATGGTGGAGGTTTTTCTTCTCCTCCACCAAGAATGATCAAAGTCCAAAGAAGGAGACATTACATGAAAGGTCAAGGATGACCTTTAGTAGTCATCTATCCTAAACCCAAGGTGGATGAAATTACAAAATTGATTAGGGAAATTCAAGATAAACAAGAAACACATAAAATTCTAGTATCAAGGAGTAATAGTCAAAAATCATCAAGCCCAGCACACAAAAGAGCATAGTGCATTCCCAAGAAACCTTCCTTTCAAGACCAAGTGAAAGAAAAGCTAACGAAAAATATGCATAAGGTAAGGAAGCCCAAAGAAAATCTAATCTAGACAATTCACTTTGATGGCTCCAAATGCAAATTAGGAGCCGATGCAAGTATTGAGTTGATCAACCCAAAAGGTAAGTCTTTCTATGCAGCATATTCATTATAGTTTAGATGTACTAATAATGTTTTAGAGTATGAAGCATTGATCCAAGGGCTTCTTTTCACATTGGAGAAAGGAATCATAGCTATCATAGTCAAGGGAGATTCTTAGTTGGTTATAAGACAAGTGAAATCGGTATATTCTTTCAAACGTAGGAGGTAGCTTGATTAGAGGAAAGGATTATGGGAGCTAATGGATGATTTTGAAGCTTTGAACATAAAGTCTATTCAAAGGAGGAAAACCATGGTAGTAGATGCTCTTGCTATTTCTACTAGTGCATTAGAACTTGTTGAAAGAAAAAAACTAATAAGATTTTCAATATTACAAAATTCGAAGTCTTTCAAGATGATCAACATATACTCAAATTTATCATGTGCAATGGCTACTTTAAAGAACAAGAAATTGATGACACTCTAGATGAAAAACCTAAGGATGATGAGCTTGAAGATGAATATGAGATCCTAAACTTAAAAACCAATACTATTCCAAAGGGAATGTTTGAGTTGGAACACATTTTTGATCATGATGAATTGAAACATAATAGAAGAATGATCAAAGAGAAAGGAATCAAAGAATGTGATTCATACAATTTGGGTACTAATGAAGATCCTAGAACGTTAAGGATCAAAAAGGCATGTAATGCACAAGAAAGAGAGCATATGCTCAAATTACTTGTAAAGTATAAGGATGGCATTTCTTGGAGTTATGAAGAGCTAAAAACATATGGTCCTGATATCATAATGCATGACATTCCATTGAAACTAGATGCCAAACTTTTTTGTCAAAGGCAAAGACCTATTAATCCTATCACTGAACCATTGATAATGAAGGAAGTTAAGAAGTTTCTTAATTCCAAGATCATCTTCCCCATTCACCATTATATGTGGGTGACTAATTTGGTTCTTGTGCAAAAAAAGACCAAAGAGATTTGTTTTTGTGTGGACTTTTGTAATTTGAACCTCACATCTCAAAAGGACAATTACCCTTTGCCTTCACTAGATGAGGTTTTACAAATTGTAAATGGTTCAAAAGATGATGTCATTCCTAGATGGATATTTGAGATATAATCGAGTAATGGTTGATGAAGAGGATAGGCTAAAGATGACCTTCATGACTAAATTGGGAACTTTTGCTTACAAAAGAATGCCTTTTGGGTTGATTAATGCAAGGGCTAAATTTCAATGAGTCATGGACAAACATTTTAAGGGATTAATAAATAAGTGTATATTCATCTACATGGATGATTTGACTATTTTTTCAAATGATCAAAATACTCACATTGCTGATCTTAGACAAGGATTCAACAGATGTGAAAAATATGACATATCCCTCAATCCCAAGAAATGTCCATTTAGGGTTACTAAAGGAAAGGTCCCTATTCATATCATCTCTAAAGATGGAATCTCCATTGATCCTAATAGATTTGAAGGTATTTTGAAGTTATTGCCTCCTCACAGTTGAAAATAACTTCGGTCTTTCTTTGGGAAGATAAATTTTGTGCAAAAATTCATAAGTGGGTTTGTAGTGATAGTTATTTACTCAAAAAGGGAACCAATAAAGAATGGGTTTCAAAGATTAAGAAATCATTTGATGATATCAAGGTGGCTATTTCCATAGCCCCATTACTAATGAGTCTAGACTATGGACTGCCTTTCAAAATATTCCCTTTTTCTTATGAACATTCATGTGCCAAGATTCCCACATAGAAGAAGGAAAAATAAGATGAAAGACCCATTTCTTTTATAAGCTAGCCTCTAAAAAATGTTGAGTTAAGCTATTCTAACCTAGACAAATAGTCTTCTTCTTTAATCAAATCTATAAAGAAGTTCCATCATTATATATTAAGGAGCAAGGTTTATGCAATTGCACCTAATCCAGTGGTTAAGACATTATTGATGAAAAATGAACTTGGTGAAAGAAAAGGGAAATGGATGGCAATTATTCAAGAATTTTATTTAGAAATTCAACCTATGAAGTTAGTAAGAGGCCAAGGATTATTAAAAATGATAGTGGATAACTAGATCAAGGATGAAAAGAAATTTAGATTTGATGGTGAAACATATATTGAAGATCAAAAGAAGATTATAGTATCTCAACTTGATATTGACTAGGGTATAATAAAATATGTTTAGTACAAGGATATTGTTTATTAGCTCTTACAAAATTAGTACCCCAATTGGATGAATAATTCATAGTGTAAGGGACTCGAAATGAAGTGTGAGTCCTACATACTGCATGATAGAAAATTATACAAAAGGAACTATGAAGGGGTTTATCTAAAGTGTTTGGGATGCAAGGAAGTAAAAGAATTTTTTGAACTATTTCATGATAAGTATGGTATACAACATGGTTCGATAGAAGTAAGTACACACTTAGTTATAAGATTGGGTTATTTTTGGCACATGATATTCAAAGATACTTTTGAACATATGTGTACTTTCTATATTTGTTAGACTAGTGCTAATAGAGAAAGACATCTTACAATTCCATTACGACTAGTGTTCTAGGTACACCACTTTGTAAAGTGGGGACTAGATTTTATTTGTCTACTGAACCCACCATCATCAACTAGGCATAATTTTATTCTCATAGCTACTAATAACTGTACAGACTGGATAGAAGAAGACATGTTCAAAAATTGCATAGCTAAGGTGGTTATGGATTTCTTTGAAGAACACATTATTGCTAGATTTCAAATGTATTTCTCCTTAGTGTATGACAATAGATCAGCTTTTGCATCAGTATTCCTAACTCAATGGGCATTGGAAAATTAGGTTATTATCATGTTCTCTTAAAATTATTAGACACAAGGAAATGGTGTGGTTGAATTTATGAATAAGAACATGATCACAGTAGTAAGACATTTGTTGAAGGAGAATCCTAAAGATTGACATATATAACTCGAATATGATCTATGGATAGATCGAGTAAGGGTCAAAAATGCTTTAGGAACATCTCCATATCTATTTGTCTACAGACAAGAACTAGTATTCCCATTTAACCTTGGGATTCCTATTTTGAAATTCATGATTGGGTATGCTAAAGATGTTGACACAATATAGATCAGATTAATGAATCTTTTAGAGATGGATAAAATGTGGATAACTACTTCGTAGCATATCGTGAAACATAAAACTATCATCAAGAGGTGGTTTGAAAAGAGGGCCATGATAAAGTATTTCAAAATATTTGACCTTGTTCTACTTTGGGACAAGGCAAAAGAAAAGTCAAGCACCCACTCCAAGTTTCAACACTTGTGGATCAGTCCTTATTAGCAAGGTATTTTTTAGTGGCTAATATTCACAAATTCGCTAATTTTAGAATTTTTTGGCTAGTAATTTGGCTAATAATTTACAATTTTATACAACCAAAATTGCCATAGTTTTGTAAAATTTATTTCTAGAATATTTAAAATTGCTCAATAATATATTTTATTGAAAAATTTAAACTCAAATATTCACTGCAATATTTGTTACATGATTAGATTTGAGTCACCTAAATATAATATATTATTGGAGAAATTAAATTTAATTGACCAATAATTATCATAATTATTAGTTACTTTAGGGATATATCACCAATACTTAATTTTCACTATTTATTTAAAGTATATGTAATGATCCTCACAATATTCCATGAGGTAAAAAGATATTTAATTTTGATTTGTAATATTCCATGGTGATTAATGAACTTCCTATTATTATTGACATTCATTAATATTTTATATTAAAAAATTATGATTCAAAACTAATCACCAATATTAATCATATTTAGAATAAAAAATTGAGAGATTTGCCAATAGAAATAATTTTGTCTTTTCAAAATAATAAAAGATTTGCCAATATTTTATATCTTTTTTGGAAGTGACTTTCTTAAAGTTTACCCTACTTATTAGATCATGGAAATTTTGGGAGAAAACAATTTTAGGCTAAGTTCCTAATATGAGGAATTGGTTTCATTTCCATTCAATGTAAAACTTCTGAAGCATTACTTTGAACCCTAAAAAATAGATTTCAAAAAAAAAAAAAAAATTCTGCAACTGTGTTTCTTTTCAATTGCATGTTTGTTTTCAATTGGATGTTTGTTTTCAATGTTACATTAGTCTAGGGGTTAAGTGCATTCAAGATCTTATCTTGACATATCTTACTAACCATTCTTTTGGTCCCAACTTTTAGGAGGAGGTATTTCTTTTTCAAAACATATTTTATGATTTTGTTTTCTATACCAACTGAGGAACAGATGTTACTTGTAGTAATGGAGGACTTTTAGTCTTGATTTTAGAATTGTATATTAACAAGTTCTCAACACTTTACAATTTTAAAAATTGATATCTTAGGTGTTTTTGAACCAATGTTGAAGGTGGAAATGGATAGTCCAAACCTCATGTGTTAAAATAGAATGGTCTTCTCGAAGGAATTGCTAAGATAATTTTTTGGTGTGAGAGTTTCTAAAAAGTTCTTAAAAGAGGAACATAAGGGATATTCATAAAAGATAGAATCTAAGAAATGACAAAAATGTCCTAGCCACACAATCTAAGTGTGGTTAGGTTATAGAAAGAAAATAAAAAATAAAAAAGGTGTTAAGAATGAAGGATTCTACAAAGTCTAGGAAAGGTAATCTAACTATAGAGATATCCATTCTAAATGAGCTATCTAATATCAAAACCATTACTTCATCGAAGAACCAAATGGAAACATTATGATTTATGTGAGGCAAGTATTCAAAATATTATCAAGGACTTCAATTGACAAGTGAAAACCCATTAAGTGACCTTAAAACTCATTCTCTCATTTGCTTAGACAAAGATTGATAAATAGCTTTCGTGAAGATTCCCAATGAATGGATCAGAAAGGGTGGAAAACTATTTCCAAGTTGTTAGAAATTTTTAATAGAAAACATTCTAAGATTTCAAAGGAAATAGATACATTGAACACACATTGAACTTGAAGATTCAATAATATGAGCTTTTTACTATAAAGTGACTCAAAATATGCTTGGAGTATTCATGATTCAATTGGTGTTTGACACATATCAAAGGAATATTTTCTAATGAAGAAATGTCTTTTTCATTTCTTCCCTTTTTGGGGCTATCTTTTGTGGTTTCACAACACACCCCATTTCACCTACAAATTGGGACCCCCTACTTTATTTTTTTGTCTTTCTAGATCCCTAGTCTAGATTTGAGTCTTTTCTAAGGTTATGCCTAGTGTCTTTGGTTAGATCAGGGTCCTGCTTTGAAAACCTAGATTTTGGAAATTATAATCTAAGGGGATAAGTCATTTTTTCAAGGAGAATGGTGCACCTAGCACACCTCCCTAGGTGCACTATCACACCAAATATTTTATAAAGGCATCTTACCCTCGGTAATGCATAGTTGCACATCACCAATGGGTGCATTGGGTCCCAAATATATTGAACCTAGGATGCCCACCACTCTCCCCACTTCATTCTTTATTTATTTCTTTGATCAACCACATCACCACACCTCTTGAGGTGTGCATCACCACCCATATTTCTCCTCTCACCATAATGTTAAACATCAAAAAGAAGATGCATATCTATGCACCCTCCCTTTTTGCATTAACATAATAGAAAATAATAAAGTAAAAAATCTTTAAAAACTTAGAATAAACCCTTCACCTAGTGAAAGGTGCGCAACTGCACACCTTCACTTAGCAAAAACTTTCTTATGAGTGAATAAAGGGTCCACACTTAGTGCACCCCTGAGCTGCACCAAGTGCACACCTCTTCTATACATAAATACTTGGCAATGTATAAAGGTATGCATATAGAAAACCCTATTAGGTGTGCTAGATGCCCACCCTTATTCTATGAAGTTTTGTATAGAATAAAGCACACCTAGCATAGTTCCGAGGTGTGCCAAGTGCACTCTTTTTTTTTGTCTTTCAGAGGACTTGTAGTGGATTTTTGAAGTTTTTGAGCAATTAGGGTTTTTCAGATTTTTCCATGTCATGATTAGGTTTTGTATTAATTGATTTATTTTGAATTTAGAATAATAGACATTATTCTTATGCGGATTCAATAGCTTCTTCATCATCCTTCTTGGCAACAAAAATGGTCCCAAAACTTGTGGTGTTCAAGTTTTAGCGCGTACTAGTGTAGTGACACTTCCAAGATTATTATTTAGAGATTCAAGAGATTGAACTTGGTCATACTATCTAGAACACATTCCTAGTATTATGCAACAAGCCTATAGAAAGGTCTCTATTGATATCCACTTTGATCTGATTAGTATTTTTCAATGTAGCATTACATCTAGTATTAATACAATCTTCATAATTGATCATGGCATGAGTAGAAAACTATGTTTCTGAAGGAAGGCTCATGAAGAGTATAATTGGAGAGATTGTCATAGATCTTCAACCTAGAAACATAGAGAAGGTGTTCCATCTTCAAAGAGTAGATCAATTTATTAGATTAACATATCACCAGGTGGAAAGATGGTAGAAAGAGCATGTTGAGGAAGCATTTGAAATTATTCAATCCTTATACCTCATTGTGAAGGCTCCTCTAGGGCATAAAGTAGGCAAAGTGGAGATGAAAAGAGGTTAAATGAAAAAAGATATTGGATATTTCTATAATTCACATAAGTAGAGTTATGGGGTTGCTAAAATTGGGACACTTGAATATATGGATGGTGCATTTTATTGATACTATAGAGACAACAAATATGCTGATTGATTGGACGTCCATTCTTAATGCGAACTTGGATGAGCAACTAGGGATCGTTAAAAATAATCATAAGTTTTACATGATATCGTGTTTGGTGTACCTATTAGCTACATGGGTGATGGATTACTGAGACTCATCAAAAAGGATAGTATGGAAGATCAAAATGCATGGCCATATATAGTATATCTCCAGTTGGTGAAGAAAAAGCTTCTCAAGCACACCAAAGAATATAGGATAGTGAATGATGCTTTTATATTTGCAATTATCATGTTCATTGAAGGGGATTATGTGAATAAGATGTCAGAGGAGGTAGTGGCAAAGATTTTAGAATCAAAGCCTATTACATCCAATATCGAACATTCACTTATTTGTGGGTAATGGACCATACAATGATCAATCCCAAGAAACTCCCTTGATATCCAAGTGACTAACTTATACTACTAGAGATCACTCAACAACTCTTGTTTGCATATGACATAGTACAAAAGTAGCATAAAATAACATGGGTATGGCCTATTACTATAGGACCGTTTAGTGTGGTTCAAACAAAGGATATTCCATGTTATGAGCTTGAATGGGATCTATATCCCTTGGAGGAATATAATTCTCCTCCCCCTTATTTTAATAATATTGGAAGGGTTTATTATTTTGTTAGCAAGATATTTCCACATGAAGATACAATTAAGGACCACTAGATGAATGCAGTAAATGACTATGATATCTATATAAGGGATTATTGTAGGATGGTTCTATATCTGGTGAGTAGTGCCTTAAAGATAAAGGTCCCTTTGAAGATTATAGAATAGAATACTATGGATGTTCTTGATCCATTATTCAATAGGGACAAGATTAGTGATCTACCCATTAGGAATGTTCAGATTGATAAGGAAGAAAACTTAGATATTAATCACAGGGCTAAGCACATCATCAAACTGACCAAGGATTAGATTAAGAGACCTTTCAAATTGGAACCAATTCCTCAAGTGGTAGTCTTCCACACTACAGCTGGCCCAACAAAAGATCAAGGAGCTAAGGTAACAATGCCTGGTTTTATAGCTCAATCCCCAATGAGGCTAGAAACAATGCACCAACTTGATAGAGAAATTAGATATTATAGGGCTTAGAAAGGTAAAGGAAAGAGGAAGAGAAATTCTCCTTAACAAGTTGAGCTAGAAGAGGAACCAACTAAAGCACTACCATAACATGGGGTAGAAAATGTGCAAAGGTCATAGAATGTTGAAGCTACACAAACCTAAGGAAATCTTCAAGCACCACTAACTGAACAAGGGTAGGGAGAAGTTGAAACAAAAGTACAATAAGTGCCAACACTACAACAAGAGGTACAAGCCTTCCTATCCACTCCTAAGGGAAGAAAGATCAAGACTCTAGTCAAGAGGATACAAAAGGTGATTAGGAAAGCTATTCATTTCCCACCAGTCCCAAAAGTTATCCTAGAAGGAGAGGAAGATGATGATGATGAGGATGAAGAAGATAACCTTCTTATGAATAAGAGGACTTGTCTTGCTAGAGCTATAGTGTTGGAATGAAGAAGAAGCTCCATAATTACACCACCATCCATTCTTGAGCAGCCTATTCAATCTACAACTTATGAGGATTAGATGTAGTAGTGGGTTTATGAGTAGGATGGTGAAGCGACTGATGTCTTTCAAATGTCATATTTTCATTTGATGCCAGTTGGCACTGAATTGGTGGGAGAAAAAATAAGGGATACTCCAACTAATTGACCTCAATAGGAGGATTGTATTCAGTTGCCACCTAAGCCATAAGGACTAGAAGTAGCTACACAATCTACAATTCAAGTTACATTATGTGTGGAAAATGGTTCAACTACTCCCCTTCCTTCAAAAAATGAAGAAGAAAAAGTCTAATAAAAATAAGAGGAAGAGCTACAAAAAATACCCTTTGATGAAGTGTTGGAGGAAGGGAAAATATGTGACTATCCTCAATAGACTTCCCAAGATAATGAAGTAAGGACTATGGACTCCATAGGTATAGAGATTCCCAATGTGGATCTCTCACAAAATGAGAAGACTCCATAGAGGAGTGATAAGGGGAAGAGCATAGAAGAGAAAAATCCTTCATCTTCAAAAGGAAAATATTTGATGGATCATATCCCAAAATGGCTAAGAAAAGAGGTGATTAGAAAAAAAATCAACAACACTCCTCTAAGGATGAGGATATAAGAGAATTGATTGAAATGCTTAGAAAATTTGAGTCATTGCTAAAAGATGCACATGCATTAGCCTTCATCATGAGTAATCAAAACCAAGATTTATTTTCTCATGTTTCTATCTCTCCTCTAAATGTTGAAGAATTGAGTCCAAAGGATAATCAGATTAGGGAAGTTATGCTTGGGAAACCCACATTGGACACTGCTAAGTTGATGGTAACAACTAGTATTAAAGAAGTGTTTAGGCACTTAGAACATGATAATAAAAAATTGATAATAGTTCATAAATAGAATGAGATCCTAATAGGATATCTAAAAAAAGTTGTTGGTCCTTTAGATCCTAAAAATCTTGAGAAATCTTTGAATGTGGAATTGGACAAAGGATAGGGAGACAATGCAACTTGATCCATTTTTGAGAGCTTATCAGCAATGGTGAGAAAGTTTTGAAGAGAGAGTCGTGCATATCATAAAGGGAAATTTTAAGCTACTACACCATATGTAGGATAATGTGGATAAGTTGGTAGTCATTTTGAATCAAGATTTTGGTTTGATGGATGAAGTACATACCTATGTCAACAACTTGCAATCATTACCATCAATCAAAGGCCAAATGTATTGGATGTTAGTGGAGGTATATATAGCAGAAGAGTTAGATAAAATTGATGATTGGAGAGAGAAGATTTTGGATGGAAATAAAGTAATGGAAACATTATAGGCAGAGATTCATAAGCTAAAAGATCAAACCTAAGAGCGAATTTTGGAGGTAGAGAAACATTACAATGATGCCTACTTAGATATTTTTGAATATGATGCAAGGGATAAATTAATGAAGGTAGAAGTAGTTGTTGAATAGTTTTGGAAATTTTTTTAAGAATCTTCTAATGATGATGATATTAGACAAGTGTTCAAGGCTAATGAAGAATTATTAGATTTAGATGTCAAACTGGGAGATTTTGCGAAGACTCATATTGAACTGGACAACTCTAGGAAAAAAGTGAAGGAAAAATATGAAGCCTTTGATTTGTAAGATGTAGCTCAAGTCACTGATATTATTGACAAATTCAAGAGAAAATACCCAAAATAGCTCTAGTATGAATGGGAAGAAAACCCAGAAGCTAGAATTTCAGTTTTGACACTTAGCAAAATTTAACTATTTTTTTTAACCTACTTTCGAGGTGCATAGGTGAGCTAGGTTTGTAGGTGCCTCAGGTGTGCTACTTCTAAGGTGTGCTTTTTTAGAGGTGCACCAAATTTTTTTGAATAATTCAAAGGTGTGTTGGTAGTTAACTACTAGTTCTAAATTTAGAGCTTTCCATGCATCGAAAACACATTCTGACAGTAGTTTAACTCCTATAGACACCTAGTGAACATGAAGCTTCTATTTTTTGCACTTCTAGAAACTCCCACATCATCTAATGGCTTTCTTCTTCTTATTTTCTTATGTTTTCTTTGTTTTAAGACATGTAAAGGCTCATGCATCCATTTAATAACATAAATAAGGATGGAGTCCTACTAAGCACCAGTTAGAGAGTCAATTTGTACATAATTAGTTTTGTTTTATTAGTTTGGTGGCATATGTTTTCATAGAGATATCTCTCACTCTCAACAAAAATTAAGGAGAATATTTCTTATAAATTAAGGAATGAAATATGTATTCTAGGCTGCCATTATTTTGATGCAATAATATATGCTATTGAAGCTTGCATTTGGAGTGTAGTGATTCTTGCCTAAGTGGGTTATATTTTGTCGATGTATGTTAATGGATTTTACTTGACCTAATCATTTTATTGCATTGCTTTGGTTATGCAATCCTTTAATTTTGGTGTTCACTACAGGTCTATAAATCCACTAATGTACTTAGTTCAAGAATAAATAATGATATTGTTCCTAAATAGCTTTTTATCTTGCATGAGTGCACTTTTTATGGCCTTGTGATTTGATGAAAAGTGAAACATCTTATGGTACCCAAGCTTAAACTTCTTGCTACCCTATCTTCATTATTTTCTTTTAACAAAACTTGTTTAATTTAGGAATTCATATAATTACATTGTTAGATTGCATTCATTTAAAAAAATACAAAAATAAAAAAATAAATTTCTTTTTTGTGTGT
Organism: Cupressus sempervirens; assembly: GCA_028749045.1. Lineage (NCBI taxonomy): Eukaryota > Viridiplantae > Streptophyta > Pinopsida > Cupressales > Cupressaceae > Cupressus > Cupressus sempervirens. The sequence continues at coordinate 173,084,288 of CM053784.1, forward strand.
TTTATTCTTTTCAGATAGCAAGTAGATTCTACATTGTATCCAAATTGTTCAAACCAATAGAGGCCTCCATATGAACAAATACATTTATCTTCAATTGAGTGGATTCCAGTAGGTTGGAAGATCATTCAAAACCTTGGAGTTGATCCCTAGATTAACTTTTCAAGAGAGGAGTTTGAAAGGATTCCTACCATTAAGTATCATACAAAATGACAACTCAACAATAACTAACACCAATCTTATCATAGGTAGGTCTTTGTACTAAGATTTGTTCATCAAGATTTTCTCTACTAGAATAAAGCTTTTCAAGTTGTAGCTTACTTTTAGTTAGTTCACTTTTCACAATAGTGTTGTACTTATGAAGTTGTTCATGATCTTCTTTTAATACTTCAAGTTCAGATGTTCTCTTTGCTAGATTGGCTCTTAGATCTAAATTTTCTATCTTCAAATCAGATTCAAATTTGCTAGGATCAATATTTGAAATCAAATTTAGATTTTTAATCTTCAATTCATCCTTCAAAATCTTGTATGTTATCTTTAGCTTTGAATATTCATCATCACCAATTTAAGATTCAGTAGTTTTAGGCTTAGATTTGAGATGTTCAATCTTGTCCTTTAGTTGTCCAATGTACACTTTGGATTCTTCATATCTATTTCTCAATTTATCTCTTTCTTAAGTAAGGAGATCAATTTTCTCAAGTGCCTCTTCAAAGTTCTTCATCAACTATTCCATATCCATAGGGTTTTACTCAAGTTGTTAAGCCTCTTCTAAGTAACTATGCTCTCATACCAATTGTTAGAAATAGGGAATACTGAGAGGGGAGGTGAATCACTATTGTACAAACATTTTCTACCAACTAGATATTATTTATTACTTTGAACTATACATAAGAAAGTAAATAGGTAATGTTGAACAATAAAAGTCAACATGCATAGAGAGAACTCATAACACCATATTTTGTTAACTAGGGAAACCCAACCAAGGGAAAACCTTAGTGGGAATGATAGCCACAAGATGATGTACTATTATAAATTTTCCTTGTTAGAGGATGGACCCTATTAGGAGTCTATGAACTCATTCAATACATATGAGTCCCTATTAGGAGTTGTGGTATAATGTGTGCAAGAAGAGCTCACTACCCTAATGTGTACTTTCAATTTCAAGAAAAGTTCACTTTTCAAACAAGTAATTTAAATTCCTTGAATCCAAAGTATAGATTTTGTACTTTATTTCAGTTGATCTCTTACCTCAGCTTGATCTCAGATCACAAAATTACATTATGAAAAATTTTCTTCTACATGTGATACAAAACATGGCATTCACAACTTTTGCAAATATCTTCTTAATAATCTTGCAAGATGTCTTTGTATAAATACCATGCCTTTTTAAAAATAATTCTTAGTCAACTAGGACAAAAATAAACTTTTCCAACTTAGAGTAAAAATCTAGGATGTCATCCCTAATTGATTAAGTAATTATTTTGTAAACAAAATAATTCCTTTACCTTTCATTTCATTGTTCTGTAAATCTTAAATATCTCTTTTATGTACTATCTATATTGATGTCTATGGTTTTACACATCATTATCAACATGTATATAGTTTCCATATATCTTCTCTCTCAAGAATAACATCGTATAAACAAGTTTCATATAAAAAAATACACTAGTGTAAACCATTTTCATACTTAGAGAACTTTTAGAGTATTAAAAAGCTATGTATGCTAATTTTTTAGGTTTTCTAGAAGCATGTTCATCATATGTTACCATAAATGACAAAATTTTCATATCTACATATAGTCAATTGTCAAAACTCACCCCTCAAGTCTCCTTAGACCCTAGCCTTGGCCCTAGCCACAAAAAGTTCAAGATAACCCTTGGCCTAGAAGTCAAAATTGACCCTGAGGTCAAAATTAGCCATATAGAGTTAGATTCAGATACTAGGAAGGGATCAAAGAGAACCAGGGGGACTAGTAAAAATATCTACTTAGAAAAATTTAATATGCCCTCCCCCCCCTCCGCATACCTGAAGTAGGATTCCACCTTTGAGTCTTTTGGTAGTGATGTCAAACCTATGAGAAAGAACAACTTTCCTCAGGTCAGCAAGCTATCCACCAGCCCTCTTAGCCCTTCCTACATCTCTAACACCTTAGGAGCTACCCTGGCTAGGAGTGGGGAGGAGGATATCACCCCCCCCCCCCATGAAAGAAACCAATAAAGACACTATGAAGAAAGGAAAGCATAGTCATAGCAAGGCAAGACTTGAAAAGCTAGAGTAGTCTATGAAGGACCTGGCTAAAAATCAAATTGGTATATGCTAGAGATTTGATACTTTGGTGGAGTTATCTATCAAGTTCATGCACTCCGTGGCCATAACTTTATACTTTTTATAGGTTAACAAGGAGGAGAAGGACCTAGGAAAAGCTATTAAGACCACCTGATTCGTCTATGGGTTCTTGGTGAAGGACTAGCTAAAGACCATCCTGGATAAATAGGTCAAGGTGGAGGGGGAGGATGCAAACGAGGAAGTTCCTCATGAAAGGAAGAAGGACATGAAAGGGAAGGAAGAGGGTAGCTATCAATGGTTCTTGTGTTTTTTTCTTTGAGGTTTTTTATGCTCAATATTTTGAACTTTGTACCCCTAGAGGGTTTATTTTTTAAGGATATGTTGATTAATAGGAGTAGAAGCTACCCTTTATTTTACAATTTGTTATGTACATTAGACTAAGGATTTGGGCAAGTTTTTGACTTGACTATTTATTTCACATGGATTTATTCATTTAGGTTTGACTCAATCTAGAAATAGTTATAGAATGAGATGATTCAATTATTTTCAAGGTAACATCAAACAATGACATATCTATTGGAAATATTCTAGACTATGCTAAGTTACTGAGAGGGGAGGGGTGAATAAATAAATTATAAAACTTCAACAATTTAATTCTTAGTCCAAAAATCCAATTTAGCTCTTATTCCATCACATTAAATTTGATCTAATTGCATTCATAATAAACTAAAAACATGAAAGCATTCATAACACTGAGACACAAAGATTTGGTGACCCAAAAACCTTCCAAAGAGAAAGTAAAACAAAGGTGGGGTTAATACCCACAATATTTACTATTGTAGAATAAAGTTGTCTTGTTAAGGCTTATGTTGATCACTTCTAATGATCTACTTTGATAGGAGAAATAAGGACTACTAGGTCCACCTTGTGAAAGGATTTACAAACATACAATGAAGTATGTACTCGGTAAAGAGATTTGCAAAAGACTATTAAGTCTAACTTGTTAAAGGATTTAATTGATCCACCTATTAGGATGAAATAGTAGATGATCTTTGATCTGCAACTTGGTTTTTTGAATGAGATTCTTTTATGTACTAATGACCTTGCTATGATAGATATGTCTTTCCTACTCCTTATACTGTTGTAGCCTTTGTAATTTGCTCCTTTTGCTCTTCTCTGATTATATTTGATTACATTGCATTCACATTCACTTACTTCACACTTGGATATGATACAATTCATTACATATATACCAATCCAATTATACAAATTAAAAAGTGGGCCACAATACAAGTTTACAAAAATATTACAAAGTCAGCTCAAGTGAAGAAACTCAGGCTCTGAAGAATAACTCAGTGTGGTTCTGATACTCGACATCCACTGTCAATGCTCGTACACATGGTAGATGTATAAGCTTGGTCCATACTAATCACTTCCAAGTAGTCTTCAATTCAGTCTGTACTAGTGATTTGGTAGATATTGTGAAACTCACCATATAAATTGGATCACTTGTTTACCACTGGATAGATCAAAAAACACTATCACCTCAAGCTCAATATAAACTAAGTCACTTGATTAACACCAAGTAGCTTAGTTAACACTAGACACATATCGCATAAATTAAAAACTTGATGAACACTACACAACTTGGTTTGCACTGGTAAACTTGGCATACACTAAGATGCATAGTTTACACTACTAATCTTCATTGTAACTATATCTACTCAGTAACCACTAGGATTTTTCCAAAGGACTTGGTAGCAATTGTATAACTTGGTGACAACTAAAATGATTGGCAAACAATGCTAGTTGTACAATAAGCTTAGTAGCTATATAGAATTTAAATAAGTGTGTGTCATTAATAACAAACTTGACTGATATGTCAACAATATCCCCCTTTGGAATTAGTGACAAAAACACTTATCATCCAAAACTAAGTTCAAAAAGATTTCTAAATACCTTTATTCATCACCTTGTGATAGTAGCTCAGTAGAGTATACTATTTTTGGAAATTTTTCAAAATTTATTTTGTAAGATATGTATCTATACGTGATAAGGTTCTTTCATATAGTATACTATACATCTTCTTGTTATATACAACATATCTTTATCCCCATTTGATTTTACAACTTATTACATCTTCTCCCCCATAACTTATATATGTCTCCCCCATTTTGACATTAATGCCAAAGATTTATTCTATTTGTTTACATGGTAACACAAAAATGAGATAATAATTATAAATGTACGTTAAGAATGATTGCCAAAATTTTATCCAAATTGTTTTACAGGACCTTACATGTGTGAACTGCAATTTATACTTCTGCTAACAATTACATCATATAATCCACTATGGAGAAATTATTGTCATGGACGAGAGTTTTTGAATGTTCAATATGCTTTTTCAATGCATCCATGTTGGGAAGAATCATATTTTGTATATCTACTAATATGGATATGATCCTTGCTTCTTCTTTGAGAAATTCTACTCGCATATCTGTCAAAAATCTTACCTTCTGAAATTGTATAGAGCTTGAACTAGGGTCAAGTTACAATAGTTGAGTGGTTAACTTAAGATATTCATCTATTTTGGATAATGTTTCCTTTATTTCCTTGGTAAACTTAGAAAAATTACATAACTTAAAAAAAAGTGATGACACATTTGTACAAGATGCTTCCAAAGAACCCAAAATTGTAGAAAGTTCTACTTGATAGATAGCAATCTATTGACCAATGTGCTCCAACACTTTGTTATCAAACTTCCTTTTTTCCTTCTGCACTAGCTTTTCTTTTCCATCAATATCTTCATCGAACTTTTTAACTACCTCTACTAGCTAAAACAAAATTGGTTGTGAAGAATCAACCTCAATGCATATGGCTTCTACCAAAATGTTCTTTGCATCTTCAATAATTTTGAACTCCTTATCTATTTTATTTCTTAATCTTTGTTGTTTAGCCTACTTCTGGAGGATTTCACCAAATGACTACATTTGGTATGGAGTAAGCTTGAAAATTTCCCAATTTGGGATTACAATTTCCTCATCTAAATAAATTTCTTCCTCCATCTCTTTTCCATTACCCAAAAATTTTGTGCTTGGTTGAGCCTTGGGCTCAACTAGCCTTACACTTATTGCTTGTGTGAGTGGAATAGAAATAATTACAGACATACTAGGACTAACTATGAAAACTAATATTGTACTTATTGAAGGAATATTAATAGAAATACCTAAAGAGTCCAAAATTGATGTGCTCAAAACTGAAGTAGCTCACTTGATAGAGGAGGGAGGAATCTGCAACTTGGTAGATGAAGTGGAGTTCACTTCTATCAATGATGTGCTGAGTTGAGTAGGAGCAAAGAGCGATTGGATATTTCAGTTGTCACTATTGATCACAATCAAAATTGTTGGGGTTGTCTTTGCACTTGATGTTGTCACTAGTTTACTTGGAGAGTAAGGAAGTGAGACAATAACTATTGTAACTATTTTAACTTGATTAGTTTCCTCATCATCTCACTTTTATTCCTTGGTAGCCTCTTTCCCTTGTTCCTCTTCATCATCAATGTTATCAAAATGAGTTGCTTCTTCAATATTTTCCTCTTCACCTTTCTCCTTATACTCCTCCTCCTCATCATCATCATTTACATCAACTAGAAAATCACTTAGTTTATGTAAAAGATAGATATTTTTCCAACTATTCATTGCATTCCTTACAACATGTTCAATATCTTTCATCAAAATCAAGCAAGTATGAAATTTCAAAGTAATTTTTTCTTCATTTTTCTTCAGTGACTCTTTTATCTCAACATTTGATATGCTCGATATAAGCTACCTTAGTATTTTCCCATATATGTCTTTGATAGTTTATATGGAAAAATCCTATATTGGCTTGATTTTCTTCAAAAAAAATTAGGAATTTGAGAAGTAAGCTGGTCTGGTGAGTATTTCCATTTGCCCATCTTGTCCATCACCATATCTTCTATTTACTTCTACTCTTCTCCTATCTTGATTTCATACTTTAATGATTTGAAGTTTGTTATATTGGCTCTTGCTTCAAGATCTTTCAATCTATCGTGGAAGGTGGGTGGAGGTTTTTTTAATATAATGTCTCCTTGATGGGAACACAACCCAACAACAGAATGGACACAATAGAAAAGGGAAATTATATTAACTCAGAAAATAAGCTAGTACAAACAGTGCAGAGAAAATAAACTTCAAAACATGCCCTACGGGCTTACAATAGCACAAATCTGGAGAATATTTCTCCTTTTAGCACCTCCTCTCAAGCTCCAATCCGAACTGCCTTTTACAATGCCAAAAATCTCCTTAAATAGACCGCGGAGGCTTAAGGACTAGGAGTACATTCTAGAAAGTGCTAGTAGGCATCCACCGACAAAATAGAAGGTTCCAAAAGCTGCGTTAGAAGTTGGTGCAAATTTAGAAGAATCCAAAAATGGTAGCCAAACTTTCGGGAGGCATAAATTTTGAACCGTAGCTCTGATTGATGAACCGTTTACATTTTTGGAAAGCTCTCGAAGTGCTCTATAGTCCTATGGAAAAGCTTTGCTTGTCCCCCCATTTTTTGAACCTTTTCGAGGTCATTTAATGCCCCAAACCTGACTTTGAAGCATTCTTAGGAGGTCTCCAAAACTTGAAAAATTGCAATAACTTTCTAACCGTGGGGCCTTTTGACCTAATTCTTTTTTTGGAATGCTCTAAATCTCAATTAAATTCATTTGGCCAAGTCACACCTTCTAGTTTACCGAAATGAAGGCCCAAATACATGCTCCTATTTTTTCAGGATTTTTAAATGCATTGATAGTTAAACTATGAGAGTTGGAACCTTTATTTGAGCCAAATGGGTATCCAAAAATGTAAAGACATGAAACAGAAACTAAGTCTAAGTACATTTTTTTGGGTGACACAGGATTGCCCTTATACCTCTGGATGCTCCTGCATCACTCCTCCTTCCTTGTTAGATTTCTTCCTAGAGGATCTTCTTGTGAATATTGTAGTGGATGGCTTTGATGGCTTGGTGATAATCACCCTACCCTTCTTCCTTAATGTATCTTCTTCCTTAAATTCTTCCTCATCCTCTTATTCCTCATCCTCTACTTCCTCATCCTCACCTTTTCCTTCGATCAACAAAAGGGTTGAACTTGTTTTTAATTTGGCAATTCTTTTCTTTCCCTTGTTAACCACCTAAGGGAGTTTTATTTCAAGTTCTATCCTAGTTTTTTCTTCATCATATATGCCAAAATATGCAACCTTAAGATCAACTAGTTCATTGATAAGAGCCTCAATGATGACTTTTGTTTCATCAATAATGACCTCATACCCAAGAGGTTTTACCCATGCTATCCTAGGCTTAACTACCTGAATGTAAACTTTGTCACTATCCACCATGAAACATACATCATCCTTATAATCTTCAACTAGTTTATTAGGGATTCGGTATCTATTTTTCATTTTCTCTTTGAATGCATCAAAATAGTTGTCCATAATACTATTATAGTTTTCACCCATTTCAAAAATAAACTCATTCATCTAATATAACACAGGCACATCTTTTCTCCAAACAACAATGTCTTTTGGAGGGAATAATTTTTTAACATAGAAGCATAGACAAGTTAATAGGGAGCCAAACTTACATAGGTTTTTCTTTGATGTCCTTATGCTTTCCATATTCTTGTTGAACTATTTCAACAATAGCTCAACGAGGTCAAAAGATAAAGTGTTCTTCACTACTTTGTATGCCAAGCCCATAGTTTCAGATGATACACTGTTCAACTTGTTAGAGCTATAAATCTTATGTGCAATTATATGGATACTAAGTTTCAACTCCATGTCTGAGACACTTCTAAGCTCCATTCCTTTGTCATCCCATTTTGCTAGGGTATTCTTTTTGAGTTCCACTTGACCTAGGGTTTTTTTCCTTTTGGCTTTTTCTAGCATTAGGAGACTAGTAATTCAATGCATCATCTTCTTTGTGATCAACACTGGTTGTTCCAACCATAATTGTCCATTATGTTCCCAACTAAGGATAAACCTAATCTATTTTACTTGAAATTTGTGGGGCATGTGAAGGATGTGAGTTAACCCTTTGGTTTCTAGGTATTGATGCTTGGGTTTCAAAACTCTATTCACACATAGGTTATTTAGGGCATCATCTATTTCCAAATTGCCAATTTTTTGAATAACACATTTAAAATTAGTACAAATATCATTGATCAATAGTACCTTCAAGGGATTTGAGACTACACACCACTTGGATCTAGGGTTTCAGTGACTACAGGGGTAAACTTGCTTACATTCCATTCCATGAACCAACATGTCTAAAACTCACTTTGCCTTGCTATTGTTGAATGCCATCTTCACTCGGTAGGGTTTTGAGGGAATTCAAAAAATTTTGCTAAGAATTCACTCAAATCACTTGAATGCTTTAAAGATTGCACTTCATAATAGCTCTTCAAAAATTTCACAGTATGAATGACTTTGTTTTCATGAATTTTGTCAAAATTTCACCATAAATGCTTAGTAGGAAAGGTAGATTGAATGACATCATGTTGACAGACTATCATCCACTACTTTTCTTTGAACACTAAGAAAAGTCTTTATGACTCTGTAATCATATGGATCTTCATTACTCTCAACCTCACTGGATAAAGTCTATAACTCAACCTCACTTGGTAGAGAAGGTAACTCGGTAGACACTTGTACTTAGTGATCCCTTTGTATCTTGAATACAAATTGGATCATTTTTTCTTATCAATCTAGAATTGTTTTAGATGTTTTTTTTGGTAGCCTAGTTCTAGTTTCTTCCTCGATAACTTAAGTAGAAGTGGTAGAGTCACCCAATTCTTGAGTGACATGATCATTATTGATTGGACTTGTATCATCAACAGACTTTGGAACCCATTGTTCTCTCATCTTTTTTTAGATGTTATAAGCTTTTTCCTTCTTCTCAACTTCAATTCTACTAGTATTCATTCAATTCTTGGCAAGATGATAAATTTCTATACAAATGAAACATCTTTTAGTAGTATCTCCTTTCCTCAAATGATGCTTCACACAATTCATTCCAATACGTTCAAATCCTCCTCAATAATGACATCTGCACTAGGTGTTATAGTCCCAACCAAATATAACTTTCAAAAGTTTCTTTGTAGGATTTAACATCTTGATTTTGCATTCTAATGGCTTGTGTCCATGTTTGTTGCATTTGTGACATTTTCCTTCCAATCTTGGTTTGTCTTTGTGTTCATTAGCCTTATGACCATGCTGATTGTAATTGTAGCACTTTCCATTGAATTTTGCTTTTCCATTGCTCCAAAATTTGTTTGATGTATGACCTATCTTAACACAATGATTGCAAGTAGGTTTTTTATTCTTTTGAACTCCTTGCTTGAATGATTCTCCTTCTTTAGTATATGCAATTCCTACTTTTCCTATTTGTCTATAGAGATTTTGCTCATTCAATTGATTCATGTCTATTTGGGATTTCATGATTCTTTCATTGATTTTCCTTTCTGAGTTAAATCATTTCGTAATCTTTCATTGATTTTCCTTTCAAAGTTTAGATCATTTCATAATCTTTCATTTTCTAATCTTAGGCTCATGATTTCCTCATTTGCATTGGAGAGCTGATCAATAAGATCTACTTCCTAAAGGGATTGATTCTAGATTTCACTGTTCCTTCCATCTATCTCTTCTTTTATCTTGTTTTTCTGCTTTGTGATTTCACATAGCCTTACTGATTGAATTTCTTATTCTCTTCTTAGTTTTCTTACTTCTTCTTCTAGGGAACCATTCTTTTCTAGGAGTTCTTTGATTGCTTCATTGGCTTCATCTAAATTTCCTAAATGAAGGTCTTCAATTCTTTCTTCAATGTAGAGATGATCATTCACTTGAATTGCAAGTTCTTTTCTTCTTTTTAGGGATTGAGAAAGTTGCTTCTTTGCTTTCTTGAGTTGGGCTATAGCCATTTCCAAATCTAGCCTCTCATTGTCAATAGCTTTGTCAAGTTTGAATACCTCCATGGCCTTGATCTTTGCTCAAGCTATTAAACTTTCTCCTGAGAACCACAATGCTCTTATACAAATTCTTGGAAATACTCTAGACTATGCTATGTTACTGAGAGGGGAGTGGTGAATCAATAACTTATAAAACTTCAACAATTAACTCCTAATCCAACAATCCAATTTAGAATTTATTCCATCAAATAAAATCTAATCTAATTGCATGCATAATAAACTAAAAACATGAAAGCATTCATAAAATTGAGATACAAAGATTTGGTGACCCAAAAAACTTCCAAATAGAAAGTAAAATTGAGGTTGGGATGATACACACAAGCTTTAGTACTGCAACATAAAGTTAGTCTATTAAGGCTTACATTGATCACTTCTAATGATCTTCCCTATTAGAAGTAATAAGGACTGTTAAGTCCACCTTGTGAGAGGATTTACAAACATACAATGAAGTATGCACTTAGTAAAGAGATTTACAAAAGATTGTTAGGTATACCGTGTTAAAGGATTCAACTGATCCACCTGTTAGGATGAAATAGTAGATGATATCTAATTTTCAACTTGGTTTGTTGAATGAGATTCCTTTGTGTACTAATCACATTTCTATGATAGATATCTCTTTGTTGCTCCTAATACTATTGTAGCCCTTGTAATTCACTCATTTTTCTCTTCTTTGATTATATTCGATTACATTGCATTCACATTCACTTACTTTACACATGGATATGATAAAATTCATTACATATATACCAATATAATTATAAAAATTACAAAGTCAACCACAATACAAGTTTACACAAATATTAACAAGCTAGCTCAAGTGAAGACCCTCAAGTTGTGAAGACTGACTTGGTGATGTTCTGATACTTGACATCCACTATCAATCCTAAGCATCGTGATGCACTCAATAGATGTAGAAGCTTAGTCCATATTGATCACTTCCAAGTAGACTTGAACTTGGTCTACACTAGTGACTTGGTAGATACTGTGAAACTTTTCATATAAACTAAATAACTTGTTTACCACTAGATAGCTTGGTAAACACTATCACATCAAGCTTGGTATAAACTGTGTCACTTGGTTAACACTGAGTAGCTTAGTTGACACTAGACTCACATCATATAAACTATGAACTTGGTGAACACTACACAACTTGGTTTGCATTGGTAAACATGGCATACATTGAGATGTATAGTTTACACTACTGATCTTCACTATAACTACTCAATAACTACCAGGATTTTTCCAAAGGACTTAGTAACAATTGTAGAACTTGATGACAACTAAAATGCTTGGCAAACATTACTAGCTATATAATAAGATTAGTAGCTATATACAATCTAAATAAGTGTGTGTCACTAATTTAAAAAACTTGATCAATATGTCAACAATATCTACTCGATGAAGAAGTTTATTTAAAGAAGTTTTAATTCTTTGGTTCCATTAACTTCTAGAAATAGGTAAGCCTCATTTAATTAATAAAGATTTAATTTTCAAATTTAAGTGAAATGAATTGTCTTAAAATTAAATGGTAAAACAAAACATGTAATCATTTCAAGTCTCAAATGATATGATTATAAGGAAGAAAAGGAGTGTAGAATCGCTTCCTACGCTAATCTTAAGAGGTTATTATGCAAATTCAACTAACTATGGTAGAGATCTCAAGAAATACATAATACCATAATCAAAATAATAATGAATGCATAAAATAAGGATTACCATTGGGAAACCCTTCCATGAGAAAAACCCCACCCTTCAAAATCCACACAATTTGTTCTCAAATTAGGTAGATTATGATACACTTGCAATGCAAGTTCTTGAAGGAGTACATCACCACAACTTAAACTCAGACTCAGACTTAGAGAGATTCCTTCTAGTACCAAGTCGTGCAAATATAGCTTAATGATACAAAATAGCTACCCAATCCCTCCTTTTATAGTGGTTTACAACTTGGAAACTATTTGTTGTTTTATAAAACCACGGGCCAAAGCCATAAACAAAACAACCATGCCACATGTTACCCATTTTTCATTTGTAACTCCAACGATAACATTTTTGTCCATAAAATTTTCCTCTATTTTAGGCCACCATAAAATTCATATAATGATTCGCTTATACTTTAAGAATATCCCTCTTATATTGTACTAGGGACAAGACACATTTCTTAACAACTCACACACCTTTTTCCAACTCACTAACATGTGGAAAGCTACTACAAAAAAATTCTAAAATTTTCTAAAAAAGACTTACAAGGTTGAGACATAATTCTCAACATTCTCCCACTTGTCAGATACCTTACAAGAGTTAGAGGATCCAAAGTACAATGGACTTAATGACTAGGGGCCAAGAGGCCCATAGACTCTGAACACCATCTGAACTTGTCTATACTCATAGGCTTAGTTAATGCATGAATAATGTTTGCCAAAGTTTCTACATTCTCTAGCCTCACCTTGTCATCCTCAACAATGTCTCTCACAAAATTATGTTGTACATTAATGTTCTTGGTCCTCACAAGAAATGTTGGGTTCTTCTCTATGCATATTCCAGTCCGATTATCACTATAAATTGTCACTACATCCTATTTGAACTCTATATTTGAGTACAGTCTCTTTATCTAGATAGCTTCCTTGTTGGCATAATTAGTTGTCATATACATTGCCTCTATAGTGGACAAAGTGGCCACATCTTATCACTTGCCCATCCAACTAATTGCACCACTAAATAATGCAAACACATATGCACTAGTGGATCTTCTTCTATCAACATCACTAGGCTAGTCTAAATCCACATAGTCTTGAATATTCAAGCAATACTCATTTCTTATTCCATCGAAATATATAGAGTACTCTAGGGCACCCTACAAGTATTTGAAAACTCTTTTTGTATTACATACTAATGTGCTCTTCCTAGACTAAATATGTAATAGTAAAGTTACTCTTACTACTTGGGAAATGTTTAGTATTGTAAAGACCATAGCATACTTCAAACTTAAAATAACACTTTGATATTGTATTCAACTCATCTCTTCCGTAACTAATGGGGATGAAGGACACTATGAGCTAGAAAGCTTTGTTCCCATAGTAATAGGAAGACTAAATGGTCTAAAATCCTACATATTGAATCTTCTTAAAATAGTGCCAACATGCTTACTCTATCCTAGCCAAAGCTTTTTTTTCCCTATCTCTTATAATCTCCATTTCTAGAATGTGCGTCACTATAGCAAGATCATTCATTTCAAACTTTACTAAGAGCTAGGATTTTAATTCTATAATCAAACATTTTCCTTTACCAATAAAAAATTTCATCAACATATAGGGCAATAACTAGGAAATAAACACCATCTAACTTGTAATATATAGAGTGATCAGATTTGGATTGAACAAATGGAAAACTCAACACATATGTATCAAACTTTTGACACCATCTCCTAGGACTTTGTTTTAAACTATGTACAAGGATTTCTTTAATTTATAGATCAAATGAATTTACCTTTCACCACCAAGTGCATTGGCTATGTCATCGTTCTTCCTCCAAATCTCCATGAAGAAAAATTGTCTTCACACCCATTTGCTCAACTTCTACATCATAAGCTACCTCAATAGAAAGTAAAAATTGAATGGATGACATTTTTGCTACAAGAGAAAAAATTTCACCTTAATCAATTCCTACAACTTGGGAGTAACCTTTTGCAACCAATCATGGTTTATAATTCTCAATTCTTCCATCTCCCGTGTGTCATTCCTCTTAAGAGCTTCTATATCTCCTTCCACTGCTATTTTCTATGACTTTAACTCTTTCATATCTAGATCCTCTTCTACAAATATCATTTTGTTAATGTTAGCACTCAAACAAAATATACACCTCCAATGATTAGTATAATATCCAAACCTTTCTAGTGCTTTCCTCTGTCGACAAGACTTTTGAAATTGACTAGGTTTAGGTTTAGGTTCTCCCTCTTCCTCTAATGATTCAAAACTCATAGAGCTCTCTTCAACATCTTTTCTTTCTAAGGGCCTTGATTCATTCTTTCTACAACTCCATTATGATGTGGAGAATATGGAGTTTTCTTCTCTCTCTTAATACAATAAACTTTACAAATTGTGTCAAAATCATTGGACCAAAATTCACCACCATTATTAGTTTTCAAACACTTTATCTTCTTGCTAGTCTACAACTCAACTATTTCTTTGAATTCTTTGAAATGACTAAAATGTTTAGTTTTACCCCTAAGGAAATAAATCCATGTTCTTCTAATAAAATCATCAATGAAAGGAACATAAAAAACTAATCTACCAAAAGAAGGAACATCTATTGGAAATATACGAGTAACTGAGAGGGGGGGTGAATTAGTTTTTGCTAAATATATCCTAGATTCCTTACATGTCAACAATAAAATTTGAACAGAGAAATCTATTTGTTTTTTTTATTTGGTAAACACACAAAAAATGTTGTAACTTAGTAAATGAAGAGTTTGATTTACTTTTAGTTGATCTTAAACATTCACAGTGATAAATTTGCAAGCATAAGATAAATAACATGAACACATGAGACACCACAATTTAACATGGAAACCCAATGTGGGAAAAACCACCAATGTAACTAGTTACTATTTTTCACTCTTCTAAAGTGAGCCATGTTAGGAGCCAACTTCGTTAAAGGTTACAAAACACACTATTAGGTGTGACCTTGTTAGAGGATTTAATCACCGTGATACGAGTGGCCTTGCAAGAGGTCTTAAAACAATTCAATTGAACTATCACCTTTTTTGAGGATTTACAACTGGCTATAAAACCAACTTTATTAAGATATTTTAGATTACTGTTACAATGGTTAGAGAGTAACAATGAAATGACCTGATTGCAATGCAACTAAATTGCTGATTACAACTCTCTATTTTACTTCATACTTGATACTTCTTGATTGAATAACAATATTTTGCTCCACAAGGATAACTACTTATCCTTTCTCTCACTCTTTCCTTCTCAATTCACTCAACACACCTGCACACACACTAAAAATATCAACTTGACCTTTCATTTATACCATCTATATTGTCAAGTCAACTCAAATTCAAATTACAATAACCAATAATCATCACCATAGTTGGTTAGAAATAATACTTAAAATAATTAAGCTTCTTATGCCAAAACAAAAAAATCCTTCATTAGTTGACCCTGCTTGGTAAACACTAGTTTTGAGATGATTTCCTATGTTAACCAATAGAAGCTTGGTTAACACTGCAAACCTACAAAAATATCCTTTGGCAATTGAGTGAACTTGGTGAACATTGACTTTATCCAACTTTTCTTTGTTAACCATGTGAACTTGGTTAACACTATTTCCTATCTAAATTCCTTCGACACCTGAGTGAGCTTGGTAGATACTGTCTTCATAGAGTAATCTTCAAGAATGTTTTGTAGACAAGGAAAACTATCTTACTAACCATGTAACCTCAGTAAGTACTAACTGACAACTGATATGACATTTGTGTAACATCAAAGACAACACACAATTAGACAATTATATCCAATAATCTCCCTCTTTGGCATTAATGCCAACACATGTCATAGCATAATGAAATTTAAGAACAAAACTTTCTTTGATAGAAAGTTTCTCCCTCTTAGATTTTCACCAAAAAAAAAATCACTTTCATATAGTAATCTCCCTCTATGAAGGAATTACATAACTTATATGATAGTATACCTCTCCCTCAAAAAGATATAAACAAATTTTAGAATGATATAATAGTAATCTTCTCCCTCTTTGAAAAAACATCGCAAACACAAAACATACCAAATTAGTATCAATGTACCTTGAAAACTGATTCATATGCAATATTCCCTTTGACTATGATGTATCAACTGATTGATCTTCAACTTGGTTCCTATTGTTGCATCGCAAAAACTCTATTTAGTGAGCTTTAGATAGGGGAATGACCCCTAACTTACCTCTTAGATATAGGAATGCATCCTTAGGTAATGGCTTGGTGAATATTTCTGCAATTTGTTATTTTGTGTGAACATATTCCAATATGAGTTCTTTGTCCTATACCAATTCTGTGACAATGATATTTTATAGCAATGTGCTTAGTTTTGGAATGCATCACTAGATTCTTTGATATGTTAATTGCACTAGTGTTATCAAAATATGTGGCAACTAGTTCTTTGATCTCAACTTGCATGCCTTCCAAATTTTTTTAAACCAAACAATGTTAGAATAATTTACTACTACTGCAACATATTTTGTTGCTACTGTAGATTGAGATGTACAATTTTGCTTCTTGCTTGTCCAAGATACCAACCCTTTTCTAAGAAATAATGCTCCACCATTTGTACTTCTATCATCAAGATTTCCTAACCTATCAGCATTAGTGAATACCCTTAGGTCTAAGTTTCCTCCAAGTTTGTACCATAAACAATAGTCTTTAGTACCTTTCAAATATCTCAAAATTCTTTTTATTGCCATCAAATGATTTTCCCTAGGTTTAGCTAAGAATCTTGCCACTATCCCAAATGCTAAAACAATATCAAGCCTTGTATGAACTACATATTGTAATTTTCCAATCATTGATCTATATAAGGTTTGATATACCTCTTTTGAATCATCATCTTTGGTAAGCTTTAGTCTAGTACACATGGGGGTTCCAACTGGTTTAGAATCTTTTATTCCAAATTTCTTGAGTATCTCTTTAATATACTTAGATTGAGTAATGTAGATACCATTCTTACTTTGTTCTATCTATAGTCGAGCAAAGAATTTTATCTCAAAAAACATGGACATTTCAAACTCTTTGTTCATTTTTTATGAAAATTCTTTGCATGGATCATCATTCCATGTAAATAGAGTGTCGTCCACAAATATTTTTGCCTATACAATCTTGTTATCTAGTGCTTCCTTGATATACAAACTATTGTTATCATTAGTTCTATGAAAACTAATCTATATAAGGTAGTTGTCAAACCTTTCATACCATGCTCTAGGAGCTTATTTCAGACCATACAATGCCTTGTGTAATTTGTAGACCCTGTCTCTTTTTTCAAGATCAACAAAATCTTTTAATTGTTCAATGTAGACTTCTTCATCAAGTATACCATCGAGTAATGTAGATTTAACATCCATCTAATATACTTTGAATCTTCTATGAGAAGCATATCCAAGAAGAGTCCTAACACCTTCTAATCTTGCAACAAGAGAAAAAGTCTCACCATAATCAATTCCTTCTTCTTGAGAGTAGCCATTACACACCAATCTTTCTTTGTTTCTTGATACTTTTCCATATTCATTTAGCTTATTTCTAAATGCCCATTTTCTTCCAATCACACTTTTATCTTTAGGCTTAGGAACAAGGGTTCAAGTTTTTTTCTTCTCTATTTGTTCTATTTCTTCATTCATAGCCTCAATCCAACTTTCATTTTCCAATGCATCTTTAATACCTCTAGGTCAAAATCAGCAAGTAAACATGTACCTTTTACCTTACTTCTTGTCATAGTACCTTCTGATTTATCTCCAATAATCCAATCAGGTGCATGATGCCTTCTAACATACTTGGCCAATAAATGTTCTTTTCATTTTGAATGAATTACACTATCATCATTTTGAATTTCAACTTCTAGCTCAGGTTGCTCAGATTCGGTAGGCATTGGCTTGGTAGCTTTAGAATGTGACTCAGGTTCTTGTGACTTAGTTTGAACTTTTGGCAACTTGGTATTTTAGGAAGACTTGTGAGGTGAATTCTCCTTATTGATAGATGTGTCTAGCAATGTATCAAGTTCAAAGTAAAAAAATCTTTTGTAACCTTATGGTTCCTTTTTTCTTTCTTCTTTAGTCCTTTTTGCAAATTGATCAATGCTCACATGTGCACTTTCTATGATTTCATGAGTAGACAAATTCAAACATATATATGCCTTACTTCTTCAAGAATATCCTAAGACTATACCTTCATCATCTTTCACATCAAACTTGCCTTTTCTAGAATCTTTCAAGATATAACATTTACTTCCAAATACTTTAAGGTAACTTACATTAGGTTTGTAGCCATACCATAATTCGTAGGGAGTTTTATATGAGTCCTTCTTCAACTATACTTAGTTCAAAGTATGAACTAAAATGTTGATGGCTTCCTTCCAGTATTTGATAGAAATATTCTTTTAAATCATTAGAGTCCTTGCACAATCCATGATGGATCTATTTCTTCTTTTAGCTCTTCCATTCTGTTTAGAGTACTAGGGGCTGATACCTATCTTTTAGTTCCTCTTTCAATGCAAAAGTTATTGAATTCATTGGAGATGAATTCACCACCTTTGTTTCATCTTAAGCATTTCAATCATTTCCCTATTTTCTTCTCCATTCTTGCTAGATACCATTTGAATTTCTCAAATTCTTTTTACTTTCCTCTAAGATACATAATAGTCATCATTCTGGAGTAGTCATCAACAAAAAGAAATAAAAAAAATTCTCCATTATAGCTTTCTATTCCAATGGGTTCACGTAGGTTAGTATGCACAATTTCCAAGACATCTTTAGACTGATAGTTTTATCTCTTAAAACTAGTCTTTCCCATTTTGCCAATCTGACAATTATTGCATAAGCCAACATCTAGTTTCTTCAAACTAGGAATACCTCTTACTTTTCTAAATTTTCTTATCTTGATGATATTATCAAACTTTACATGACATAAAATTCTGTGCAATAACCATATTTCTTCCATTTGAGCAATAAAACATGAACAATAACCAACATCAAGATAAAATAGGTTACCTCTTGTTCATTTGCCTGATCCAATTAGATTACCTTTGTCATCTAGTAGTCTTTCCTTGCCATGTATGAATTCTACCTTGAATCCAATGTTTATTAGCTATGCCACACTTAGAAAATCATATTTTAGTCCTTCAACCCAATAGACATTGTCACATACAAGTTCTTTAGTTAATGAGATTTGACCTTTCCTTTTTATGCAACAAGGTTCATTATTTCCAAACCTTACACTACCTCCATCATAGTCTTTGAAGTATTCAAACTTTTTTTTGTCTTGATTCATATGATGTAAACATCCACTATCTATGATCCATGTGTCATTTTTATTGTTATGAGAGATAAGTGCCATCTTATCTTCTGCTCCATTAGATTCATCTTTCACAACAATGTATACTATATGGTCTTCACTGCTATCTAAATTTTTAGCCATAAAACAAGTCTTCTTACATTTTTCCTTGAATGATTTGTGATTTTTGAAATCCTTCTTTCCATTGTACTTGAGACTTTTCTTCAAATCCTTTCTTTCTTTCTTTGGTCACTTGGTAGTAGTATGACCAATTTCTTCACATGAAAAATAGATTAGGGGAACTTTACCTTTGTATTTTCCTCTACTTCTAGAATATTTTTTTGCAAGTATAGCTTCAACAACTTCAAGATCACTATCAAAAATTTCCTCTGATTCCTCTTTTATTTCTGACAAAATGTCCTTTATTCTCTTACCTTTCTCTTTGAGTGAAAGTTTTGCCTCAAATGTAGATTCAATATTCTTGGAAGATCGAACATAATTGTCATAGTTATCTAGCTCAAAAGTTGTTAGTCTTCCTACTAAGGTATCCAAACTTATCTTGTGATTTGGCTCACACCTCTTTTCTTGAATAAAAGATATTCTAATTGCATAGATAGGAAGCAATGTTCTAATAACTTTACTTACAACAATTTCTTTCTTGATTTCTCCTCCAAAATCTCTGATTACATTGACACTAGCTTTGATTCTTTCCACATACTTGGCAACATTTTCATCTTCTCTCATTCTCATTTGTTCAAACTATCCTCTAAGACTTTCTGCTTTGGCTCTCCCCACATTGTCATCACCACCATAGATGACCTTTAGCTTGTTCTACATATTAAAAGTATTTTTGCAATCCTTGATCTCATCAAATTCATCATAGCTAAGAGTAGATGCAATATCAATCATCATGATGTTATGGTTATTTTTCTCAACAATATCTCCAATAGATAATGTACTAGTAGGGGTTGTGTATTCTTCATCAAAGTATTTCAAGCTTGAATCACTAATGGAGGCCAAATAAAGTCTAATGAGCCACTGCCATGCTGAAATGTTGTCTCTATTTAGCTTTGGAATCTTTCTCTTGTACGAAATCTCGATCTTTAGGTTAGGTCCTCGAAACCTTTCTTGCAAGCACCAAAAGCTCTAATACCAATTGTTGGAAATATAGAAGGAGTAACTAAGAGGAAGGGGGGGGGGGGGGGGGGGTGGAATAGATTAGTTACCACTAAAATTTATCTCAGATCGCTTAGATGTCAACAATAAAATTTAAATTGAGAAATTTGATTGCTATTCTTATTCAATAAACACACAAAAATTGTTGACTTGGTAAATGTAGAGTGTTTTACTTTTAGCTGATCTTAAACATTCATATTGATTAATTTGCAAGCATAAGAGAAATAACATGAACACATGAGACACCAGGATTTAACATGGAAACCTAAGATGAGAAAAACTACCAATGTAACTATTTATTATTTTTCACTCTTCTGAAGCGAGCCCTATTAGGAGCCAATCCAATTAAAGGTTACAAAACACACTATTAAGTGTGACCTTGTTAGATGATTTAATCACCCTTTTACGAATGTTCCTGCAAGAGGTCTTAAAACAATTCAATGGAACTGTCACCTTGTTAGAGGATTTACAAATGGCTATTAAACCAACTATATTAAGAGATTTTAGATCATTGCTACAATGGTTACAAGGAAACAATGAAATGACTTGATTGTGATACAACTAAATTTCTGATTATAGATCTCTATTCTACTTCATACTTGATCCTTCTTGATCAAAAAACACTTTTCTTCTCAACAAGGATACCTACTTATCCTTCAAGTTTTCTCTTACTCTTTCCTTCTTAATTCACTCAACACACTTGCACACACATTAAAAAACTTGACCTTTCATTTATACCATCTAGATTGTCAAGTTAGCTCAAATTCAAATTACAATAATCAATAGTCATTACCATAGTTGGCTAGAAACAATACTTAAAATAATTAAGCTTCTCATGCCAAAACAATAAAATCCTTCATTAGCTAACCCTACTTAGTATACACTGGTTTTGAGATGATTTCCTATGTTAACCAATAGAAGCTTAGTTAACACTACAAAGTTACAAAAATATCCTTTGGCAACCGAGTGAACTTGGTGAACATTGACTCTATCCAACTTTTCTTTGCTAACCATGTGAACTCAATTAACATTGTTTCCTGCCTAAATTCCTTTGATGCTCGAGTGAGCTCAGTAGATGCTGTCTTTGTAGAGTAATCTTCAAGAATTCTCAATAGACAAGAAAAATTATCTTGCTAACCAAGTGATCTTGATATACACAGACTAACAATTAATATGACATTAGTGTAACATCAAGGTATGTGCAGGATCATGGTGTACCAAACTATGGCCTTAAGTGGCAATGAAAAACCAGCAAATCAGGGTTATGTCAACTTGACACATAATTTTAAAGTGGTTCTAGACTTTATATCAAAAATTTGTAAGAAAATAATCTGTAAGAAATTGAATCTAGTTTCTAAACTATAAGGCCTTATCTAGAGAAAAAATTATTTGATTGGTCAAAAGTTTGGATTTTAATGCAGTACTACAAAAATTTTAGCGAAAAAATAAAAAGTAGGTTTATGTCTGACCACCTTAATCATAATCAAATGATAATATTTTTAAATATAATTTTAGATATAAAAAGTAAACTCATGGCTGGATGTGATGCATATTTTTGGTAATTTTTATTCCGAATAAATAATTAATTATGAATTTTCTATTATACTATTTTCAGAATTAAAAAACTCCCGTGTCTGACCACCTTAACTAGTTCAAAAAAAAACAAAATTAAGTTTTTTTTTTTTTTCCTTATACTAGTCAAAGCATAGAATGTGACGCATCTTTTGGATTTCACAAATCTTATACGATTTGAAAGTTATAGCTATTTTTCAACTAGTACGTCAATTAGCACTTTGTAGCTAACTCCATTAGAAAATAAGTAATAATTACTTATTGAACTCGTAATTTGACAAAACTTACATTTATGAAAAGCTAAGAATATTCTTAAGAAACCCTTTTCATTACATCAAATTTTGGTTAAAAAAAAGTCGTCAGCTACATGGTTGAAGTAAATAAACACATAAGAACATGCCAAAAACACATTTTCAGGATGTTTTAAAGATGACCATATAAGGTTGGTATTGAAAGATATAGTAGGAATTATAAAGGTATTAATTGTTTTCATTTAGTATCAGGATGGGTGGAAAACAAGTGGGAATAGATTTTGAAATTCTTTGAGGCATTTCAGAACTACATATTTTTCAGATCGCCACTTTTTGGCACACCATGATCCTACACATACCCATCAAAGATAACACACAATTAGACAATTGTATCAAACAACGTGAACTAGACCAAATATATCCAAATGGATTAGATCCAAAATACATGAGGAGTTATGAGAGCTTATATAAAATTAAATATGGTTTTGTTTACCATATATATAATTCTCACGAAAACCAAACTCAAGATTGTAGTCATTCAACCCATCAACAAGGTTTTTATTTTTTAAGGTTTGTAGATCATTCTCACCTACGTGGTCAAGTCTCTAGTACTATAACATACTCTTTTTTATAGGTAAATTTATTTCAGTAGATAGAGAACCCTTGGGTACCCAAAATCTATCACCATCTATTGAGAGAGAAACCCTCTCCTTCTCCAACAAAGTAGTCCTCTTCACAATCTTATCAAAAGTAATATTGTACTCAACTATGCATGCATCAAGCTTCTACAATGTACCCAAAATGCTTCATTTTTCTATTACCATAGCACCTCTCACCATTTTCAATCCTTCTTGAAAAAAATGTGCATGCACAACTACATCTATTAAATTGCTAATAAATAAAAAATTTCTTGCTAGCCCTAGGATATGCAAGACACCATCAAATCTTCTAATTCTACATTAAAAAAAAATCACATGAATACTTGTACAACCAACAATATCAAGAATTGAGTTATCACTGAAATACACCTTACCACCATCAAACTTTTCATACTTACTAAACCAGTTTCTATTAGGAGTTATGTGGAAAGATGCACTTGATTATATCAACCATGCATTGTCACTTGGACAAGTGGCCAAGGTTATCAATGAAAGCATCTTTGTCTTCCTTCTTGTACTCAAAATTAGAATCTTGTCTCTTCTTCTTTTTCTTTTCATCTTTGAAGTCCTTTTGGAAGTGTCCAAGTTTTTCACAATTCTAGCAGATCGCCTTAAACTTAGTAGGAGATTTTGATCTACCCTTATTCTTGGATTTAGAATGGCCATAAAGCTTTTCATTCTTGCCTCTTTCTTTAAGTCTTCCTTGAACACTGAAAACCTCTTTGGCATTCAAAGAGACCTTCCTTCACATCTCCCAAGAAAGTAGAGAGCCAAAAACATCCTCCATCTTCAAGATAATTAAATTGCTCCCTATGGCCATGACAAAGATTTCCCATGAGTTTGGTAACAAACATGGCAAGATTTGGCACCTTTCTTCTTCATCTATCGACACTCCAACTAAGGTCAACTAAGTCACAACCATATTAAAAAATTCAAGATACTCATAAATCTATTCATCTTCTTCCATTCTCAAGGAATACAACTTCTTTATGAAGAAAGTCTTATTTACAAGTGTAGATCTCACTTAGCTTCATCCAAAGCTTCTTCATGGTATGTTCTTCTTGGACATTAATTATAATCAAGTCTACAAGACATAATCTAATGAGACCTTTGGCTTTTCTATCTATCACATCATATTGTGTGGCTACAAATCTAATCTATGGGCCTCAATTTATTTTCATCAATCGCATCCCATAGATCCCAATAAAGTAATAGATCTTCCATCTCCAACTTTCACATCTCAAATTTTTTGCCAAAAAACTTCTCTAAATCAATCCTCCCTAATATTCTTTCCATCTTTGCAATCCTACAATAGAGAAATGAAAATCTCTACACAAGCTCCACTCAAACCTTGATTAGCTTAAAAATCCCTATACCCAAAAAATAGAGTAAAAAATGGCCAGGCTCTGATATAACTTTTAAGACAATAAAGGAGTGTGAAACCACTTCCTCCAGTAATCTTGAGAGGAAGATTATGAAAATTCAACTAACTATTCTTGAAATCTTAAGAAATGCATAATAACATAATGAAAATAAAAACTGAACACATAAGGCAATGATTACCATGGGAAAACCCTTCTAGGAGGAAAACTCCACCCTCCAAGACCTACCCTATGTATTCCCAAATCAGTAAGATCACAATACACTTGTAATGCAAGTTCTTATTGGAGCGCATCACCACAACTTAAACTCAAACTCTGATTTGTAGATACTTCTTCTACCACCCATCCCTACAAAGAGAACTCAATGATACAAAACTACTCACCAAGCCCTCCTTTCATAGTAATTTACAAGATAGAAACCATTTGTGGATGGGACAAAACCATGGGAAAAATGACCAAGCCACATGTTACCCACTTGTCATTCATAACTCCATGAATAACATTTTTGTCCATAATTTTTTCCTCTATCTTAGATTCCCATAAAAGTCATATAATGAGTTGTTTATACTCTAAAAATAGACCTCCTATATTTTACTAGGGACAAGACACATTTTTTAACAACTTATACACCTTTTTCCAACTCATTAACATGTGGAAAACTACCACAAACAATTATAGAGCTTTTTGAAAAAGGCTTGCAAGGTTGTGTCTCAACAATAATATGGTCATTAATCATTGGAATTATACCAAGAAGAGTAGATAATGATGTAAAATAGTTCTAGAACAATCACCTAAGTAATAATCTTATCAACTAGGGCATAGATCCTTTTACACACATACCCATTTCTAAGTTTGAGGATACATAGTGGTTCCATCAAGAGAAAATATGAAAAAAAAATAAAAAAAATCTCTAGAACTCAATACCAAAAATTATCATTCCAGAAATACATGGCATGATAGAGATTTAGAATTCTTAATAGTGAGTGTTAACGAGGACTAGATTTACTCTTCAATGATAGCCACAATGTTGTATTCCTCTTGTGAGATTGTTACAAATGGTGAAATGGGTAGTTCCAATTGTTGTGAGACTCCCAAAAAAGGAACATACAACACCTGGTTTCCTTGTTCCATATCCACAACTCTAAATCATGTGGAGAAAAATTCACAAAAAATATTTTTCTAAATTTTCCAAATGCAATTTCACAAACTCACAAACTACAATGGGGATGTTATTACTATGATAAACATATTTTCATGATGAGAAAAAACATAAAAAATTGCTACTGCTTGACAAAACTTAGCATGATCTCATATGCAAACATTCTCCATCACAAAGCTTCTTTAACCAAATGACAAATTTGTAATTTGAAACTCAATAGAACTATAACTTTCACTTATCTTTGGTCTTGATCAATTCCACTATGTTTGCACTTACACTTTATATTGGGATCTCATTCAAAAATTGGATACAACTTTCCCTATTGAAATAGAACTCAAATTTAGTAAATATGATACTTCATTGTTTTACTCAATAGATTTATCAAAGATTCTATTCATGTAGTGTATGGAAGCTTTAATTTAGTTGAAAAAAACATCTTAACAAGTTCAAACAATTGACACATTGTTTTTTTATTTTTCCATTTCAAACAAAGTTAGGAATCATTTCTTGCATTTGGTTACCATTATGTATGAAACAGTGCCAACAAGAACTAACATTAAGGCAAATATTGTTTCTTTAATATTTCTTATAGAATCTTCCCTCAATGCTCCTTTACTATTTCTTATAGAACCCTCCCTCAATTTGACTATGTCACTACAAACCCACACAAATATTCAAATAGCTAATACTGTGCAATTTTAGCAAATGGAAATTTATACCTTGTAACTCATTCTTGATTCTTTACTTATGATGCCAAGATTTCCATCAAAAGAAGGAACCTAAATCAGATCTTACATATATAAATCTGCATCAAGAGACCTAGCAAACACTTTAATTTAGATTTTCTAAACCAAAATCTACTCCATGGATTTAAACCTTACCAATTCAAAACTTTTCCATGCTTAAATATATAAACTTGGATGGATAACTAGATTTTTAATCCAGATTTGAATTTAGATTTACATAAAAAATTAATGCTCATACATTGGCATGAAATAATTTCTTTCACCCAAAATCTCAGCTATTCCAAAATACTATTGAGTATAAATAAAAATTAATGCCCATATATTGGTGTAAAATAGTTTCTTGAACCCAAAATCTTAGCTATTCTTTTCTAAATCAGTATGGAGTATAAACAAAGAACCTGACTCCTTGTAGGAATCTTATTAAAACATGAATCTAAAATTTGTGAGAACTCAATGGATGATAAAATATGAAATAGAAATCCCAATATAAAATCAAGAAATAAGAGGAAAGGGTAGAAAATTGTTATTATATTTTTCAATCTCTCTTTACATATCAATCCTTATAGTTGAGAAATAGATTTATTATATTCAACTACTAGGATCTATGGGTTTCCTTGTCTCTCCCTTAGAAATAATTTTTATTTTTATTTTAACCAAATACACAAATTTGTTATTTTATAAACCTGATAAGCATTCATCCAAGTCACATTAGTTAAGTGATGATATCATGAATCAGTTTTAAACGAATCCCAAAATCTATTTCAATACCGAAGCATAAAATGTCAAACACCAAGGCTAATATTATGCATCCATTTTTCTATTGAAAACTTGGTTGAAGTGAATTCACTAAATGCTCCAACATAAATCTACTTAATAATAATGTGAGCTTCCAAAAAAAAACTCACAAACTAATGCAAACAAGGTTGAAAAGAATACAAGGTGAAATGTGTATTTTATAATACACATTTGGATTAGTTTCTAGTTTTGATTTATATCAAATCAATAACCATAGTAAATTGGTTAATAAAATGATATGACTTGGATTTACCTTCAAAAATATTTGAAACTAGAATTGATTCTTACCAAAGTTCAGCCAATAATGAAAGAACCCGATACCCATTTAGTAGAATCTATAGAGGGGAAACTTTGTTTTCCACTTTAGCTAACATTGGATTTTTACACATCACTAGAAAACTATCACACTAAAATCTTTTAAATAAATAACATAAAACACATTCCTATCCAAACTTCCAAAACTAAAATCAATTTTATCCATGTATCCTTTTGGAAATATATTTCTTACTTTTCACATTTTCATTTTTGCCTATTACATAGTTTAGATATTTAAGCATGAAAAAGTTTTGAATTTGTAAGGTTTAAATCCATGGAGCAGATTTTGGTTTGGAAAATCTAATTATAAATATTTGGGTGGGTCACTTAATGCAGATTTAGATTTGAAAAATATAATTTATTTTCCTTCTTTTGATGGAAATCTTGGCATCATAAGTAATGAGTCAAGAATGAGTTACAAGGTATAAATTTCCATTTGCTAAAATTGCACACTATCAGATTTTTGAATAGTTATGTGGGTTTGTAGTGACATTGTCAAATTCAAGATGGATTCTATAAGAAATATTAAAGTAGTAGTTTTTGTCTTAATGTTGGGTTTAGTTGGTCCTATTTCATACTATTAGGATTAAACCACAGATAGACATAACAATTACATGCAAATATAGCCAATAACAAAAAATAATAGATCACACAGAAAAAACACAAGGCACCAAGATTCAACGTGGTTCACCCAATCATTGGGTTACGTCCACCAAATAGAAAGTCAAATATTTTTTATGATCCAGTGATTACAACCTGATTACAATCCATAATCGCTTATAGCTCAATACTGTAACAGGAACCAATTTCGCATCACACCTTAAGAAACAATCCCTAACCCTAAGCCCTTTTATATAAGTATTTTAACCACTTTAGTGTTATAATTAATAATTACATGTCACCCAAAAATCTTAATAAAATAGGGCCCCAAACCCCAAAGAATTTATGATGTACAGTACTTTCTTGATCAGTCACCACAATCTAACAATCTCCCACTTGGGGACTGATCAAGCTCCACAGTAAACAACAATCTCCCACTTGGAGAATGATCCTATAGCAATACCGCTACCAAATGGAGCTCCCACTAGATCAAACCACCATGGACTCTACTATTCTTTTATTCATATTTAGTTTAGAAGACCAATCGAAGTTGAAGAGGAGTTCAACTTCTTCCTTGTCACTACCTTTGTCAACATATCTGCTAGATTGTCATTGGTATGTATCTTCTCCAAAACTAACCGAATGAAATGGTACCCCAATTGTATATATTTGGTCTTTGAATGCAAAGCTAAATTCTTTATGAATGGCACTTTGAATATCTGTGAACAAATAATTATCCTTCTGAGGATGTCCCAATTCTTGCAAGAAGAACTAAAGCCATATCATCTCCTTGGCTACCTCTGTAGTAGCTACATACTCTACCTCTATAGTGGATAAAGCATTAACATTTTGTAACCTAGAAACCTATCTCATGGTTGCCCCACCAATAGTAAAGATGTAACATGTAGTACTCCACCTAGTATCAATATCCTCTGCCAAATCTGAGTCAACATAGCCCTATAAATCAGTAGTAGAGCCCCCAAAGTGTCGACACTTATTGGATATTCCTCTCAAATTTTTGAGAATCCATTTTACTATATTCAAATGCTCAATTCCTGGATGACTCATATACTTGCTAACAACTCTCACTGCATGTGCAATATCTGGCCTAGTATATACCATAGCATACATCAAGCTTCCTATAGCTAAAGCATAGGGTACCTTGGACATCTTATCATCCTCTTCCCATATCTTGGGACACATATCCTTAGTCAACTTCAAATGACTAGGTAAAGGTGTGCTAACAACTTTAGCATTCTCCATAGACAAACATTGCAACACCTTCTCGACATAATCAGCCTGAGATAGTGTCAATGTTCTAGTTTTCCTATCTCTACAAATCTTCATACCAAGTTCATTTTTTTCTTTCCCCAAATCCTTCATAGAAAATGCATGTGCTAATTGGTTGTTTAGGCCCTTAATGTGATCCATATTAGACCCAACTACAAGCATATCATTAGCATATAAACATAGAATAATGTAGCTCTCATCATCCAACCTCTTAAAATAAACACAATGATTAGAATGACACCTACTATAACCATGCTCATGTATAAAACTATCAAATTTTAGATACCATTTCCGAGGTGCTTGCTTCAAGCCATATAAACTTTTCTTCAATTTGTACACTAAGTTCTCCTTACCTTTCACTGCAAATCCTTGTGGCTAAGCCACATATATCTCTTCATCCAAATCACCATGAAGGAAGGCTATTTTAACATCCAGCTACTCTAAATGCAAATCTTCAATAGCCACTAGACTTAAAGTAGTATGGATAGAAGTCATTTTAAAAATAGGACAAAATATCTCATCAAAATCAATTCCCTTTTTCTATGCAAATCCTTTTACAACTAACCTGATTTTAAATCTTTTCTTACCTCCTCCCTCTTATTTTAACCTATAAATCCACTTATTCTGTAAAGCCTTTTTACTTGCTAGAAACTTACACAAATCCCATGTGTTATTCTTCAGCAAGGATTCCATTTTATCTTTCATTGCAAACTCCCACTGAATCTTAGTATACACCTGCATAGCTTCATCATAACTTTTAGTTTCACCAGCATCAATAAGTAAAATAGAATACAAAGAGGGAGAAAATCTTTGTGGAGGTCTAATTTTCCTTGTTGACCATCTAACATTCATCGATGTGTGTGGTATTTTTTGTTGCAGTTGTTGCACATCATGAGGAATGGCTAGAACATCAACTCTTGGAGTATCATCTAGTGCTACATAATCATCTTCTTTCTTCTCATGTTGCTGCAATAGATCTTTGTACAACACTTTCTCATTGAATATGACATCCTTACTTCTTACAATTTGATGATTTCCAATATCCCAAAGCCTATAACCAAACTCATTAATGCCATATCCAGCAAATACACATGTCTTTGACTTAGCTTCTAGCTTGGTTCTATTTCTAGAATCTATTTGAGAAAATGCTTCACAATTGAAGGTTTTGAGAAAAGAATAAATCACCTTCTTACCAATCCATGCTTCCTCTAGAATACCATAACCCAAAGGAGTAGAGGGACCTCTATTAATCAAATATAAAGTAGTATTGATAGCCTCCATGTAGGGCCCATTTGCCATTGCACCAAAAGCCATGACTATTAGTGAACATGGAACACCATATAATTAACCATGTATGGGCAGGGGAGCATGTCACATCACCCAACAATCTTCCCCTCAATGCACATACCAGGTGCTTATGCGGGTCAGGAAGGAACTAGGGAGATTTGAACCCATGACTAGGACAAAACTAGGCTCCGATATCAATTGTAGGGCCCATTTTCCATTGCACCAAAAGCCATGACTGTTAGTGAACATGGAACACCACATAATTAACCACCTATGGGCAGGAGAGTGTGTTGCATCACCCAACACTCCACTCATGTGTGTAAGGGCAACCCAGCATGCAACCTCATGCTCCTTGCACATTCCATTATAGTCCTGATCATGTATTCAACCACTCCATTTTCCTGTGGAGTCCTTGGAATAATTTTTTGTCTATGAATACCATTAGTGGAGCAATAATATTCGAATTCATGACTAGAATACTCACCACCATTATCAGATTTGAGACATTTTAATTTTTTACCAGTCTCATTTTCAATCAAGCATTTCCATTTCTTAAAAGTTTGAAATACATCAAATTTTAATCTAAGAAAATAAACCCATACTTTTCTATTTGTGTCATCAATAAATGTAGCATAGTAATGAGAGCCACCAAGGGAAGATACCTAAGCCATTCCCCATACATCGGTATGCACAAGCTCTAATTTCTCCTTTTTGTTTTCCTTTCTAGTCTTTGCAAAACTCACTCTATTTTGTTTTCCATACACAAAACTTTCACGAAAACCAATATTCACACATTTCAGACTTGGAAAAAATTTCTTTGAATGAAGTACTTTCATACCTTTCTCACTCATGTGCCCAAGTCTGTTGTGCCACATCACTGTATCAGAATCTATAGCAGCTATTTGTTCTTCCTGCTCAACTACAACAATTGTTCCTAAACATTCATTTTTTTCTAAAATAATTAAATTAGAAGGAAAAATATGACCTATACAAAGATATAAGGTGCCTACTTTCACACCTTTCACTACTACAAGGGAGCCTTTTGATACCTTCCAATTTTTATCATTAAAAGTAACTACACAACACTCATCACCGAGTTTCCCTACTGAAATTAAATTTCAACTCAGCCTTGGAACATGTCTTACCTCATGGAGTAGCCAATGATTTCCATTCTTCAACTTAATCATAATTTTTCCCTTTCCAACAATTTGATAGGGTTCATTATCCCCCAAAATAAACAAGCCCAAAATCCCCTTGGACATAATTAATGAAATAACTTCTATGAGGTGTAGCATGAAATGAAGCACCATAATCTAAAACCCATCTATCATCAACGCTTTCTAAAGACAAAAGCAAAGCATCCTCTTCAGATTTGTTACTTACCACATTTGTCTCCTTGTCTCCATCTAATTTATCTCTTTCATTTTTCTTTTGGTTCAAGAAATCTTTCTTTGTGTGCCCTAGTTTCCCATAGTACTAGTAATCATTCGGTCCTCTTGATTGGGACCTCCTCCCCTTTGACTTTCCTCTTGATTTCCCACAATTTCCAAAATTACTTCCTCTCTTAGTCATTATGCCCCTATTTTGTGCATTCAGAGCACTTCCTGATGTAGATCCACTTGAGATTTTCCTACGAGTTTCCTCACTCAAAATAACACCAATCAAATCATCATATTTTACAATACTAGATCCAAGAATAGAATTACTCACAGCCATTACCAAGTCATTATAGCTTTGAAACAAAGAACACAAAATCAAGAGAGCCCTGATTTCTTCTTCAAAATTGATACCCATAGAAGATAATTGAATAGTAATAGTATTAAAATCATTTAAATGATTTGTAATAGATCCACCTTCTACCATTTTCATATTAAATAAATGCTTCATGAGAAATTCCTTGTTTGAAGTAGAGGGCTTTTCATATAGTGTTGCTAGGGTTTTCATCAATTCTTCTATCATCTTTTCTTTTGTAATATTAAATTCCACTGATGGTTCTAGGCATAATTGAATGCTTCCAAGTACCTTTCTTTCCAAAATATTCTATTCATCATTTGACATAGATCTCTAATTATTGGCTTTACCTTCCAATGACTTCCATAAATCCTTCTGATACAAATAGTCTTCCATTTACATCTTCCATAACTAGAAGTTCTACCCATTAAACCTATCAACCCTCAGCTCACCCTCATTTTCCATTATTCCCACTCAACCATGAGACTTCCACTCAACAGTGAAACTTTCCTATAGAAGATAATTGAAAAAACAACTAGGCTCTGATACCACTTGTGAGGGTTAAACCACTGACAAAAATAACAATTGCATGCAAATATAGCCAATAACAGAAAATAATAGATCACACAAAAAAAACACAAGGCACCAAGATTTAACGTGGTTCACCCAATCCCTGGGCTACATCCACCAAATAACAAGTCCAATATTTTTATGATCTAGTGATTACAACCTAATTACAATCTGTAATCCCTTATAGCTCAATACTACTACAAGAACCAATTTTGCATCACACCTTATAAAACAATCACTAACCCTAAGACCTTTTATACAAGTATTTTAACCACTTTAGGGTTATAATTAATAATTACATGTCAACCCAAAATCTTGATAAAATAGGGCCCAAATTTTATTTTTCAGGGAAATGTCTTGAACCCTAAAGAATTTATGAAGTATGTATAGTACTTTCTTGATTAGTCACAACAATCTAACACATACATAATGGTAACTGACCCAAGAAACAATTCCTAACTTTTTTGAAATGGAAAAACAAAAAGAGTGTATTGACTATTTGAAGTTGGTAAGATGTTTTGACGACCAAATTAAAGCTACCATATAGTACATGAATAACACCTTTGATAAGTCTAGTGAGTTAGTCAAGTATGTAATTTCTTAAATGTGATTCTATTTTAATAGGGAAAATTCAAGTGTAAGATGAAATATGTATATGAAGAGTAACTGAAGAAATAAGGGAATCAATCGAGACCAAAGGTATGTACAAGTTTTAGTTTTATAGAGATTCAAATTAGAAATTTGTTATTATAGTTTAATAAGATTTGTGATGAAGAATCTTGGCATATGAAAGCATGCTAGGTTTTGTCAAGAAGTAACAACTTTTAATGATTTTCCTCATTAAAATCAAAAAAATCCAAAGCTTTTAAAAGTATAAAATTGAATAAATGTATGTCATTGTGTTCACACAAGTTAGATAATTATAGTTTGGCATTTTACTTGAATATCATCTTTACCTTGTATTTTCATATATAGGAAGTGTATGCTAGAAAACTCAAAAAATACAAGTGGAATCTAAATCTTCAAATGCTTGGTGCAATTCAGATGATAAAGTATCTCCATTTTCTCAAACAATGAAACTACCAAATTGCACTTAGAAAGAGATGTTATTGGTAAAATTTTGGATAGCAAAAATGGCTCAAGTCATTAAAAGGAAAAATACAACAAGTTGCCATCTAAAATATAGTATCCTACTAATTGTGCACCTTGTATTAACATTTCCAAAGAGATAAGCCAGAATAGTAGGTACAAAATCCAACTAGACCTCAGAGCCAAGAACTAAATTTTGCATTTTTGATATGCCTCTAGATATTATTTTTATTCTTGATGATTATACTGACACTAGAGTGAATAAATCTAGTAAAATTTTAAGCGGTCTTAGAAAATACTTAAGTGGTCTTAGAGTGAATATTGTCATTAAAATTAAAGTGGTCTTCTCCAATCATGGATTTTTCTTCTTTAGCTTTCTTTTTCACTTCATCCATCTCACATAGAAGTGTTAATTGTGCTTCTTGTTCCCTTTTGAGTCCTGACTTCTTCATTTAGGGAACCTTTCTTTTCCAATAGATCTGCAATTTTTGTATAACACTCTCATGATTTTCCTTCTTTAAATAGTCTTGTAGCATCTACTTCTTGATATTGACTATCATCTTGTTGAATAGCTATCTCTTTGCTTCTCTTCAATGAATGTTGGAGTTCATCTCTTGCCTCCTTGAGTTGATGTAGGGAAAGTTGTATTTCAATCTTCTAGTTCTCAATAGTATTTCCCAATTTGTATGCTTCTATCTTCAAGATCTTACCTCCAAATCCATTCAAATTTCCTTCAAGAGAAAAAATCCTTGATACCTATTGTTGGAAATAATAATGTGAATCAACACTTAAAACTATTTCCTCTAAAACATACACTAGTAGAATTTTCACAAATAAATGACTATGTGACTAAAAAGTTTAGTGATAAGAGTATTTTTTTTAGTCACATGACAAAATTTGATCAAATTATAATAATTGTTTGCACTTTGCAAGTGTAAGTGAATAAAGAAATGACTAGTTCGGTAATTGGGTAAAATCAAAAGATTGGACAAAGATAAGTGACTAAATAAATGAATTAAAAATTCATCACTGATAGTTAGTCACCCAAACAAATTACTAAATGAGTAATTGATGAATTTTTTATCATGTCAATATATTCTTTAACTTTTTATAACTCATATTGCAGATTGATGAAGTTCTTATCCTATTAATACATTATTATCAGTTAACTTTATGGAGTTTTTACCCTATTAATATGACACACATAAGAGGTGGACTATTTTTTTGTGGATCTTATCATCTATATAAAACATAAAATATATTTAGAATGTGTTGATTTAATTTCAATTGCTTCAAATTATATAATGAGAGAGATGAGACTTATCTTGAAGTTCTCATGCAATCTTAGCATGATTGTGCCATCACATCCCTACTTGCACATTGATAAAAGTGAGATGAGTTAATAGTTAAAAATATATAAATTAGAAATAAACCTAATCTATAAATGGATGTAGTAAACTTACCTACCAAGAAAGACATAAAAAATGGTTCCCATAGATAAATTTGATATTATGATGATGATGTAAAAAGGTTGATTGCAAATATTCAACAAAAGAAAAATATTTCTATGATTTGGTTAGAATAAAAAATTTCTTATTTTCATTTAATACACATTCTAATTTATAAATTTGAGTTAGTATAATTTTTTTCAATGTCACTTTCATCTTTGCTATGTATTTTATCTTATAAAATTAGTTAACAAGTGATAATAGTAATGTTTCTATTTTGATATGTGGCTTCACTGAAATGGAATAAAAAATATTTTTAAAGTAACAATAGGCATCTTTTTTTTTTTTTGCATAGCTTATTTATTGTATCTCATGGATAAGTTATGAAGTTGTAAAAATACATTCTCATTTTAAAGCTAATAGTATTCCTTAAAATAAGACTAAAGATTTCTTTTACTAAATATTTGAAAAAACATTATAAAATCATGGTGTGATCTAATCATTTATTCTAAATATTTGTCTTATAAGTAATAAATGCAAAATTTTAATGTTATTAGAAATCTAACACTTTTTACTTCCCAACCATTGTAGCGTTAAGTTATCTTATTAACATAGAAAACCAATATTATGACTTTTAAAATTTTAGAAAATTGATAAATTTAACTATGTAGAAGATTTATTAAAATTTAAAAAAATCAATATTTGGGAACAACTTTATTAAAATTATGGATTGTTAAACAAAATTGGAAGGTATAGATCATCAAGTAAAAGTGAAATATTAAATCTATTATATCAAGAATTAGGATGTTTTAAATATATTATGTTCACTTAGGATAGTTTAAAGTAAAGATATCTTATATTTATTGCATCTAAATAATTAGAATTTTTTTCATTCTTAAAATTGAATGCCTTGAAGTACTATTTATCAATGTTCATATTAAGTTAATAAAGAATTTAGATAGGAAATATTTAAACATTTTTACACTTAAATATTTTTAGACAATGGGTTACTTTCTAGAACATTAATCCTATGGAGGTGGGGCTTCCCCGAGAGCTACAATCCTTCTCTATAGCTATAGGATCCCCCTCGATCTAGTTGAGGACTCCTTTGTGTGGAAACTCACACCATCGGGGGAGTTTATAGTTAAGTCTTCTTACCTTTTTTGTATGGGGAGGACGTGTTCCAAGATGATTGGAGAAGAGTCAGGAACCCTTCAAGATCCTATTAAAGATATAATTCTTTTGGTGGATAGCTTTGCATGGGTTGAGCCTCACTATTGATAACCTCTAGTGCAGAGGGTGTCAACTTGTTAACTATTGTATCTTATGTCTCCAAGATGTTGAGTCTATTTCACACCTTCTTATCCACTGTCCTTTTGCACAGTTGAGTGTAGGGAAGCTCTTGCACTATGGGAGGTCTACTGGTTTATGGATAGTGAATTGAAGTAATTTATTCATTGGAATGGTCTAGCTACTCACCTACATCTCAAAAACATGTGGTTGGTTATCCTCCCTTATGTTACTTGGCATATCTAGAAGGAATGGAACAACAAGATCTTTAAGGAACAAGCCACTACTAGTTTGGGGGTGGCCCATCAAATTATTAGGCTTATAAAACAATGTAGCAAGATATGGTGTTGGAAGACCCCCCTAAACCCCCTGAGTTGTCTAGATATGAAATGGGCCTCAGTTTTGAATGTTGACCCAATCGTGGCACAATTTGATAATTCAAAAGTCTTGGCTTGAAAGAAGATGGTGTGGCAACCATTCACTCTCTCTTGGTCTAAAGTAAACTTTAGTTGTTCAGCCATGATGGGTAGCATAGTAGAAAAAGTTGTCCTCCATAACAGTATGGGAAATATGGTGGTCATCTATACTGGAAACTATGGAGGAGGCTCAAACAATGAAGCTAAAGAGTTGGTCCTCGTATGGGGTTTTTGAATTGTGAAAGCTCAAGTAATCAATAAGATGACCATTGAGGGAGATTATATGCTTATCACTAAGGTTGCTAAGGGAGAGGATTAGAGCAACTAGATGATTAAAATCATAATAGATGAAATCTAAAGGTTTATGGAAGATTTCCATATGACCCATGTGGAACATATATATTAGGATAGGAATGAAGTGGTATATGAGCTAGCTAGATTTGGCCATGGTGTCATGAGATTAGTGGAATGGGAGGACATCAAATTATTATCATCATCAATGCAAGTGGTGGTGGAAAGGGAGCACACTTTCAATAATGCCACATGAATAATCAAAACAAGTGGCAAGCTTCCATTTTTCTGTGTGGGTATGAGGACAACATGCTTCATAAAGGGCTTGTTTTGAAAGATTGTATAATAATATGCATTAATGTTTTTATTTCCATAATTATTGATTACTATTAAAAAAGGACACAAAGGGGGGATTTAGCAAGAGATAGAGAACAAACTAATAATAAAAATGACAAGTTGCATGATTCTCACACAAACCACAACTAGTGTCACTCATTCAAGGATGGAAAGAGATCTCTCACACATTTCATGGAGGGTGGATTTTTTTTTTTTAGGAAATATTGTGAAGTTATGAGAGTATGCGATGCCTTTTAATTTTTTGTTGTTGAGGATTTTTATTTTATATTTGGTAACTATCATAGCTGCAACAAGGCTATGTCATCAGAAGAATTGGTGGTCAAACTTGGAGAAGGCATGGGTGTTATTGATCGCATTAAATTGATGAGCATGGAGGATAGAATCCATAGAAGCAAGGTGGAAATGGCATAATTGCAAGAAGGTGGGCTTTGACCATATAAGGAGGGTATGGGGAAGCATGATGAGATTGTCTAGATGTAGTTCTACTAGACTTGGAAGGAAAAAATGGTAACTATCAATGGAATGGGATTTGAGATCTTTGAGAAAACCATAGTGAGGGTCAAAGAATTTATTATGGAGGGAAAGAAATGGTGGAGATAACCTAAGGTCAATGAAGAAGCTAATTTTCAAAAGTTTTTCAAACTCAAGAAGGAACCAATGCGAATGCACAAAAGGTTTTCATGGCAAGCCCTCCCTAAACCTTGGGACACCATCTACTATGTGACCATGTGATATATCATCCTAGAGGGTTTCTTTATTTTAATCTATTATTACCACTTCCCTATTTTGAATAAATTCAAGTATCTTGACCACATTTCCTTCTCATATCTATTATTACATGAGAAGGGTAAAATTTTCTACTTGATCCACGAGGGGCTTATGAACAAACTGTATACCTAGTACCTAACCCAAAACACACATCTTTTAGTTAACCTTGTTAGGATTAATATCAAATAGAAATAATAGTTACATGTAAATATAAAAAATACCTTAAAATAGTAGATTGCATAAAATAGAACACAAGACACCAAGATTTTTAACATGGTTCACCCAATCCCTAGGCTACATCCACCAACAAGAATCCCAATATTATTATTATTTAGTGATTACAATCCACACTCCTTATAGCTCCATACTACCACAAGAAGCTATAATGTCACCACTACATCATGAAATCCCTACACTAAGCATTTTTATACAAGCTTTTGCCACTTACAAAATTAGGGCTAAAATAATTTGTCCAATAGGAAAAATAGTAGCTAACACATTTTATAATATAAGGGCCCCAAAACCCCATAGGGGAACTACCTCTAAACCCTCATAGAAATAATATGGAGATAAAACCACACTAAATAAACCTTTGAGTTTGATTAGGCTCCATATCACAATAATCTCCCACTTGGAGACTAATCAAACTCCACAAAAATAACCTCCCACTTAGAGACTGATCATAGCACTACTAAACCCATAGCTCCCACTAGAATATATCAAGCTAACCTAGATTCTACTATTCTTTTATTCTATTTAGTCCAAAAGACCAACCAAAGTTGAAGAGGAGTTTAGTTTCTCCCTTGTCACTACCTTCGTAAACATATCCACTAGATTATCATTTTTATGTATCTTGTTCATCTCTAACTTTCCATCATCCAAAACTAACCAAATGAAATGGTAATGCAACTGTATGTGTTTTTTCTTTGAATGCAGTGCTAAATTCTTTGTAGGATGAATGGTACTATGACTATTTGTAAAAAAATAATATCCTTGTAAGGGTGTCCCAATTCTTCCAAGAGGAATTGAAGCCATGTCATCTCCCTAGTTGCCTCTATAGCATCAACATGCTCTACCTCTATAGTGGATAAAGAAATAACCTTCTATAACTTAGAAACCCAGCTCACGGCTACCCCACCAAAAGTAAATACAAAACCTATAGTACTCTACTTGGTATAAATATCCCTTTCCAAATCTAAGTCAACATAGCCCTGTAAGTTAGCAGTAGAGCCCTCAAAGTGTAAACACTTACTGGATGTTCCTCTCAAATATCAAGAATCCATTTAATTGCATTCCAATGCTCAATTCCTAGATTACTCAAATACTTGCTAACAACTCTCACTACATGTGCAATATCTAGACTAGTACATGCCATAGCATACATCAAGCTTCTTGCAACTTAGGCATAAGGTACCTTAGAAATCTTTTCCTCCTCTTCTTGTGTCTTGGGACACATCTCCTTAGTCAACTTCAAATGACCAAGTAAAGGTCTACTAACAGTTTAGCATTCTCCATAGAGAAACATTACAACACCTTCTCAATATAATTATCTTGAGATAATGTCAATTTCTTGTTCTTCCTATCTCTACTAATCTTCATACCAAGGATTTTTTTTTTTCTACCCCCAAATCCTTCATAGCAAATAAATGTGCTAACTATTCCTTTAACCCCTTAATATGATCCATGCTAGACCCAGCTGCATGCATATCATCGACATATAAACATAAAATAAATGTAGCTATCATCATTCAACCTCTTAAAATAAGTTCACAATTATCTGAATGACACCTACTATATCCATTCTTATGCATAAAACTATCAAATCTCAAATACCATTACTGATGTGCTTACTTCAAGCCATATAAACATTCCTTCAATCTATAAACTATGTTCTATTTACTTTTGACCTCAAATCCCTATGGTTGAGCTATATATATCTCTTCATCCAAAGCACCATGAAGGAAGACTATTTTAACATAAAGTTGCTCCAAATGTGAATCTTCAGTAGCCACAATAATTAAAATAGTGTGAATAGAAGTCATTTTATTAACAAGAGAAAATATCTTATCAAAATCAATGCCCTTTTCTTCTGCAAATCCATTTATAACTAACCTAGCTTTAAATATTTTCTTAGCTCCATCCTCTTCTTTTAACATGTAAACCCATTTATTTTGTAAAGCCTTTGGTTTATGTAGGGAACTTGCATAAATCCCATGTCTTATCTTTTAGCAAAGAGCCCATTTCTTCTTTTATTGCAAACTCCAACTGAATCTATGTATTCACCTACATAGCTTCATCATAAGATTTATGATGCAGGAGCATCCAGAGGTACAAGGGCAATCCTGTGTCGCCCAAAAAAAAAAAGTACTTAGACTTAGTTTTTGTTTCATGTGTTTTCATTTTTTGATACCCATTTGGGTCAAATAAAGGTTCCAACTCTCACAATTCCACTATCAGTGTTCTAGGATAGAGTATTTGAACACCTTGGGATATGTGTAAATGCCAAAAAAATAGGAGTATATAATTGAGCCATCATTTTGGTGAACTAGGAGGTGTAAATTGGGTAGATGAATGTAATTGTAATTTAGAGCATTCCAAAAGAAGAATCAGGTCAAAAGGTCCCATGGTTTGAAAGTTATTGTAGTTTTGCGAGTTTTAGAGACCTCCTAAGAATGCTTCAAAGTCAAGTTAGGGGCATTAAATGTCCTTGAAAAGGGTCAAAAAATGGGGGACAAGTGATGTTCATCCATAGGGCTATAGAACGCTTTGAGAGCTTTCCAAAAATGTAAACGGTTTGTCAATCGGAGCTACAGTTCAAAAGTTATGCCTCCCAGAAGTTCGGTTACCATTTTTGGATTCTTCTAGATTTGCACCAACTTCTAACATGGCTTCTGGAGCCTTCTACTTGGTTGGTGGATGCCTACTAGCACTTTCTAGAATGTATTCCTAGTCCTTAACCCTCCAGGGTCTATTTAAGGACATTTCTAGCATTGTAAAAGGAAGTTCAGAGTGGAGTTTGAGAGGAGGTACTGAAAGGAGAAATTATCTCCAAATTTATGTTATTGTAAGCCCATAGGGCATGTTATGAAGTCTATTTTCTCTGTTCTGAATGTACTAGCTTATTTTCATAGTTAATACAATTTCCCTTTTCCTATTATGCCCATTCTGTGCTTGGGTTGTGTCTCCATCAAGTGGTATCAGAGCTAGTTTTCCTGAGTGTGTAGACAGAGTGCCAACTATGAGGCATTTTGCACCAGGACTATGTGGTTGTGCATTTGAGTTAAGAAGATGCCTCCATGAAGAGAGTGTGGTGGAAGGGCTGGAGCTATTAATCCTAAGGAGGTTAGAGCCCTCCAAAGGCAGGTACAAGCATTGCAGGTGGAGCTCCATAGATGAACAAATGTTACCGCAGGTGACGATAGTGAGGATGACAATGAAGAAGAAGAAATTGGACTGGAAGGGGAATTTGACAAGGAAGTTCTGAATCAGGCAGAGGAAAGGCTTTTTAGGGCCATTACTAAATTTGGAAAAAGACCTACAATTGATGTTTGTGTATTTTCAGGAAATCTGAAACTAGATGAGTTGATCGACTGGATCAATGAACTGGAAGAATACTTTGAGTATGAGGATATCAGGGACCTAGATAGGATTAAGTTTGCAAAGGCCAAACTGAAAGGCCATGCCAAAATCTGGTGGCAAGAGGTTCAATTGGAAAGAAACGGAAGAGGAAAGGAGAAGATCACAAGGTGGGATTGCATGGTGGACAAATTAAAGAAGTAGTTCATTCGTGTGGACTACGAGCTTGATTTGTTTAAGAAGATGCATGGGCTAAAGCAAGCAAGAAGATAAGTCCAAGAATATACAGAGGAGTTTTATCAACTTTTGACTAGAGTAGGGCATGTAAAAGCAAGTAAGGAGAAGGTTGCTTGTTATATTAGTGGGTTGCAACCTAGCATCCAGGAGGAATTAAGTTTGGTAAGAATGACCAGCATTGAAGAGGCATACCAATTTTCCCTACAAGTTGAAGAGAAGCTAAATAAGAGGTTTGAAGGAAGACAAAGAGGGTGTGGTCAAGCAGGAAGGGGAAGCGGTAGGTCATCTGGAGGTTGAAATGAAACCCAAAAGAAAAATGAAGATGTGGGTAATAGCAGGAACCAGAGGAATGAGGGTTTCAACCGCTCCCGTGATCAAGACTTTGGAAATCAGAGAGGAAGAGGTAGAGGATGTGGACAAGGAAGAGGAGGCTTCCATGGTACCTATTTCCATTGCAATGAAGAAGGTCATTGTGCCTTTGAATGCCCTCAATGAAAAGGAAGGAAAGATAGGAGAGCTAAGGTCCAAGCTAGGGTTGCTCATGTGGATGAGGATGCACAATCATCACATTCAGAGGATGCAGAAAGAGAAGAGACCTTGGTGAATGAAAGGGTCCTACTAAGTGGTGAGATTGAACAAGGACAAAGGAGGAGATTGTTCCATACCAGATGCAAGTGTGAGGATAAATGTTGTGATGTGATCATTGATGGTGGTAGCACTAATAACTTGGTATCAGAAGAGATGGTCTCTAAGCTGAAGCTCAAAAGGGAGAGACATCCCCAGCCCTATCGGATTGCTTGGGTAAAAGATGATCATAAGGTCCTGGTAAGTGAACAATGTCTCATGAGATTCAAAATTGGGATTTACCATGATGAATTTCTCTATGATGTTATTCCAATGGATGTTTTCCATCTATTGTTGGGTAGACCATGATAGTTTGATAGACATGCAGTACATGATGGTCATGCAAACACATACTCTCTAACAAAGGATGGAGTTCACCACAAACTGAAGCCCATGAAAAAGGAAGGCGAAAAGGTATGTAACAATGCTAGGATTTGTCTTGTTGATGGAAGAAAGTTTTTAGATGGAATGAAACATCAGCTTATGTGCTATGCTTTGATTCCTAGAAAAGAAAAAGAAGGTAGTAGCGAAATACCACTTAAAGTCTCAAATTTACTAGGTGAGTTTGGAGATATTATCTCTGATAATGTTCCAGAAAGATTGCCACCAGTAAGGCAAATCAGTCATCAGATAGATCTAATTCCAGGAGCTAGTTTTCCTAACAAGGCTACTCACAAGATGACTCTTACTGAAACAAAGGAGCTAAATAGACAGGTTCAGGAGCTATTAAGAAAGGGCTTGATTCGGGAGAGCCTGAGTCCATGTGTAGTACCTACAATATTGGCACCAAAGAAGGATGGAGAGTGGAGGATGTGTACAGACTCTTGAGCTATAAATAGGATAACCATCAAATATTGGTTTCCTTTGCCAAGAATGGATGATCTTATGGACTGCTTGAGTGGAGCTCAGTACTTTACAAAGATAGATCTCAAGAGTGGTTATCACCATATATGGATTCGAGAAGGAGATGAGTGGGAAACAGCCTTCAAGACCAAGGAGGGTCTTTATGAGTGGTTAGTCATGCCCTTTGGATTGACAAATGCCCCAAGCATGTTCATGCGGCTTATGAATGAGGTACTTAAGAAGTTCTTGGGAAAATTTGTTATTGTCTATTTGGATGATATTTTAATTTTCAGCAAGACTTTGGAAGAAAATTTATTGCATATTCGTAGTGTCCTTGAAAGGTTAAGGGAAGAGAAACTGTTAATTAATTTGAAGAAGTGTATCTTTGCAACAAGGGAGTTAGTCTATTTGGGGTTTGTTATATCACCTGAAGGTCTCAAAATGGATCCAGAGAAGGTAAAAGTCATCTTGGAATGGCCTACACCAAGGTCTGCTACTAAGGTAAGATCATTTCATGGTCTGGTTAGTTTTTATAGGAAGTTTATTAAGAATTTTAGTGGCATATGTGCACCCCTAATTGACACAATAAGAGGGGATAGAAAAGAGTTCAAATGGACTGTAGCAGCTACAAGAAGTTTTGAATTGTTAAAGAAGAAGGTGACAGAGCAACCTATGTTGGCACTTCCAAATTTTAGAAAGGTGTTCCAAGTGGATTGTGATGCTAGTGGTAGTGCTATTGGGGCTGTATTGGGCCAAGAAGGTAAGCCTATTGCATATTTTAGTGAAAAATTGAATGATGCAAAGAAGAAGTATTTTGTTTATGATCAAGAGTTCTATGCAATAGTTCAGGCCTTAAAGAAATGGAGGCATTATTTATTGCCAAAGG
The DNA here is from genome assembly GCA_028749045.1 of Cupressus sempervirens. Classification (NCBI taxonomy): domain Eukaryota; kingdom Viridiplantae; phylum Streptophyta; class Pinopsida; order Cupressales; family Cupressaceae; genus Cupressus; species Cupressus sempervirens. The sequence goes on from CM053784.1 coordinate 173,128,995, forward strand.
AATTTTTTTTGTATACTGATCACCAGGCATTACAATACCTAAATAGCCAAGGTAAATTGAATCAAAGGCATATGAAGTGGGTAGGGTTCTTGCAGAGTTATACATTTGTGTTGAAGCATAGAAGTGGAAAATCTAACAAGGTTGCAGATGCACTAAGTAGGAGATAGTTGTTGCTTATAGTAATGCAGGTTGAAGTAGTTGGGTTTGATGAACTCAAGAATTTGTACCCTGAGGATCCTAATTTTTCTAAAGCATGGAAAGCTTGTCAAGAGCTTGTTTTTGTAGATAGAACCAAGTGGTTAGACTATTTGATTCAGGATGGCATGTTGTTCAAGGGTAGTCAATTGTGCATTGCAAGGAGTTCCATGAGGGAAAATCTGATTAAGGAGAAACACAGTGGAGGGATGGCAAGACATTTTGGTAGAGATAAGACCATTTCCATTCTTAGAGAACATTATTTTTGGCCTTAGATTTCACAAGATGTGAAGAAGTTTGTATTGAGTTTCCAAGTTAGTCAAGTTGCCAAGGGATTTAGCCACAATACTAGACTATATCAGCCATTGCCCATTCCATCAAAGCCATGGGAGGACATAAGTATAGATTTTGTTCTTGGATTGCCGAGGACACCAAGGGGTAATGACTTAGTATTTGTGGTGGTTGATATGTTCTCCAAAATGGAACATTTGATTCCATGCCACAAAACTCATGATCCTGTCCATATTGCAAACTTGATTTTCAAAGAGGTGGTAAGACTACATGGTCTTCCAAGGAGTATAGTTTCTGATAGAGATACTAAATTTGTGAGGTATTTCTAGAGGACATTGCGGAAAAAGTTGAGAACAGACTTGAAATTCAGTTCCACACATCACCCATAGACTAACGGCCAAACAAAAGTAATAAATAGAAGTTTGGGCAATTTGCTGAGATGTTTAGTTGGGGATAATCCCAAGGGGTGGGATTTGATTCTACCACAAACCGAGTTTTCTTACAATAACTCTATAAATAGGAGTACTGGTAGATCACCATTCCACATTGTATATGGAAGTAGCCCAAAGACTATGCTAGAATTGAGGAAGATAGAGCAAGGGGAAAGGACAAGTGTTGAAGCTGAAGAATTTGCTAAACATATCAAGCATCTACATGAGGAGGTTCAAGCACACATTACCAAGATGAATCAAGAGTATAAAGCTAGGGCTGATCAAAGGAGAAGACATAAGAAATTCCAAGTAGGGGATCTAGTCATGGTACACTTACGAAAAGTAAGATTTCCAGCCGATACTTACAACAAGTTGAAAATGAAGAAATTTGGCCCCTTTAAAATTTTGAAGAAACATGACTTAGGAAATGCATATGAGGTGGAGTTGCTAGATGGTATTCACATTTCTCCTATTTTCAACATTACAGACTTAACATAGTATCATGATAATGGTGTAGATGAGGAACTGATGTTAGAGCCATGTCCAATTCCTGCTTCTAAGAGGGAGGAGATAGAAGACATTCTAGATCATTGTGTGGGTAGGAGCACCAGAAATAGGTAGTATGAAGAGTATTTGGTCAAGTGGAAAGGATGGCCGATAAAGGACTCAACCTAGATTTTAGTAGCTGAGGTTTCCCATTTGGGATTTCCTCTACCATTCATACAGTGACAAGGTCACTTTTCAATCTACCCTGGGTGTCTGATGTAGGAGCATCCAGAGGTATAAGGGCAATCTTGTGTCACCCAAAAAAAAAAATGTACTTGGACTTAGTTTCTATTTCATATGTTTTCATTTCTAGATACCCATTTGGATCAAATAAAGGTTCCAACTCTCACAGTTCCACTATCAGTGTTCTAGGATAGAGTATTTGAACACCTTGGGATACGTGTAAATCTCAAAAAAATAGGAGTATGTAATTGAGCCATCATTTTTGTGAACTACGAAGTGTAAATTGGGCAAATGAATGTAATTGTAATTTAGAGCATTCCAGAAAAAGAATCAGGTCAAAAGGCCCCACAGTTTGAAAGTTATCACAATTTTTTGAGTTTTGGAGACCTCCTAAGAATGCTTCAAAGTCAGGTTAGGGGCATTAAATAACCTCAAAAAGGGTCAAAAAATGGGGGATGAGAGATGCTCATCCATAAGGCTATAAAGCGCTTCGAGAGCTTTCCAAAAATGTAAACGGTTCATCAATCGGAGCTACGATTCAAAAGTTATGTCTTCCAGAAGTTCGGTTACCATTTTTGGATTCTTCTAGATTTTCACCAACTTCTAACGTGACTTCTAGAGCCTTCTACTTGGTTGGTGGATGCCTTCTAGCACTTTCTAGAATGTAGTCCTAGTCCTTAACCCTCTGGGGTCTATTTAAGGATATTTTTGGCATTATAAAAGGCAGTTCGGAGTGGAGTTTGAGAGGAGGTACTGAAAGGAGAAATTATCTCCAGATTTATGTTATTGTAAGCCCATAGGGCATGTTATGAAGTCTATTTTATTTGTTCTAAATGTACTAGCCTATTTTCATAGTTAATACAATTTCCCTTTTCCTGTTGTGCCCATTCTGTGCTTGGGTTGTGTCCCCATCAATTTAGGTTCTCTAGCATTAGTAAGTAAAATAGAATACGAGGAAGGAGAAAATATTTTGGAGGTCTACTTAGCATTATTGACCATTTAACATTCATTGGGGTGTGTAGTATTTATTGTTGCAATTGTTGCAGATCATGATGAATTGTTGAAACATCAACTTTTAGAGTATCATCCAACACTACATAATCATCTTCTTTCTTCTCATGTTGCTACAATAGATAATTGTACAACACTTTCTCATTGAATATGACATCCCTACTTCTTACAATTTTATGATTTTCAAAATTTTCCCAAAGCCTATAGCAAATTTCATTAATGGCATATCCAACAAATATACATTTCTTTGAATTCGCTTCCAGCTTGGTTTTATTTTTAGAATCTATATGAGGAAATGCTTCAAAACCAAAAGTTTTGAGAAAAGAATAACTCACCTTCTTACTAATCCATGCTTCCTCTGGAATACAATAGTGCAAAGGAATAGAGGGACCTCTATTAATCAAATATATAGTACTATTGATGGCCTCCACTCACATGTTGAAGGGCAAACCTACATGTAACCTCACGCTTCGTGCATGCTCAATTATGGTCTTGTTCATGTGTTTAGCCACTCCATTTTCCTTTGGATTTCTTGAAATAGTTTTTTGTCTATAAATACCATTAGTGGAGCAATATTATTCAAATTTATGACTGCAATACTCACCACCATTCTTAGTTCTAAGACATTTTAAGTTCTTACAAGTCACATTTTCAACCAAGCATTTTTTAATTATTTTTTTAAAGGTTTGAAATACATCAGATTTTTGTCTAAGGAAATAAACCCATAGTTTTCTAGTCACATCACCAATAAATGTAATATAATAATGAAAGCCACCAAGGGAAGATACCTGAGATGGCCCCCATACATCTATATGTACAAGCTCTAATTTCTCAATTCTTTTTTCCTTCTTAGTCTTCACAAAATTCACTCTCTTTTGTTTTCCATACACACAACATTCACAAAAATCCATATTGACACATTTTAGACTTGGTAAAACATGTTGTGAACAAATTATTTTCATACCTTTATCACTCATGTGCCCAAGTCTATTGTGCAACAATGTCGTATCAAATTCTACAACAACTATTTGTTCTCCCTACTCAACTGTAGCAATTGTTTCTGAACATTCATTTTTCTCTAAAACATTTAGAGCAAAAGGAACAATATGACCTATAAAAAGATATAAATTGTCTACTTTTACACCTTTTTCTACTACAAGGGTACCTTTTCAAACCTTCCAATTTTTATCATTAAAAGTAACTAGACAACCATCACCATTGAGTTGTCATCCTGAAATTAAATTCCTACTCAGCCTTGCAACATGTCTTACCTTATGTAGTAGCCAATGATTCCTATTTTGCACCTTAATCTTAACTTATCAGTTTCCAATAATATAATGGGGTTCATTATCCCCCAAATAAACTAGCCCAAAATCCTCTTTGACTTAATCAATAAAATAACCTCTATGAGGTGTAGCATGAAATTAAGCACCCAAATATAAAACCCATGAATCATCAAAACTTTCTAAAGAAAGAAGTAAAGGATCCTTATTATATTTTTTAATTACCAATTTTACCTCATTGTTCCCTTTTATTTTATCTCCTTCAATGTTCTTTTGAGTCCAACAATGTTTCTTCTTATGCCCTAATTTCCTACAGTACTAGCAATCTCTCAGTCCTCTGGATTGAGACCTCTACCCCTTTGACTTTCCTCTTGATTTCCCACAACTTTTAGAATTATTTCCTCTCTCAGTCATTCTGCTCTACTTTTTGTGTTCAAAGAACTTCTTGATGTAGATCCAACTGAGGTTTTCCTACAATTTTTCTCACTCAAAATAACACTAATCACTTCATCATATTTTAGGGTATTAGATCCAGAAAAAGAATTTTTCACAGCCATTACCAAGCCATTCTAACTATTAGGCAAAGAAGATAAAATCAAGAGAGCCCTAATTTCTTCATCAAAATTAAAACCCACAGAAGATAAATAACTAATAAAACTATTAAACTCATTTAAATGATCTGCAATAGATCCACCTTTTCCCATTTTCATAATAAAAAAATACTTCATGAGAAATACCTTTTTTGAAGCGGAGGGCTTTTCATGCAGTTTTACCAAGGTTTGTATCAACTCTTCTATTGTCTTCACATTTGAAATATTAAATGCCACTGATGGTACTAGTCATAATCAAAATATTTCAAGAGTCTTTCTATCTCAAAGATACTATTCATCATTTGTCATAGATCCCTGATTCTTGGTTTTTCCTTCCAACAACTTCCATAAATCCTTCAGATAGAGATAGTCCTCCATTTGCATCTTCCATAATTGAAAGTTCTTCCCATTAAATTTTTCAACCCTCAATGTATCCTCATTTTCCATCAGTTCCACTCAACCATGAGGCTCCCACTCAACTATGAGACCTTCTTATAGAAGATCACTAAAAAAAATGATGATGGTCTAGCTAAAAGAAAATAAAATTATGACAACCTAGCTCTGATACCATTTCTTAGGATTAACCTCAAGCATAAATAAGAATTACATGAAAAAATAAACAATACTAGAAAATAGTAGATCACATAAAATAGAACACAAGGCTCCAAGATTTAACATGTTTCATCCAATCCCTAGGCTATGTCCATCAGCAACAAGTCCAATATTAGTATTATCCATTGATTACAACTAGTAATCCCCTATAGATTAATACTGCTGCAAGAAGCTACAATATTACCATTACATCATGAAATCCCTAACCCTAAGCCTTTTTATACAAGCTTTTGTCACTTATAAAATTAGGGCTAGAATAAGTCATCCAATAGATAAAATAGTACTTAACACCTTTTACAATATAAGGCCCTAGGACTATGCAGGGGCATTGCCCATTGACCATGTCTTGGGGACACTGCCCCTAAACCTCATAGAAATAATATGTGTAGAAAACCATGCCAAATAAACCTCTGATTTTGATTAGGCTCCATATCACAACAAACCTTCCAACTTCACTCACCCCTTAGGTCTCCTTGAACCTAGACCCAGGCCCTAGCTACAAAAAGTTCAAGAAAACCCCTAGCCCAAAAATCAAAATTGATGTTGATGTCAAAATTAGCCTCATAGATTCAGATTCAAATACTAGGAATGGTTCATAGAGCATCACAAGGACCAGTAAATGTATCTAGTTAGAAAAATTTATGACCCTCCCACCCTCAAGAAGGATTCCACCTCCGAGTCTTTTGATAATGATGTCAAACTTGTGAGAAAGAAGAGATTGCCTCAAATCAACAAGATAGACCCTAGGCCTCTTTGCCCTTCCCACATTTCTAGCAAACTAATAGTACTGATAGTATAGTCAATTATACTATGGATATATATTTTTCTAAAGTTTAAAATGGCATAGATTAGATAATTGGGAGGTTACCTCTAGCTAATTGCTCATCCTTTTTCTTGCTTGGGGTAAGCCCCTGTCAATTTTGGCTACTATATAATACTTCTAAAAAAGAAAAATTTAATGAAATAGTTTTATTTCTCATATTTTAGCATGAAAATCATTAACCCAAACTCGAAACTTCATGTTATGACTTTTGATGTGCTTGGCATTGAAGACATAACAAGATTTCTCTTTCAAGGGGATAGAATGCTTTAATGTCTACCACCACCATCTATAGTCATGGATTTTCAATTGATCTATCCTATGGTAGGTTGCAATAGACATAGAGCATTTTCCCTCCTTTTTATTATATATAGATTGACAACTGACAATCATAGATTCAAAGTTGGTAATTGTAGTGTGTGAGTTTCAAATTACAAAGAGAAAATGGTATTTCAAAATACAATTGAAGATTTGTACACCTTTTTCTTAGTTGGTACCAATATGTTGCAAGCCCTAAATCATTTCTATAGCATTTTGGAACATTATCTTCACCTAAAACTAGATATTTTATATGTAATAGCTAATTAATTCCCAAGTCTTGGGATCAAACCCAATGACTTCCTAGAAGTAAGTTGGATAAACCCCATGACTAGCTAGAAGTAAGTTGCATACAATCCATCTTTAAATTAATCAACCTCAATGATACCATCTTTTCAAAAGTAACAAACTCCATAATGTTTGACTCCATAGAAATCAATCACAGGGTCCCAAAATGACCAACTTTTGTCTTCCACAAATCCAACGGTGCTCTCAACCATTACACAAATGTACAATATGGCTCAATAGGCAGTGAGTTTAGAATCACTAGACATTCCAAAACCCTTTCTTCCACCTCTTTTAACAGAAACCCTTCCTCCTCTAAATCTCTAGTCATCCATAATTTTTCATTCATAATATTTTCGTGTCCAAGGATTGACTCATTCTAGAGATCTTTGAAATTGCAACATTGATTCCTCTTTTTCCCCCTTCTCTTCCATATTCGAGGGGTGGGGGAATACACTTTGGGTGGGGAAAATAATTGGGATAAACCAAACTCCTAGATTCAAATGACTTATGTTAAATTAGGGTAAGGGTTATGCTTGACCCAGTAGTGGTATTCTTAATTTAGGGTAAGGGTTTCACTTTACTATTTATTTCACATGTATTTATTCATTTAGGTTTGATTCAATATGGAAAGTATTTTAGAATGACATGATTCAATTATTTTCAACCTAACATCAAACAAGGACATATCTACTCAATGAAGAAGTTTATAAAGAATTTTTAATTCTTTGGCCCCATTAACTTGTTGAAATAGATAAGCCGGATTAAATTAATAAAGTTCTAATTTTAATTTTAAGTGAAATGAGTTGTATTAAAATTAAATAGAAAATAAAATAATATGTAATCATTTTATGTCTCAAATGATATCATTGTAAGGAAGAAAAGGTGCATGGAATCACTTCCTACACTAATCTTGAGAGGACGATTATGAAAATTAAACTAACTATGGGCAAGATCTCAAGAAATTCATAATAACATAATCAAAATAACAATGAATGCATAAAACAATGATTACCATGGAGAAAACCTTTTGGGAGAAAAACCCCAACCTCCAAAACTTGCATAATGTATTCTCAAATTAGGAAGATTAAAATACACTTGCAATGTAAGTTCTTGTAGAAGTGCATCACCATAATTTAAACTTAGACTTAGACTTAGAGAGACTCCTAGTAGCACCCAGTCTTACAAATAGAACTCAATTATACAAACACCTCCTTAAGCCCTTCTTTTATAGCGATTTACAACCTAGAAACCATTTGTGGTTTTACAAAACCATGGGTCAAAGCCATGGACAAAACAACCATGCCCAATGTTACCCACTTCTCATTTGTAATTCAAAGAATAACATTTTTGTCCATAATTTTTTCCTATAGTTTAGAGCCCCATAAAAATCATATAATGAGTTATTTGCACTCTAAAAATAGCCCTCCTATATAGTACTAGGGGAAAGACACATTTCTTAACAACTCGTACACCTTTTTCCAACTCATTAACATGTGGAAAATTACCACAAACAAATTCTAGAATTTTCAAGAAATAGTTTTCAAGGTTAAGAACAACTATGAACATTCTCCCACTTGTCAAATACCTTGCAATAGTTAGGGAATCCAAAGTCTCAAGGACTTAATTACTAGGAGCCAAGAAGCCCATAGACTCTAAAAACCATCTCAATTTGGCTATTGTCATAGGCCTAGTTAATGCATAAGCAACATTCACCAAAGTTTCTACCTTCTCTAGCTTCACCTTGCAATCCTTTACCATATCTCTCACAAAATTATATTGTACATCAATGTTCTTGGTCCTTGCATGAGATGTTTGGTTATTTTATATGCATATTCCACTCTAACTATCACTATAAGTTATCACTACACCCTATTTGAACTCTATATCTAAACATAGTCTCTTTAGCTAGATAGCTTCCTTGCTAGTGCATGAGTAGTTTCCATATACTTTGTCTCTATAGTGCAAAAAGTGACCATATCTTGTTGCTTTCTCATCAAACTAATTGCACCATTGAATAATGTAAACACATATGCACTCTTGGATCTTCTTCTATCAAAATCATTAGGCTAGTCTGAATCCACATAGCTTTGAATATCAAAGGAATTCTCATTTCCTAATCCACGAAAAATATATAGAGTACTCTAAGGCACCCCAAAAGTATCTAAAAAATCCTTTTAATACATCCTAGGTAATGTGCTCTTCCTAGATTAGACATGTAATGGGAAAGTACTCCCACTACTTGGGAAATTTCCAGTCTTGTTCAGATCTTAATATATATAAAACTTCCAATAACACTTTGATATGGTACTCAACTCATCTCTTCCATCTCCAATGGGGATGAACATTAGTATGAGCTAGAAAGACTTGTTCCCATAGTAATAAGAACACTCAATGGTTTGGAATCCTATATATTGAATCTTCTCAGAATAGTACCAACATACTTACTTTGGCCTAGCCAAACCTTTTTGTTTTTTCCTATGTCTTATAATATCCATTCCTAGAATGTTCCTTACTGCACCAAGATCATTCATTTCAAAATTTAAAGAGAGTTAAGATTTTAATTCTACAATAAAACCATTTTCCTTTACCAATAAATAATATGTCATCAACATATAGGGTAATAAAAAGGAAATAATCACCATTTGACTTCTAATATATTTAGTGATTAGATATGGATTGCACAAATCTCAAACTTAGTACATATGTATCAAAATTCTAGTACCACATCCTACGGCTTTGTTTTGAACCATACAAGGATTTCTTCAAATTAAAAACCAAATGAATTTTCTTTTCACAACAAAGTGCTCTTGTTGTGTCATATGAATTTCTTCCTCCAAATCTCCATGAAGAAAATTTATCTTCAAATATATCTACTCAACTTCTAGATCATAAGTTGCTATAATAGAAAGTAAAAATTGAAAGGATGTCATTTTTTCTATAGGAGAAATTATTTTTACCATAATCAATTCCTACAACCTAGGAGTAACCTTTTGGAACCAATCATGCTTTATACTTCTCAATGCTTCAATATGAGCCCATCTTCCTTTTGAACACCCATTTCCAACCAACATGCTTCCATCCTTTGGGTAGTGTTACAAGGTCCCATGTGTCATTCCTCTTAAGAGCTACCATCTCTTCTTCTATTTCTATTTTCTAAGACACTAAATCATTCATATGAAGATCCTCTTCTATAGATCTCATTTCATCAATGTTATCACTCAAAGAAAATATACACCTCTAATATTTAGGAGAATATCCATACCTTTCTTATAATGTCCTCTATCTACTAGACCTTCAAAAAAGACCCGATTTAGGTTTATGTTTAGGTTCAGGTTCTCCCTCTTCCTTTGATGATTTATAACTCATAGAGCTCTCCTCAAAAAAATGTCTTTCTAAGGGCCTCAATTCAACTTTCTCAACTATAGGAAGAAGTTGAATCACATCTTTCTTTTCTTCTGTCTATTCTAGCTACACTATAATAGAAGGCTTAATTTCTCTAAAAATAACACTTCTAGAATAAAATACCTATTGTGCAATAGGATCTCAAAGGTTGTATCCTTTCACAAAAACTATATTTGATGAATACACATTTGATATCTTTGTTGTCCAATTTCATTTGCTTCTCCTTTAGCACATGAGCATATGCCACACAACCAAAAACTCTCAGTTGTCTAAGGAAAGGATTTTGGCCTTACCATGCTTCCATTGGTGTCTTATAAACAAGAGTTGATGTAGGAGACCTATTTATCAAGTAGTAGGCAACGGCTATAGCTTTAGCTGAGAACTTTTGTTCTAGTCCAGCTCTTCTTAGTGCACTCCTAGCCCACTCCATCAAGACCATGTTTATTCTTTCTGTAACTCAATTCTGTTGTGGAGAATATGGAGTTGTCTTCTCACTCTTAATACAAAATTCTTTACAAAATGTGTCAAAACCATTGAAGAAAAATTTACCACCATTATCATTTCTCAAACAGTTTATCTTCTTTCTAGTTTTCAACTCGACCATAAAAGAAATAAACCCATGTTCTTCTACTAAAATCAGCAATAAAAGAAACATAATAAACTGATCTACCAATAGAAGGAACATCAACTAGACCAAATACATTTGAATGGATTAGATCCAAAATACATGAGTACTTATGAGAACTTGAGTAAAACTGACTACGGTTTTGTTTACCATATATAGAATGCTCCCAAAAATCAATCTCAAGATTGTAGTCATTCAACCCATCAATAAGGTTTTTATTTTTTAAGGTTCATAGACCCTTCTCACCTATGTTTCTAGGACTCTGATGCCATAACATATTCTTCTCTATAGGTAAATTAAATTCAATAGATAGAGAACCCTTGGGTACCCAAAAACCATGACCATCTATTGAAAAAGAAACCCTCTCCTTCTCCAACAAAGTAGTCATCTTCACAAACTTGTTAGAAGTAGTATTTCACTCAATTGTGCATGCATAAAGCTAGTACAATGTACCCAATTTGCTTCCTCTCTCCATTACCATAGAACCTCTCACTATTTTCACACTTGCTTAAGAAAATTATACATGCACACCTGCATCTATTAATTTGCTAACAAATAAAAAAATTCTTACTAGTCCTAAGATATGTGAGACACGATCAAATCTTCTAATTCTACCATCAGAAAATGTCACACAAATACTTGTATGACCAACAATATAAAGAACTAAGTTATCACCCAAATATAGTTTACCACCATCAAAATTTTCATACTTACTAAACCAGTTTCTACTAGGATTCATATGGAAGGATGCACCGAAATCTATCAACCATGCATTGTCATCTACATGAGTGGCCAATGTTGTGATGAGAGCATCTCCATCTTCCTTCTCAAACTAAGAATCAAAATTTTATTTCTTCTTCTTTTTCTTTTCCTTGTTGCATTCCTTTTTAAAGTGTTTAAGTTTGCCACAGTTCGCCCAAATTTCCTTGGACTTACTAGGAGATTTTCATCTCCCCTTATTCTTGGATTTAGAATGGCCATGAAGCTTTTCATTGTTGCATCTTTCTTTTGGTCTTCCTTGAATGCTCAAAGCCTCTTTGGCATTCAAAGAGACCTTCCTTCTCATCTCCTCTAAAAGTAGAGAACCAACAATGTCCTCCATCTTCAAGACAATTTAAGTGCTCCCTATGGCCATGACAAGCTTGTCCCATGAGTTTGGCAATGAACATGGAAAGATTTTTCAAATTTCTTATTCATCTATCATGAACATATTAAAAGTGTCAAGATACTCAAAAATCCATCCACCTTCTTCCATTCTCAAGGAACACAACTTCTTTCTCAAGAAAATCTTGTTCACAAGTGAAGATCTCACTAAGCTCCTTTTAAAGCTCCTTCATGGTAGGTTCTTCATGGACATTAATTGCATCTGATAGATCTCGATCAATCAATATATCTTCTATCTTCAACTTCCTCATCTCAAAGTTTGTGCTAGAAAATTTCTCTAAATCAATCCTCCCTGATATTCTTCCCATCTTTGCAATCCTACAACATAGAAATGAAAACCTCTGCACAAGCCCCCACTCAAACCTCTACTACCACTTTTACGGAAGTAAAGGTGCATGGAATTGCTTCCTACACCAATCTTGAGAGGAAAATTATGAAAATTCAGCTAACTATGGTAGATATCTCAAGAAATGCATAATAACATAATCAAAATAACAATGAATACATAAACCAATGATTACTTTGGGGAAACCCTTCTAGGAACAAAATCCCACCTTCCAAAACCTACATAATGTATTCTCAAATTGGGAAGATTATAATACCCGAGCAATGCAAGTTCTTATAGGAGCACATCACCACAACTTAAACTCTGACTCTGACTCACAAAGACTCCTTATAGCACCTAGTCTTGCAAAGATAACTCAATGATACAAAACACCTCCCCAAGCCCTCCTTTTATAGTGATTTATAACCTAGAAACCATTTGTGGTTATACAAAACCATGGGAAAAATGACCATGTCACATGTTATCCACTAGTGATTTGGAACTCTAAGAATAGCATTTTTGTCCATACTTTTTTCATCTAATTTAGACCCCATAAAAGCCATATAATGAGTTGTTTTAATATTCTAAAAATAGCCCTCCTATATTGTATTAGGGACAAGGCACATTTTTTAACAACTCATACAATTTTTTTCAACTCATTAACATGTAGAAAACTATCACAAACAAATTCTAAAAATTTCTAGAAAAGGCTTGCAAGGTTGAGACACAATTCTCAACAATCATATGGTCATTCATTATTGGAATTATACCAAGTAGGATATATAATGATGTAATACAATTCTAGAGCAATCACCTAAGCAAAAATCTTATTAGTCAGGGCATAGATCCTTGTACACACATACCCCTTTCTAAGTCCGAGGACACATAATGGTTCCCTCAAGAGAAAATATGAAAAAAAAAAATCCTCCAAAACTCAATATCAAAAACTAGTATTCCAAATATGAGATTGTTGCAAATGGTGAAACGAGTAGTTCCAATTGTTGTGAGACTCCCAAACAAGAAACATACAACACCTATTTTCCTTGTTCCCTATCTATAACTCTAAACAATGTCGAGAAGAATTTATAAAAACAAAAATCTTTCTTAATCTATCAAATGCAATTTCACAAACTCACAAATTACCATTGAGATGATATCGCTATGATAAACATACTTGCATGATAAGGAGAAACATTAAAAATTGCTACTTCTTGAGAAAACTTAGCATCCTTTCATATGCAAACATTCTCCATCATAAAACTTGTTTAACCAAACAAAAAAATTTCTAATTTGAAACTCAATAGAACTATAACTTGCACTTGTCTTTGGTCTTGACTGATTCCTCTATTTTTGCACTTACTCATAATATTGGGATCTTATCTGACACTTGGATGCAACTTTCCATATTGAAATAGAACTCCAATTTAGTAAATATGATACTTGATTATTAATATAATTATCAAAGATTGTATTCATGTAGTGTATGGAAGCTTTAATTTGGTTTTAGAAAACATCTTACCAAGTTCAAATAGTCAAAACACTATTTTTTATTTTTCCATTTCAAACAAAGTTAGGAATCATATCTTATGTTGGTTACCATTATGTATGAAACAATACGAATAGAAATTAACATTGAGACAAAAATTGTTTCTTTAATATTTCTTATAGAATTCTCCCTTAATTTGGCTATGTCACTACAAACCCACACAAATATTCAAATAACTAATATCATACAATTTTAGCAAATGGAAACTTATACCTTGTAACTCATTCTTGACTATTTACTTATGGTGCTAAGATATTTTTCAAAAGAAAGAAGCTAAATCATATTTTACATATATAAATCTTCATTAAGTGATAAACCAAACACTTTACATCAGATTTACTAAACCAGAGTGTACTCCAGTAATTTAAACCGTACTGATTCAAAACTTCCCCATGCTTAAATATATAAACTTGGATGGATAACTATATTTTTAATTAGATTTCTACTTCAAATTGAAATTTAGATTTACTTCTAAAATCAATGCCCATACATTGGCATAAAAATATTTTTTGCACCCAAAATCTCAGCTATTCCAAAATGGTATGGATTATAAACAAAAATCAATGCCCATACATTGGCTTAAAACAATTTCTTGCACCCAAAATCTCTGCTATTCCAAATCATTTTAAAGTATAAAAAAAGAACCTAATTCTTGTAGGAATCTTATTGAAACGTGAATCCAAAAAATTTCATAACTCAATGGATGATAAAATATGAAATAGAAATCCTAACACAAAGTCAAGAAATAAGAGAAAGGTGTATAAATTTATTATTATATTTTTCTATCTCTCTTTACATATCAATCATTATAGTTGAGGATAGATTTATCATATACAACTACTATGATTGGCTTCCTGTATCTCTATCTTAAAAATAAAAAATGTTTTGATTTTAAACAAAAATACAAATGTATTATTTTATAAACTTAATAACCATAAATCTAACTCACATTAGTTAAGTGACGATTTCATGAATTAATTTAATATTCAACCCAAAATCTATTTCAATACCAAAGCATGAAATGCTAAACACTAAGTCCAATAATATGCATCCATTTTGCTATTGAAAACTTGGCTAGATTGAATTCACCATTTGAATGCTCCAACATAAATCTACTTAGTAATGGTGTGATCTTCCAAATAAAAACTCACAAATTAATGCAAACAATGTTGAAAGGAATGCAAGGTGAAACTTGTATTTTATAATCGACACTTAAATTAGTTTCTATTTTTGATTTATACCAAATCAATAACCATAGCAAATTGGTTCATAACTATATGACATCGATTTCCCTTCAAAAATATTTGAAAATAGAACTAATTCTTACCAAAGTTCAACCAATAATGAAAGAACTTGATACCATTTAGTGGAATCTATAGAGGGTAAACTTTGTTTCCACTTTAGCTAAGATTGGATTTTCACACATCACTAGAAAACTATCACACTAAAATCTTTTAAATCAATAACATATTTAATCGATTCTTATCCAAACTTCTAAAACTAAAATCCATCTTATCCATATATCCTTTTGGAAATATATTTATAATTTTTCATATTTTAATTTTTTCATATTGCATAGTTTATATGTTTAACCATGGGAAAGTTTTGGATCGGTAGGTTTATATCCATGGGGCAAATTTTGGTTTAGAAAATATTATTAAAAGATCTTGGGGTGTTCTCTTAATGCAGATTTATATGTATAAAATCTAATTTATTTTCCTTCTTTTCATGGAAATCTTGGCATCATAAGTAATGAGTCAAGAATGATTTACAAGGTATAAATTTCCATTTGCTAAAATTGAATGATATCAGCTATTTGAATATTTTTGTGAGTTTCTAGTAACATAGTCAAATTGAGGGCAGATTTTATAAGAAATATTAAAGCATCAAATTTTGTCTTAATGTTAGTTTTGGTTGGTACAGTTTCATATGTAATGGTAGCCAACCCAAGAAATGATTCCTAAATTTGTTTGAAATGGAAAAACAAAAAGAGTGTGTTGAATGTTTGAAGTTGGTAAGTTATTTTTTCAACCAAATTAAAGCTTCCATACACTACATGAGTGAAACCTTAGATAAGTCTTGTGAATAATAGTCAAGTATCAGCTTTCTTAAATGTGATACTATTTTAACAGGGAAAATTGTATTCAAGTGCAAGATGAAATATTGATATGAAGAGTAAGTGAAGAAACAAGGGAATCAATTGAGCTAAAAGGTAGGTGCAATTCTTAGTTTCATGGAGTTTCATATTAGAAATTTGTTATCACAATTTAAGAAGAATTGTTATGGAGAATCTTGTCATATGAAAGCATCCTAATTATTGTCAAGAAGTAGCAACTTTTAATGTCTTTCCTCATTAAAACCAAAAGATCCAAAGCTTTTAAAAGTAGAAAATTGTATAAAAGCATGTCATTGTGTTCAACAGGTTAAATAATTAAAGTTTGACATTTTGCTTCAATGTCATCTTTACCTTGTATTGTATATAGGACATCTAGGTTGAAAAACTCAAAAAATACATGTGGAATCTAAATTTTCACATACTTTGTGGAATTTAGATGACCAAGTATCTTCATCTTCTCAACCAATGTAGCTACCAAATTGCACTTAGAAAGAGATGTTACTGGTAAATTTTTGGATAGCAAAAATGGCTTATGTCATTAAAAGGAAAAATATAACAGGTTTCCATCTAGAATATATTATCCTAGACTAATTGTGCATCTTATATTAACATTTCCATAGAGATAAGCCAAAATAGTAGGTGCAAAATCCAACTAGATCTCAGAGCCAAGAACTAGATTTTGTGTTTTTGATATGCCTGTAGATACTATTGTTATTCTTGATGATTATACTAATAGTAGAGTGAATAAGTCTAATAAAATTTTAAATGGTCTTAGAAAATATTTAAGTGGTCTTAGTGTGAATATTATGATTAAAATTCAACTAGTCTTTGTAACCAAAGTTTATGTGTACAAATATTAGTTATGTATAATCTCTATTAGAAATTTAAGCAAGAAGCTCTAAGAAGATATTAAAGACCATTTTCCAAACCTTGCAAGATTGACAAGAAGAGTAATTTATCTCAATAGTGGCAAGTGTCAGAAGCTCATACATCATGACCAAATTATACATCATACATCTAAGAGCTTCAATGGCCTTGATAGAATTAGTGTTTCAAGTGTAGTAGGTAGTAATATCAATTGCTATCTTTCAATTATATTTATCTTTTTTCCTTTTCAACATTTTAGTTGGGTCACAAATTATGGCAATATTTTTGTATAATAATTTTTATTTGAGGGATATTAAATTCAATAGATGATTTAATGAAACATATCACAAATGAAGCTCTAAAATTCATTTATTTTGGTTACATGGGGAAACATGTGGCACCTAGTTGTTGAAGCTTGCATTGTAATGAAATTAATAGATTTCTTCACATATTTATGGTCAGGATATATTGAAAGATCAACAAGTCCATTATCTCACTCAACAACTTTTCAATATTCTCTATTGACTACTTTTATGGAGGGAACACCCTTATCTATTTCACTAAAATATACTTTTATTAAAGCTCCTTCTTCAAGGTATGTTTGCATTACCTAGCAATCATAATATTATTTTGTGAGAAGGTTGTCTTATAATGTATCAAGTTCTATCTTTGGAACTTTTTAATTATTACATTTCTAAATAATTCATTTTTAGGATAAAGACATTGAGCTTTATGTGGATAGATAATAAAAGCTTTGTAGACCTGGAGAAGGTACATCACACTATAGTGAATGGAATAAAGGAGAAAAGTTTTTCTAAAATGAGCATTTTATGTGGTAAATCCTTTATCCCTAGATGGAATAGAATGTTTCCATCAATGTTATAATTCATGTGAGTTATCTTGTTGGTGTAGATATTCTTTTTTGTTGATAAACATGGATTTTTTTAAATTTTCCAATCATTAAAATAACTATGTAGAATGTATAGACATACACTTTACATATAAAAACCTTTTGACTTTCTTTGTTAACTTTATTAATGGTAATTTTTTAACTAAAGAAGGTAGGAAAATAAGTCATGAAAGTGTTGGCATTAAGTTAGTATTGCCATTAGTGAAAACACTTATCCATATCAGTATAGCTACGAGCTCAACACTTAATTCTCTACTCTTAGTGTTAACAAAGCTTTGAAGAGTTCAATAGTTTACACCAAGCAAATAGTGGCTACCGAGCAAATACAGGCAATATGAAGATCAGTAGTGTCTACCAAGTAGTAAGATTGTGTCATGTAGATTGTGTGTAAATCAAGCATTGGAAGAATTAGTGAGTCACCAGTGGTCACCATGTTCAAAACTAAATCGAGTGATTAGTATAGACCGAGCCTTCACTTCTACTGAGTGCATGATGATGCTGAGTAATGCAATGAATGTCATGTATCAGAAGGTCACTGAGTCAATTTAGTGAACCTAAGTTATTTACTATTGGGCTGACTTTGTAATCTATGTGTTCACTTTTGTTTTGGCTGACCTTGCAATTTTATAAATTTGAAAGGTATATATGTAAGATGTAATGTAAGATATCACATGTATGGATAAAATAGTGAAGGAATAAGAAGTATAAGCAAAGGATTATCAGTAGCAGTTCAAGGAATATAGCGAGGTCAATATAGAGACAAAAAAGTCATATCTATCACACAAGGTGATTAGTCCATAAAGGATCTTATCAACATTTAGTTGTAATTAGATCCACTACTTCATCTTAATAGATGAATTAGTTCTCGAAATCCTCTAACAAGCTAGACTTAACAGTCTTTGTACAAATCTCTTAACTGAGTGCATACTTCATTGTATGTTTGTAAATCCTCTAACAAGGTGGATCTAGCAGTCCTTTGTGCTCCTAACAGGGTAGTTCACCAAAAGTGATCAATGTAAGCCTTAACAAGCCAACTTTATGCTACAGTATTGAATTTTTGTGGGTATCATCTCCACCCGAGTTTTACTTTCTATTTGGAAGGTTCCTGAGTCACCAAAATACTATGTTCTTTTGTGTGATGAATGTTTTAACTTTCAGTATTAATGCATATAGTAGCATAGATTGGGTTGTGACAAATTTAAAGGAAGAATTTAAATTTACTGATTCACCCCTCCCCTCTTAGCAACTTATCATATATTGAATATTTCCAACAATTGGTATCAAAGCATTATGGTTCTCAGGATAAAAGTTTGACAGCTTGAGCAAAGATCTAAGGGCAAATGGAGATATTGAGACTTCATAAGGCAATTGAAAATGAAAAGCTAGATCTGGAGATGGCCATAGCTCAACTCAAAGAAGCAAAGGATCACCTTTCTCAATCCCTGAAAAGAATGAAGGAACTTGCAATAAAAATGAATGACCATCAATATGTTGAAGAGAAGATTGAAGACTTTTTCCCATCAAGTAGCTCAGATTAAGCTAATGAGGCAATCAAAGAACTCCTAGCAAAGAATGGCTCTCTACAAGAAGAAGTAAGGAAACTTAAAAGAGAACAAGAAATCCAATCAATCAAGCTCTGTGAAATTTGGAAACAAAGGAATAAGGAAAATGAAGACTTGGAGGTAAGGAACAATGAAGAATAGAATCAATCCAATCAGCACAAAGACCTCATTGATCAAATCACTAGAGCAAATGAAGAAATCAGGATTCTCAAAACACAGAATGAAAGAATAATGAGAGAACTAAGATGTAAAAAGAAAATCATTAAAAAATTGAAGAATGACATAAATGTTGAAAAAAAAATCAATGAGAGAATGTTGAAATCACAAGAAGACATGAATCGATTGAATCAGAAAAATGAGTAGAATCTTCATAGGAAAAAAGATAGAGTAGGAGTAGGATACAATGAAGAACAAGGTGAATCTTCCAAGCAAGGTGCAAAAAGGAATATAAAACCCTCATGCAATCATTGTGGGAAAATAGGTCATACATCAAACAAATGCTGGAGCAATGGAAAAGGAAAATTCAATGGAAAGTGTTATAACTGCAATCAACATGGTCACAAAGCCAATGAATGCAAGGAGAAACCAAAATTTGAAGGTAAATGTCACAAATGCAAAAATCATGGTCACAAGGCATCTCAATGTAGATCCAAATCATTCATTCCAACTGAATAATTAGTAAAGGCAATATTTATATGGGATTACAATACCTAGTACAGATGTCATTATTGTGGAGAATATGGACACACTAGCATAAATTGTGCAAGGCATCACCTAAGAAAGAGAGATACTACTATAAGGTGTTACAAATGCATTGAACTCAGTCATATAGCTAAAAACTATATGAATATAGGAAAAGTTGAAGATGAAAAGAAAGCAAGGGCTAACAATATAAGAAAACAAATGAGGTTGCAATGGATTCCTAAATCTAGTGATGATACAAGCTCGAATCATGGTAGTAAAATCACTGAAGGAGTGGGTGACTCCATCCCCTCAAACTAAATTCCTAAGAATGTATTGGAGCTATACTAACCAAGAAAATCATAAGTAGTTCTTAGAAATATGAGGAATGCAAATGATCCAATTAGTATTCTAGGTACACTAGGAATCATAGAAAGGTTATCCTTTGTTGAATTGCATGAGACTCCATTGAGGTAAGTTGGTTGTAGACCTTACCGAGTGAGGTCAGGAGTAAAGGAAATTTGGTTTGTTCATCAAGTTGAAACTCTTGTTGAGTTAGGTTAGTGGATGACAGTCTGTCACACACTATGTCATAATGGCACTAAACATTTATGAAAATTTTTCAACAAAAGGGGCAATTTTGACTTCATTTTTCATTGCATCCACAACATTCAAAGAGTAGAGCAATTTGAAAGAGCATTATAGTATTTTCAAGCAATTTAGTTGCAAGATCTTCACGAATTTCATCATCTACTGAGAAGCAATGGCATCTACTAGTGGAAGCAGCACTAAACCAAAGAAGGGTTCTAAAATGTTGGTTAAGGATGTCGACTAGAAAGCACCAAACTTCAAAATTGTTTTGGCCATTGCTGAGTCACTTGATCGATATGGAGCTTAGTCACAAATACCGTTGAAGGTACTCCTAATTAATGACATATAAACTCACTTTAAATGTTGTGTTCAAGAATTAAGGACACTAGAAATGGATACTACCCTAGCTAAATTGTGTGTTGATAGAGTTTTGAAACCTGAGCATAAACATTTGGAAGTTAAAGGATTAACTCATATCCCTCACATGCCTCAAAATTTTGAAGTGAAATGGATAAGATACATATTGAGTCAATTTCACAATGGTCAATTATGGTTGGAGCAACCCATTCTGATTACAAAGAAGATGATACACAAGGTTATGGGTCTACCAATACTAAGAAAAGCCAAATCAACAAAAACCCTAGCCGAATGGGATGGTAGAGGTTTGAAACTAAACAATGTCACTGATATAGAGTTTAGGTTTAGCATCCATATCATTACACATAATATCTATAGCTAGAGTTAGTCAAATAGTGTTCCTTGGGAGGCAGTTGACCTAGCATACAAGGTTATAAAGAATTTGTTAGATGTACCACTGAAGCAATTGAACAAAAACATTGAAAGTGTGAAGACTTCTAAGAATAATCCCTTCATGTTTGGTTCATTGCTTACCTATTTATTCTTCTATTTTCAAAAATTATTTCCATCTAAGGGCACAATTGTATGGAGAAAAGATACCCCTATTCTTTATCATATAAATGAATTTATTGAAGAAATGGGCGAAAACTTTGAAACGGTGTTGGATAATTGTTTTGAGGCATTCAAAGAGAAAATGAATAATAGATTCTGAATCCCACCCAAGCTTGTGAAATACTACAAGGATGACATATGCTTCATGGTGGACTATGATAGAGTATACATTCAAGTAGTCATATCCAAGAGTGGCATGGGTAAAACCATTGCCTTATGAAATTAAAATTGACAAAGCTAGAGACATCATTGAGGCTTTAGTAAATGAGCAAGTGAATCCAAATCTTCCTGCATTTGGCACTTATGAGGAAGCCAAGAAGATGATAGAACTCATTATCAAGATTCTTCAAGCTATCAACAAAGGCAAGAAGAGGATTGCAAAATTGAAGAAAGATGGAGGTCCTCTAATGGTTACCGAGGGCAAGGGTGAGGATGAAGAAGAAGAATCAGAGAA
This sequence comes from Cupressus sempervirens, assembly GCA_028749045.1. Classification (NCBI taxonomy): domain Eukaryota; kingdom Viridiplantae; phylum Streptophyta; class Pinopsida; order Cupressales; family Cupressaceae; genus Cupressus; species Cupressus sempervirens. The sequence goes on from CM053784.1 coordinate 173,150,775, forward strand.
AGAGGAACTAGAAAGGAAGAAAGGTAGAGTTATTATCACTAAACCTCAAAAGAAATCTACTATAGTGTTCTCCAGTAGAGGTAGGAAAGGTAAAAGTGAACTAGTATTCATTCACTCTCCACGTACATTTGTGGAAAGGATAAAATAGCTAAGAGTTGGAGTAGGAATATGTAACTTAAAAGTTCTCAAATATGAGACTCGGACCCCAGCTAAGTAGAAAGAGATTGAGGACTTAGTCATGGAGAAGATGGGTATTTGGAAATACTCCCCTGCTAAAATGCAACCTCAAATCCATGTAGATCTTTTTGCCAAAATTCAAGTCAAATGGGAGAACATGGTGCAAATTGTAAAAAACATCTTTGAACAATAGTTGAGATAGTTAGTACCTAATCTGACTAATGCTAAAGTAAAGAAGGAAATGAAATAGCATGAAGGTAGAATGATTCTAAACCTTAACATGCCTCAAACATCTCGAGAGATGTATATCATCTCAACAAGCCATCAGATGAAACTGTTATAATTAAAGATGATGATAGTGATGATGATGAAAACACTCCTTCCATAACAATTATTGAAGGTGAATTGCATGCTCTAATGGAGGAGAAGGAAGAAGAATAGAATGAATAAGAGGAGAAGGAAGTAGAAGAAATGGATGAAGGAAAGGAGGAAGAAAAGGATGAAGATGATCCAGTTAGAATTGCAGCAGAAGTTATTGCATCTCTTCTTCACACTCCACCACATACTATCACATCTATGAAGATAGCTTCTACTAGTGAAATTGTGAGTACAACAACAACATCAATTGCTCAATCTTTACCAGTCACCTCCCAACTCCAAGTGTCTACAATGGAAGTATCAAGCACTTCATCTACTGAGCTGACTATTACTTCTTCAGCTACCGAGTTAGCTCCCTCTACTTTTGCATCTTCAATTTTTGCATCAATAAGTTCTACAATTTTTTCTTCATCAATTCTAGAAAGCTCTATAGTTTTGTTTTCATCTGCATTGTCTGCATCTATTTCTATTCTAGTTAGTTTAGACACTTCTATGAGTATTCTACCGAGTGTGGCACCATTTTTGGGAAGTGTTTCAATTTTTGGTTCGGTTAGTACTTCTATTGGCATTCAATCCTTAAGCTCTATTCCATTTTTCACTACTAGCCCTTCTATCTCTACTATTGTGTCTATTTCAAAGGTCAAACTAGTCATTACTGAAGTAAAACCAAGGTAACCATTAAAACTTTTGATCACTAGAAAGGGAATTGAAGAAGAAATTGACTTAGACATAGAGATAATAATACCTAAGATTGACTATGAGACTGCTACTATTGAAGAAATGAGGTTAGCCAATCAACTCATAGAGAAGAAAGCTACACAGAAGTAGCTAAGGTCTGAAAGGGATAAGGAGTACGAAATAATTGAAAATGCCAAGAATATAATTAAAGATGCTATAGGTATTGAAGTGGATTCCAATCAACATATTTTGATTCAATTAGAAGAGGTTGTACATAAATATAATGAAGACTCCTCTGGACAAGAGAAGCTAATTGAAAAGGCTGAAAGGAAGTTTGATACCAGGTGCTAGAGCATATTGCTCAACAAATTGCAATCAAACAAGCGGAGTTGTCCACATTTTTGGGCAATTTTGAAAATTACTTTAATAATGTAGCATCACTTTTTGCAAAAATTTGTGATATGTCTAGTTTTACCAATGAAATAAAGGAAAAGCTAAATAAGATTCATGCTGACATCAAATCTAGTGCATCAAAGTTGTAGGTTGACCCCTCTTCTAGCTCCTCTCATCACACCAAGGTGAAATATCTAGCAAAAGTGTAGGAAAAACTTTTAGGAGAAGAAGCAAGAATAAGAAAAACCTTTATTGATATTCAAAACATGATCTTACCAATAATGGATAAAATGCAGAAACATATTGCTCATTGCAAGACATTGGTTCAGGATCAGAACTTCTTAGTGGCTGATCACATGATCAAATTATCAACAGAAGTTTAGATTTCTCTCTCCACCTACAAAATTTTGCAAAATAATTGGGATACCTAATTCGCCATCATTCTTAAGGTACATCAAGAATTTCTCTCTCATTTTTGTGTAACTATATAGATAGTACATGTAGCCCTTTGGCATTACTGTCAAAATGGGGGAGAGATATTAGTATAAACAAAAAGGGAAATTTTGTATGTAATGAGAAATATCAGTATAAGTGAAAGGGGGAGATAGCACTCAATAGAGTCAGCATGTATATGTATAGCTATGTACATAAGTATCTTTGTATATACATTATATGTCATCAAGGAGATAATGTAGAAATATATATGTAGCAGCTTTATAAAGATCAATTTTGAAAAACCAAAATTTAGTGAGTAAGTTTATGTACATATATTTTGGCTTATAAGTGTTTTGTCACTAATGCCAAAGGGGGAGATTGCTGACATTAACTTAGTATTTCCATTAGTGACAACACTTATCCATATCAGTATAGCTACTGAGCTCAACACTTAATTCTCTACTCTTAGTGTTAACCAAGCTTTGAAGAGTTCAATAGTTTACATTGAGCAGATAGTGGCTACCGAGTGAATATAGGCAATATGAAGATTAGCAGTGTCTACCGGGTAGTAAGCTTGTGTCATGCAGATTCTATGTAAACTAAGCATTGGAAGAATTAGCGTTTACCAAGTGAAACAAGGTAAACTCAATATCTACTGAGTGACACTACATCTACTGAGTCACTAGTGGTCATCAAGTTCAGAACTACATTGAGTGATTAGTATGGACCAAACCTTCACTTCTACTGAGTGCATGATGATGCTGAGTAATTTAGTGAACACTGTGTATTAGAAGGTCACCAAGTCAGTTCAGTGAAACTAAGTTATTTACTATTGGGCCAACTTTGTAATGTATTTGTTCACTTGTTTTTTGGCCACCCTTGCAATTTTGTAAATTTGAAAGGTATATATCTAAGGTGTACTGTAAGATATCACATGTATGGATAAAATAGTGAAGGAATAAGAAGTATAAGTGAAAGATTATTAGCAACAGTTCAAGGAATACAACAAGGTCAATATAGAGATAAAAAAGTTATATCTATCACATAAGGTGATCAGTGCATAGAGGATCTTATCAGCAATCAGTTGTAGGTAGATCCACTACTTCATCTAAATAGGTAAATCAATTCTCTAAATCCTCTAACAAGGTAGATTTAACAGTCCTTGTAAAAATCTCTTAATTAAGTGCATACTTCATTCTATGTTTGTAAATCCTCTAACAAGGTGGACCTAGTAGTCCTTTGTGCTCCTAACAAGGAAGATCACCAGAAGTGGTCAATGTAAGCCTTAGCAGGCCAACTTTATGATGTAGTATTGAAGTTTTGTGGATATCATCCACACCCTAGTTTTACTTTCTATTTGGAAGGTTTCTTGGTCACCAAAATATTGTGTTCTTTTCTGTGATGAATGTTTTAACTTTTAGTATTAATGCATACAGTAGCATAGATTAGTTTGTGACAAATTTAATGGAAGAATTTAAAGTTACTGATTCACCCCTCCCCTCTCAGTGACTTATCATATATTGAATATTTCCAACAGAAAGACACATGACTTCTTTTGTTAATTTTCTCCTTTGGCCTCACATAATTGGCTATGTTCTATAGGAGCATGCAATTTTCTTTGAATCAGTGAATCCTTTTTCACCTCCTACTCTTATGTATTATCATGGATCTAGAAGTCATTTAATGGCATATGCACCATTATTTAATGTTATCCTTAGAGAAATAAACACTCACAATAATGTTTATATTATTTTATTGTATGGAGTTGTAAGTTCAATCAACCTAATACAATTGCTACCACATTATGATTTTTGTTCTTCTAGACTATCTAATTATTATTTGAAAGTAACATTTTATGGATCGTCTCATTCCCATTTACCTTACATGATTATTGTACTACATCTTTATTATCTCTTGATAAGTTCAATAGTTAGAAATTGCATTGATACCAATTTGTGAGACATATGTATCAATTTTTTCTACTGCACTAGTATAGATGCCAAAAAAATGAAATAAGTTTTAGTTTACATAATCTTTTTGAGTGATTTTCTTTTTCTACATAGCTTGTGGAAATTCTATTGATGTCCTTAGACACATTATGTATCTAGAAAAAGAGTTCTAGTTGGTACAAAAAGTGAGATCAGTAGACACATGTAATCAAAACCATCATAGGTTATACCATTAAACATTGCAACCATGTATTTTTTCTAAGGCTATGCAATGACCATTGATATTCTTGAGATATTCTTAAGATTGATATTTTCAACTATGATTCAAGCCATTCAAAGATGTTTCATGGAAAATGTTCAAAGTTGTCACAATATTGGTCAAGATTCAAATCTTACCCTTCTCCATACATGCTCTTATACATCATACAATTTTTTTTATATGTAACCCCCACTATATTGACCTTGCACACACTCCAAGATGTTGGCTCATGGAAAAATATATGAAACATCTATGTAATCATCACAAGTTAGCTAGGGGGGCTCATTTCCCTTAGGGATGAATTAGTTGATATCTTCACACAAGTTGCATAATTTGTTTTGGTAGTTCCTTCCATGAAACCTTGGATAGTGTTGAACTATCTACAAACATCTTCACCCATTGTTAATGTTGTAATGCCCACACTTTTCATTACCATTGTAAAAACCTAGTAGAAAAGCATTTCTCCCACAATCAAACCAATGAGAACATTTTGGTTCAAGACATCGAAAGCGGAAATTGTTGTGTGGTTAATAAAGGATCCAAATAATATAAGTGACACCAATGCAATTGATCCAATTGTGAAGCTCTTGCCAATACCAATAGTGGTATTGCGAGCTGCATCAAGAGCATCACTTGGTTTATTTAACCATTCAAGAAAATATTTTATTGAGTTTCAGTAAATTTTAATTAATTAGAAATTTTATAGTAGAAAATAATGATTAATGTGTATAGGAGTTTTATTTAAAGTACCACATTTAAGTTATTTAAAGTACTTGTTGTTATATAGTAATAATTAGTTCTTCTCTCCTAGAGGTTAGTGCATTCATGTTGTATACTACTAGATGAAGTTACACATAAACTAATTCCTCTCATCAAAATAAAAATCAAGAACTTGGAATATTAGTATATTGTCATCCAATGATTGTAGACTTATTTTTCTCCATTGTTTGCACAAATTAAGGTCTTTTTTCCCATTATTTTATTATAATAAGGGGAATAAGCCACATGTAATTAATTTGACAATGCAAACATTCTCTTGACTTTTATTTTATGCATATAAATAGATTACTATTCTTTAAAGGGTACTAGCTTAGTAGAAGATAATCCACTTTACAAGTAGGAGAATGGTGGTTCAATTCCATTGTGCCCTAATATGATTACATAAACTGCCAAATAAACTAGAAAACTAACTTCCAAATATATTACCAAATCAACTACCAAATATTCTATTGAATTAACTACCAAATCATCTACCAAATATCCTGCCAAATTAACTACCAAATATACTATCAAACTCACTACCAAATATACTATCAAATATGCTATCAAATAAACTACTATTTAATAACAACCAATAACCAAATAAATGATCAAATCAATGACCAAGCTAATGATTCATATAGTTTAGTCATAAATTTTGTTGCAATATAAATGACTTGAAATAAACTGGCAATGGTCACATGATCAAAATTGGTCATATATCTATAAATTTTAATAGTATATTTAGTCGTGTATTAATCTTTTGTGCTAGTGATATCATCGCCATCCATCTCATAACTTAACATATAAATTAAAACAACTTTTCCATGCATCACATTCATAGCATAAAGTAAATAACACATCACACAATGGATTTTGTTACCTAGAAAGCCTCCAATGAGAAGGTAAAACTAGGGTGGGGATGACACCCACAAATCTTCACTACTACAATTATAAAGTGTGGCCAGCTATAGCTACATGGTATTTGATCATAAATTATGATTTACCCTATGAGGGTTTTGCTCTGTTAAAGGCTTACAAAGACTATTAGGTCTCACCTTGGTAAAGAATTTTAAATTCATAACTAAGTAAACACTTAGTTAAGAGATTTACAATAGCTTTTTAGGACAACTTTGTTAAGAGATTTTTTTTTATCACTTGTTGGAATGATTTAGCACCTAATCCTTTAGTTATCACCTTTTTGCTTGATGTTAGATATCCTCTTTATTGTTAAATCCTTGATCCTTCTTATCAGATCTTCTTATCAAATCCTCTCACTACTTGTCTCTGTTCCACTTACACTAATTATATGCATTACATAACTCTATCATAGTCACCAAAGCCACCATGACTGCTCTCTAACCTCTTAGAATTCATCTCCTCATGCATACAAAACTCTTTAGTGTTTTCCTTCCTTAACTAAACATAGATTGAAATGGACAAGGTAGAAAATAATGGCTAAGGTTGATTCATATTGCCACCTTAAACTTCCCTTAATCTGATCAGTTGCATGCACTACATAGGGATTCACAATATGATTCCATACTTATCTCTTGTAATCATAAATTCATGATTATGTAGGTAAAAAATGGTTTTCATAGGAGTTTGTGTTGTAAAAAGAAACTATCCCAAAAGCTGTTCATTTGGCATCCAAAAGCTTTGATGCTCGCCCTTCACTATGATCTTAATATTGTAACTTGGCTTCTCCATAGCTCAGCACTCACTATTTACTCAACACCTATATCACTCAGCGTGTATAGACTGCTTGGCACTAGATTGATTCAAACACATATTGTCTTCATGGCACATACTGGTGCTCAACATGTATTGTTTGGAAAATTATGCTCCACATCCTTTAATCACTCGACTCTCACTAACTTCTCAGCTCTCTCTAATCACTTGTTATGCACTATGCACTTAGCTTGCACTGTAATTCTATTAGATAATGACTAAGTATTTTTTCACTACCTTTTGGAAACCAAAATTAGATCAACAATAGGGTGTAGCATTTGTACCTTTCTTGATATGGAGAGAAAATTAACAAGTTGCCTCTTGTCTAATCACCTTACTATCAACATCATATATCTTGGCCTTCCTATAGTATAAATCAACTTTGTAGCCTAATTCTTTCAGTTGTCAAATACTCAATAGATTATAGTTAAGTCCTTCAACCTAGTAAACATGGTTACATTTGACTTTACCAGTTAGTTGAAAAGTACCTTACCCTTTTACAACAAATGGGACATCATTACAAAATTTAACACATCAACCTTTGTATGGACCAATATCCTCAAATTTATCTTTATCACCAATCATATAAATAAAGCATCCAATATTAATTATCCATCTTCCACTTTTGTTTACATATAAGATTAATGCAATTTTCAAATCTTCATAAGTATCATCTTTCATAGCAATGTATAGAAAAATTCACAATCATTACATTCAAATTTATTGTTATTTTTTTCTTTAAATATATAAGAAGATTTCTTAAATTTGTATCTTTGTTTCTCTTGTAGTCTTGGTCATCTCTTCTTCCTTTTTATTTTATTTACTTTCCTTAATTCTTATCCTCTCTATCAAGACACCTAGCAAAAATATGACAAACTTTGTTTCATGAAAAAAAATTAATAGGTAGTTTACCTTTATATTTGCCTCTTCCTTTTTTGAATATTTTTGCAATAAGCAATTCAAGTTCATCAAACTCATCATTACTATCACTCTTCAAATGATTTCCTTTCTTTTTGCTAAGAACTAGTTGTGATTTTAAGACATATTCAATAGTAGTAGCTGTATAGCTATCAAAGTTAGACATCTCAAAAGTAGTAAGCCTACCAACTAAACCTTCCAAGGTTAAAGTGTTACCTAGTGTACATCTCAGTTCTTGAATTATAGACATTCTAATGGAATATATAAGTAATAGAGTCCTCAATACCTTTCTTATTACTATTTCATCTTTGACTTATCCATTTGCACCGTGGATAAAATTAACAACTTCTTTGACTCTTGTGTAGTATTGCACTACATTCCCACCTTCCATCATTCTCATGTCATCAAATTTACCTCTCAAGCTCTCTAATTTGGTTCTCAAGACATTGCCATCAACTCCACCTATAGTTCTTAGTTTGTCACACATCTTCTTTTCACTATCACATTCTTTTAAGTCATCAAACTTGACATAGGCTAGGGATGAGGCCATCTCTAACATTTCTTTATTATATTCTTGATTCTTCTCTGTTTGATCAGCCATCAGAGGAGTAGTTTTTATATTCACATACTCATTGTCCACTAAGTTTATAGTAGTATCATTGATACTAGATATATGCAACCTCATTAAGGTTTTTCATGTAGGAAATTTCTCCTTGTTCAACTTTGGTACCTCTCTTTTGTGAGTCATATTTTTGGCTTTAAGTACATACCTTCAAACATTTCTCTATGAGCACTCAGATCTAATACTAATTTTTAGAAATATTTAGATTAATTTTAAGGGGGTGAATTAGTTACTCAAGATCCATAAGTATGATTTGAACAATTAAACATCAAAACATTCAGTATTATGTTTATCTTATTATTCCTTGGTCTCTACTGTACTGATAAACAAAATTAGTTTCCTAAACATCATGTACTTTTTTGAATGTAAACTATATCAAATCTAAAACATATAAAGAATCCAACACAAGTTTGACTGTATGATTTTACTTGAAAACCCAATTTGGGAAAATTTCCTAGCAACATGTCACCACTTTTTCACTTTTTTAAAGTGAGCTTTGTTAGGAGTAAACCCTATTAAAAATTAAAATACACACTATTAAATGTGACTGATTTAGATGATTTAATCACCCTATTAAGAGTGGCCTTATTAGATGACTTTGATCATCCCATTTAGAATTTCACCTTGTTAAATGATTTACATAGATTGTTAAGTCTTTTAAATTAGTGTTAGGTAACCTATTTTAAAAGGATTTCAACACAAAGTGTTTACAATGACAAAAAAAGACAACAGCAAGGTTTTGATCTATGATTACGATTCACTTTGTAGCTTCAAATCACTATTTGGTTCATATGTTGATTCACTGTTAATCTTCCTATTGTCATATATATTCTTTATTCACTTGGGAACCCTTTAAGAAATCAATCCTCTACTTTTCATAAAATTTAAGCCTTCTGCTTTGATTCACTTATCAATATCAGCACCATCTACATAAGAAATATCGTTGTACTCACCCTTCCATGTCTTTGTTCCACCTCTCTTTATGTGCATACATTTTAATTTTGACTCTATACCTCCTTAAATAGGCAATGCTTTCATTTTCATTTTCCATGATCACCTTAGATCTTAGGGTTTATGATCGAGTTCATTAGGTTCATTGCATCTATTCATCTTCTTCGTTTTCTAGAATCTTCTCATCCATTGAATTACATCAAAGGTATCATACTTGATTATCTCCTTGAATAATATTGTAAAAAATGACCTAATATTGTAAAAATCATCAACTGCTATTTTACATTGGATGACTTATTCTAGCCCTAATTTTGTAGCAACAAAAGTCTTGTATAAAATGGCTTAGGGTTAGGGATTTCATAATGTATAGTGATAATGTAGCTTCTTGTAGTGGTATTGAGCTATAAGGGATGGAGGATTGTAATCACTGGATAATAATAATTTTGGACTTGTTGTTGGTGGATATAGTCTAGGGATTGGGTGAACTACATTAAATCTTTGTATCATGTGTTATCTTTAATGTGACCTATTATTTTTTGATATTGGTTATGTATGCATGTAATTTTTATATATGCCTATTATTAACCCTAACATCAATGGGAAACTATTTCTTATAAGGTGGGGTAAGAATTATTTCTCCTACATCATTTTTTTGTTTAGGATAGGCTTGGTACGACCAATCATATACCTTGGCCTCTAATGATTTGGCTAAGGAATTGACTGACTAATTTGGGCCTCGTAATTTTCAGAGGGTCTTCCCAATTAAATTTTTTGATGCAACAAAAACCCATTATAGTTATCATTATCTTTACTTCATACATGTATATTTAATAGTGTCATAATTTTATTCACTATTTTTACAATATTTTTTAATCAAAAAATATACCTAAACATAAAATAGTGAGGCTCACTAAAACTTAAATAATTTTATTTATTTTTTTAAATAAGGGTAAACACTTTGAGCTAGAGATATGAACCAGTGAGGCCTCAAATGGAGGACCTCATCCCCATTAGATTTGAAGCTTGATGGCAAGGATAACAACTCAACAACTTAATCATCAATACATGCTGCTATTAGCACTAAAACTTAAATAATTATTTAAAATTTAAAAATAACGATTTTTGATAAAGTGAAATTTTGGGCAAATTATGGTGTTCATACACGAGGAGCTGTTTAGAATAGTTTAATATAGCTAGTTAGAAATTAATAAAAAAATAATTATTGAATAAAAATAATTAAGAAACAACATTCTCATTAATCTTTGGTGTGTTAGGTAAATTTGTTTAAAATGATTTTAAATAACTATTTTATTTGCATCAAATTGTGGTGTTGGAAATGAGTGTGGTATAGTCCTGAAACAAACATCTTGAAAAAATGGTTTTCTAAGATGCATACAACAAAAATGTCATATGAGTATAACAATATATTGTATATTTAGACTAAGAGCACTACAATTTGTATTCTTGAAATTTTCTAATATTCAATCTATAAGGGCCCATTTGGGAGAGGGAATTTGACTAGAATGGGTATTTGTAAATATCCAAAGCAATTAATCAATAGCTTGGATGTGCTAAATATAATTTATGAATAAGATTATGTATTCCAATTTTGACCTCAAAATAGACATTTACTATTCCACCTAAATAGGTGGAATACAAAATTCCTATTCCCATTTTCCTTTTGACAATTTAATAAAAAAATCAAATTAACTATTATAACAAAGATCACAAGTTGCATGCCTAAAATTTTCTTTGGCAGTATGTCCTTGTCTCTACAAATATTCAACAATACACAAAATGGAATAAACATCACACCTTAAAAGTTTACATTATATCAATAAAAAGAGTTGAGAAAATGTACAAAGAGAGCATTTAGATGAAAATAATTTAGTTTGTGATGTGGAGCAATTGATAGTTGCTTTTTGTTATTAACAATGGGACCTATGTTATGTGACATGCAAAAAGTCCTTTCTTCCACTTCTATAGCTTCTTCGAGGTGTATTTACCCTCTATTTTGTATTGGTCAAATGCGATAGAACAGTCTCATTTAAACTATCATACACATTTAGGCTTACCTTGGTAGGAGATGGGAAAATTCTATTGTTTTTCCTTCTTCTTGGTATAAAAGTTAACTCTTCCAAACATTGGCTTGAATGAGCATTGTCCTTTGAAAATATAAAAAAATTATTGGGGACCATGCTCAATTGCATCCAAATAAAAAGTTATTTTGAATATAGAAAAACCTTGAGTCTCATGACTTTAAGCTTTTCAATGTTAATTTTGGCCAACCGATTTTTGGCATGATTGATAAATACATCATAAATAGATTTAGATGGTGCAAAGTCTACAACCTTATGAGGGCTAGAAGAGTTAAATGTCCTTAGCTTGACATTGTTATTAGTATTTTGACCTTTGTGAAATATTGATTTTTCCCATGCAATTTTTTTTTTGCAAATGGAATGAAATGAATTTGATCAAGAAAATGAGGTCCCCTTATTCACAAATTTTTGGTGTAATAAAGATTAGAGGAATTAATTTTATGTCATGAAGAGTATTCAAAGGATTAGCATAGTTTAGACTAGATCCTCCATGCTCTATTTAATTCAAGTTAAATCTTAATTTAAAATCAAATCCTAGTTTCACTTTTGGAGAACCAAATGGGGTGAGAATAAAAAATGTAAGAATAAAAAATCCATAATAACAAATTCATATTCCCAATTCATATTCATGTGGCCAAATGCATCCACCTCAAATTTTGACAACAATTGACAAAAAAAATTTAAAAACAAGGGAAAAAACTTCCACTTTTTATCCAAAAGTGAGACCCAAAATCTTGCACTTACCCTCTAGTTTGGATTATTATCATGAAATATGATAGCTCTTGAATAAATAAAGAATAGGAATATAAAATTTAATTATAATCACTTCTCTTCAAAAATTTGTAAAATAGTTTTAGGACGAGATAATAGTACAGTGGCGTATCCCATGTGGAAGATAATTGACAAAAAATAATTTATTATTATTAGGTTATACTCTTTTTGAAATGATTAAACATGGTTGTACATGAATATTTGAACCATATCAACATGATCATCTAATATCCTTTTTCTTTTTTTTTAAGGTTAAGTTCTATACATTTTGTTTTTAATTAAATCGAAAAGTAGTATAATTAAAAGAAACTATTTATATTATAATTGTGTTTTCTTCAAGAAACACTTCATTATATCATCTTATAATTCAAAAAAAGAAGAATTAATAAAAAAATGTTGAAATTACAAAACTAATCATAAATTACTACATTATTTATATTTGATATCTATAAAACTAAATTACATGAGGGTTGGTTGTAGTTATAAAAAAAAAAAAACATTAAACTTAAGGAGAATGATGTGAACATCTTATAGGCATTTGCAAGACATCATAGTGAAAATGATAAAATTTTAGTTGGTGAAAATAATTTTATAGCATTCTAGAAATCATTACCATTTTGCAAAAGCTAAAGATTGGATATAGTAAGTTGTCATTTTGTATCAAAGTTGGTATATTATGTCATTTTAAATATTAAAAATAACACAAATGGTATAAGTTTCTAGATGTGTTCTATATGTATAAATAATATAAATAACAAATTATAGATCAAAATTGACCAAGTAATATGAAAATGAAAGATAGCAAAACCAATTTATAAAAATTAATTGGTGTGTAACTTTTTGTAAATTTTCTATAATTTCAAGATGGAAGTATGGTTGTTTCTCTCTAATTAACCATGTGTTGACTATGACCACTATGTTATTTGTAAGATGTAATATGAAATTATTATTATATTAAGTCATGAAAGTTGAATAACCATTATAATATATGCAAATTGAAATAGTTCATATTCTACATGATTTTTCATCTTGTATTGGTTGGTATCATATCAAATCTATCATGTTTATTTGAACATGAAAACTTTTAGCCAAGATTTCTAAGATGTTGGTTGCATTATTGACAACACTCGATGGAAACATAGGTGGATATTATTCATTTGATCTCTATGTGTCTAAATCCCTTTAAAAGATAATGATAAATACATAAAACAATCAATTTGATTGTGTACACTAAATGGCCCCATGTCTAGTTTGCTGAAAAATTTTCATCCCATGCTTTTCGAGTGAACGTTCAATTTGTTATCAAAATATGTAGAAAAAACATGGAGATATTCTATTATTCTAAACAAATGAGCCTCCATGAAGTTGGAAAATAATGGCACTAAACTAATACAAAAGCACTCCTTCTGATGGAGTGCAACATTTTCTCCTTGTTTTCCTTCAAAGATTCATAAATTTGCATTCAAATGTATTTATTGAGTTATTCTTACATAGACCTACCATATCAAGAGTCATTAGTAAAGTGTGTTCTCTTCTCTAGGGATTTACAATCCTTTCTTATATTTTGCAAAGCCAATAATAGTTTGGCAATCTTTTGACTTTTGAGCATCCTTGGAGACTCCTTCAAATGAAAATAGATAGAAAAAAATGAGAATATCTACTCTTAAATCATTTCTTAATGTCAAGCACTTTGTCATAATTCAAGTTAGGAACAAAGAACCTATTGACAAAATATCATTTTTAATTACATTTTCTTCTCCATTGGACTTGTATTAATTTCTTATTAATACTTTCTTGTATAAATAGCTTCCACATTTGATTTGTCTAGTGACTTGTGAATAGAATGTATGTTGAATAATATTTTTAATTATAGTAAACTAATATATTAACTAAAGGGATAGGATAAACTACATGTTTTATATAAAATAATTTTCTATAATTCATTACATAGTTTAATATTGAATTTATATACTATTATGGTATCATATTATATTTTATTGATTAAACAAATATTTTGGGAGTTATTTAATACCTCAAATATGAAGATAGAGATATATTATTAATCCTAAAAGAAATACATTAACAACATGACAACCATAATCAAGATAAAATAAAAACTACCATCATCCATAACTTAAGGCATTGAAGAAACCCACCAAAGTCAAGGTGACTAAAACAATTTGTTCCGATGAGTATTTTCTTAGAAGGGTCATCTCTAAATTGAAATTTCTTGAGACCAAGAGGATTCATATATCATTGGAAGAAATTTCCTCTAACTCCAAAATTATATCCTTTATTAAATATTCTGTAGGAGATTTCCTTTTAGAATCCTCTTATTGAACCTCCTATAAAGTAGGAAAATAAAACTTTATAGACACATCAATGGATTATTCACTTTATAAATAAAATGTTAGAGTTCTTAGTTTCCAAGTAAGTAGTGGGGGATTAGAACAAAAGAAACTAAATAACTCAAATGTCAAAAAATTCAATATGCTACACTCATTTATTGAATTCAAAGGCAATCATAAATGATAAACGAGCACCTAGTTCCTCCCCACATAAGTAAAATATCTAGAAGATAGAGACTATTTCATTGATTTAACGCAACATTTAGCACAACATTTCTCACTAGAATTGACAATAGTCATTAAAAAAAATCATTTTAGAATTCCAAAATTACTATTAAAAAATTTGTGTGTGTGTGGGAGAGAGAGATCACCAAAAAAATAGTTTAAATCAACCATGAGCAACGGGGCTGAAAAGATAAAATAGTCAATCAAATTATAAATATTGTTTAAATTAATAATATAGGATATAGGGTAAAATGGCGTATGATTAGTCACGGACAATTTTAGATTTTTATATGACACTATTTTCAAAATCTGTTCACCTTGGCTTGCAAGATATCAGCCAAATTTTATGAATCATTTTCGTAAGGATGGTAGTGACGATAGCCTAAGAAGCCTCTTTGGCTTTTATGAACAATATTGTTCTTCATTGCAACCTCTCCCGAATGAGAAAATTCTTAGGACAGCGTAATTAATATATACCATTAACACTTTAATAACTCTTTTAAAGTACTTCAATGGCTGATTCTATAACACGTGAATTATATGGTATCTTGGCTGAAAGAATTGGAGATCGTCAGGTAGAATGTGAGAGACCAATTCACAAAAAATAATATTCTATTTATAAAAATTGGAGATCGTCAGGTAGAATGTGAGAGATCAATTCACAAAAAATAATATTTTATTTATAAATCGACACTTGAATATCATCCGAGAAACTTGGACAATAAAACTCCTTTGAATCTAGACCAGCTCTCCCGTGATAATAAGATCACCCAAATCGAGCCTTTTGCAAGTCTTCGATAAAAAATACTGATGCAATGCCTATTCGTAAATTTATTAGGCTTCACTGCTTTTAACGATTTAATCATTTATTTGACCTATAAACGTGATTCCTTGGCAGTACATTAAAAGACGCGTGAATAAGGTCCCAACTCTCTCGGATCCCGAGACGGAATAATACTCCTCACGCATCGCTGTGAAAACTTTGGTGGCCATCACTGGAAGCGTAGAGAAAATTACAAAGTAGATTTCCACTCTTAGAACAACAAATTTTTGACAACACAAAATAAGAGGGATTGTCAACATGAGTGGCAACCAAGATGTTGGAGCAAATTTTGAACTTATTATCCAAGAAAGACGCTTCGTTACTCAATGGATGAGCAATTTTTTTTCTATCCTTACAGCAACAGCTTGCTAAAGAGTAGTAGTTTTAGAACTGAAGGGTATGAAAAAATGCACTCTTGTTCAATCTAATTTGCACAAAATTATAGAACCAGCAGTTCCATTTAGTAGGAAGCATTGTTTATAACATTGGATCTAAGTAATGAAGCATTTTTTTTTTAATCTTTTGAATTAAATTGAGTAAAAAATTAAAAATTAAAAATTTATACTATCATTTTAGACATTCTTAAATAATTGTTTAAAAAAATTATACAATCTAATCTAATCTAAAAGATCAAAACAAAATCATTCAATATAAATTGTAGAAATTTAGACGAAAAATCTCCTTCATCAGAAACGTTGAAATTGTATGAACAAAAAGTTAACCCAAAGCTTCGGAAGAAGCGAATTGACAGACATAGCAAACGGAAGAAGTTAAATTGTTGACAACTTGGAATGCAATAATAATTTGTAACAGAAACTACACATTGCGTATAGGAAAATAAAATTGGCAACTACACTAAAATGGACTCTCTTATATTTCTCTGTTAACAAAGAACTAGGTTTACTTTCTTTATTATGAAAATAACAATGACTGCAATAATAGTTATTTATTATTATTTTCATTGAATGTTTTAGTGGTGTTGAGGATCTGGACCTCCAGGAATTTGCCTTTTACATTGAAATTTAGGCTTCAGCTTTCTCTCTCTTAAAGATCTCAATTTCCCACTTTCTCCACTGTAAGTTTTTCCCAGTATTTGCTCATGAGTTAGCTGATTTGAAATACACAAAACATACTTCAAATTAATTAGTCCTGTTTTAGTATGGAAAACTAAAAAAACAAATTGAAGCATAACTTGGATTCAAGCAAACCATTGACAATGTTTGGTCACTAGTGGAGTTTACAACACCACCTTCAGCAATGCCTTGTTGGTATTCCATGCTTAGTCGCCCCCCTGCAATAGCAAATCCAAAAAGAATTTTTTTTTTTAAATTATAAATTTGTTAACTAATGAAAATGATTCACTAACATGTTTGCATTTAGAATTATTATATTTGCATATACAAAATTTATAAGTAGAGATAATCAACTATGCAAGCATTGAGATAATTAACTATGCAAGCTTCTTTTATGGTGGTAAGGAAAAGTAAAACAGATTTTCAACAATTCTTTTAACTTCTTTTTTAAACACTTTTTTTAAATAACTTGATTTAATGTTCATTCAGTGTTCAAAACTTTAGTTCAGAAATAAATGTGTTCATTCAGTGTTCAAACTAGTAAAACAGATTTTTAGCAATTCTTTTAACTTTTTTTTAAAACACTTTTTAAATAACTTGATTTAATGTTCATTCAGTGTTCAAAACTTTAGTTTAGAAATATATAGCATTCTTTTCATTTCATATTTAAAATACCTTCATAATATTCACAATTAAGTTCCTGATATTAAAAACTTTTTCTGCTAATATGGCTTTATTCGTGTGATAGTTGACCTTCTTTAATGGCGAGTCCATTCCAAGAGATATATATACGAATTCTTTCTAAATGAATCAGAATCAGAACGCATCTTTGAATTTATTTAAATAAAAAGGTTAGTAATCTGATTTTCAATTACTCTCACGAATTTATTCCGATCACTACTTTGACAATCTGTCTAAATCATCACAAATAAATGTTCAAGAGTATCAATTTCCAGAAAAAAGCAAAAAAAACCTATAGATTTATTAGCTCGTTTTCTGGGTTGGCTTGGCTTGTGTAAGAATTTTTATTATCAATTTTTGGAATTACATTCTATATCTATCACGACGATACAAGAGATATCACAGAAGAAAGGAGAAGATCCTCTTTCTTCTCTGACATCCCTTATATTCTAATGATGGATCGCGGAGTGCAATCTTGATGATAAAAATTCTTACAACATAAAACTTAGAAAAGAAACGGATATCGCTAATAGATTGTGGAAACCTAATAGGTTTTATACAAAAATATTTTTGTTTAACTCTACTGTATATTGTGGAAACCTAATAGCTCTGATACAAAAATATTTCTCTTCAAATTCTACTGTATATTCTTCGCAAGAGTATTGATATTCTCTTGATAATAAATCACGGTAAATGGTTCGAAACTATGGTAGCACACATTGAAAATATTTCAATTTGAGAAGCGAAGGAGAAGCTTTCTTACTTTTTCTTTCTGACTTGCCGCAGTCACGTGAGAATGTTGGCTGAAGTAATGAGAGAATAATAAGCAAGAACATTGTCGCAAATACAAATCGACTATAGAAGGCCATTGATCTCTCTCCACTTTTATCTCCGACTGTAACTACAAACAGACAACCTCCGAACTCTTGCGGATCTGACAAGCTGATTATCTCTCGGGTGCATTTCGCAAAGAATTTGGACGACTTATATAGAGTGTAATTTTGCAAAAACTGCTAAAAGGAATTGCTATGAGGACGTGGGAAGCTCTAACAGCCACAAACCGTTTTTAATGTTTTGATAATCCAACACATAAGGCAGTACATTCCTCTCCACATATTAAAATAACAAAGTAATTAAGATCATTCGCGGTATTTCTTTTCAATTTGAGTCATTAACAAAACCTTGTACCATTATAAGCTGTCATCAACTCAGTTTTATGGAGGCGCACCAGAGGAATCACTTGTCATTGTCGGCAAAACTTTTGGCTCCGAGATGTTTTAGTATAGGAAAACCACCTTCAGGTAATAACTGACGCCAGTTTTTTGTTCTTTTTATCTGGTGCGTAGTTTTTGATTAGTTTAGCCTCTGGTAGTGAAAGAAAGAAAACATATTGCTCACCACTAGGAGTACATTCAGACAAATTCACCACACCATTTGTTCATGGTGGCATTCTTTGCTGTCACTTTTCTCACTTCTATCGCCCTTTCTGATATTACTTAAGCGTGATCTTAATTAATCTATTTTTCCTCCAAATTAAATTTTAATAGTGTTGCTTATCATTTATAAATAATATATCTGCATGCTTTCGCATACCTTTGTAGTATTTTCGAGTTGGCAGACCAGACTAACTTTTGTTGGTGGACGATGATGGGACGTTGGGAAATGGGAAAGCCGACGTTTTTAGTGATATACGGGAAACACATTTCTTATGATTTTGGCGGTCACACATGAAGAGTGTTGGGACATGGGAAAAAAATGTCGCTAACACGACAAAATTCAAATTTGTACCCATATCTTCATCGAAAATTGTAAATAGGAGATTGAAATTGTATGGACGTGTAATTTTTTTTTAAATATATAACCTTCACAATTAATACTAATTATTAATTAGTATATTTGTCATACCTGTGTGCAGATATGATGTTGGCAAATATCCTTTTCATGGTGCTATCTAGTTTAAATTATATTGATATATGAAAAGGATAGTTCTCAATATCATGTTCATTTATATATATACAAATGAACATGAATACAAATCATTTTTTTTGGGTGTTGTTATCATTTCGAATTTGTTTCTATAGATATATAGACAATGCACATTCTTTGTCATAAGGTATACATAAAGATGATTTTATCAATAATTTAGTCTTAATGTACTAATTTAAGATAATAGACATATATATAAATAATTAAAATTTGTAGTTATATACCCTCCCATCCCCCTCTCCTCCGCCCCTCCCCGAACCCCCGAAAAAGAAAACAAAAAAAACAAAAACATAAGCTTTGAACACAAATTTACATAATAATAGATTCATTATCAAGTCTTTAATAAGTCACCCTTTTATACAAGACAAAATATAAGTTTGACATAACTTTATATTTTAATTGTTTAAATTTTAAGTCTTTGATATGCCAACCTAACATATATGTCAAACCTTACACCTGTAAATCACCATTGCAACTTTAGAATAATTGGGTGACCACTTACAATATAAAGAATGAAACAAGAACAACATAGAAAAACCTATATTAAAAGTTAGAGTTAAAACATACATCCCTTACAATTGTAAACAACAATTTTGCTTTTATATTAATGGGATGACCACTTATAATATAACCAATGAAGCAAAAAAGACATAAATGACTAAAAATTAGAGTTGAAATATATACCTCCTACAGTAAATTGTCATTACACTTTTATATTATTGCAATTACCACTTACAATATAGCCAATGAAGTAAGAAAATGTGAGAAAAGAAATCTTAAAGATTGGGATTGCATATATATCTATTAGATTTGATCTTCAAGACTTGATTATTTTTTATTATAACATATAATGCATTTTTTATATTTTCTTAATTTCATCCAACTTTAACAATAAGAGACTCCTACATATATGGATATCTATACAACTATAAACAATCATCTTTTGTATCAATGGAGAGACCACTTACTTTATAAACAAAAAATCAAGCAAAACATAATAAAATTGGAGTATTACAAATTATTGTTGAAACATATAATCATTATACCTATAAATAGTTGTTGTCACTTTATATTTAATTGGATAACAATTTACAATATGACCAATGCAAAAAGGAAAATATTTAAGAAAATCAAAGAACAATTAATTTTTAGATTACTTATTTCTTTGTAACATTAAAATATAATTTTATATTTTCTTAAAATTAGCCATTTTATTAATATATATTATTCACCTCATGTTAAATACATTAACTGATACTAATTTAAACTAATCTAAATTCTTTGAAAACCCATCTTATCTTCACACAACTATATTACAACTTATAGATATATGTATTCAAATTTTTAAAATGTTACGTGTACAAAACTATATAATCTTTAATTAATTTATTCATATATGCATAATGTATTTAACTGATAGAAGAACATTATTCACATATAATGGATTCAATTAAATTTAAATTTGGTAATCCCAATTATATTAATTTGGTTATGTTAATTTCATTTGAACACTCAAATTTTAAAATTTTACATGAAAAATTAAGTTTTCGAGGGTTTTCAAGATACATGATTATATGTTTTCAATCTCAATTTTATATTTTTTAATCTTATCATGAAAATGTCAACATGCATCTTGTTGAGGAAAAAGATGGTCCATTTCCTATAAACTACAACTCCATAACTCAAAAAAATATAGTTTACAAATATAATGATAAAGATTGAATTTAGATTTTGTAAAATAATGCATTCAGAACATGGAAACTTTCTTACCTTCTCTTATCATCTCTATTATATTTATTGGTTACGAAACTACAATGAATACTTTCTTTTGTTTCACTTCATAACCTTTGTTATTTCCTTGATCACAACCCACCTTCTTGTTAGGAATATTAAATAGAAATATAATAGTTACATGAAAATATAACTAATAACAAAAAAAGAATAAAATGCACAGAAATATAATAAAAGACATGAATATTTGATGTGGTTCAATGAATCTTGGGCTATGTCCACCAAACAAAGAGTCTAATATACTATCTAGTAATTTAACCCAACTACAATATATAATCCCTTTCAACTCAATACTATTACAAGAAGCTACTAAATCATCAAGTGAAAATGCCTAATCCTATGTTAGTTTATTGAAGACTTATGTCAGTTAAAACATTAGGGTTATAATATGTCTTCTAATAGGAAAATAACTCTAGGTGCCTTTTATGATAATACAACCATTTTTGGCCTAGGACCTTGTATGGTGCATTTTTTCTTGACCAAAAAAGAGTCGTTTCCCCTTAACCCAATCATGGGGGTGTTTCCTCCAAACTCATATAGAAGAATTAGAGGGAAAATCACACTAATAAAAGTTGACAAAATTAACCTTCGAGTCAATTTAGCCTCCTCATAAAACAAATCCCCCACTTGGACACTAGTCAAACTTTACACTAATAATCTCCCTCTTGGAGACTAATCATAGCACTACTAAACTTGTAGCTTTCACTATAATGTAAAACACTTCGAAATATGTTTTATTATTTTTCAATTTAGAGTACTAATCAAAGGCGAGGAGTTCAAATTCTCCCTTAGCACCACCTTTGTTAAAAAATCTAATAGAATTTCATATGTATGTATATTTTCCATCTTTAACTATCCATCATCCAAAACTAGCTCAATAAAATGATATTGCAACTAAATATGTTTGGACTTGTTTAGACGGTAAATAGAATCAATGAGTCTAATAGTGTAAACTAGATAAGACAATTATTGGTCCAATTTCTCACCAAACCATTCAAAAGAAGAGAAAGAGGGGCTTCCAAGTGTAACTCTAAATATGGCCTAGGTTATATCAGCAAAACCTAAGTATGGTAAAGGGATACCAATTCTAAACACAATTTATATGAAGCAAGTATGAAAGAAAGGAATCTTTCATTTAATGTAAATAGATTAAGGGTATATAATGTAAATGTAAGATTGGACTACTTGATTAATTGAGAAGTGTAAGATAGGTGTAGGTACTAAATGTATGCAACTAACCCAATAAAAATATGAAAAATGGGTAATACCCTAAATGTTAAAATGAATGATAAAGTACTTACCTCAAAATGTGTAAAGGAATATTCTCTTTTACTCATAATATTGGGCATTTTAGACTGGAACTAAATTTTTGACTATGGATTTGTGATCATGACCAAAAACCCTCAAAATACTATTTTTTTCAAACCCCAAAGAAGACATCTACCTTGTGGTGAAGTATTTGGATATTTTACATGAAGATGGACACGTTCTTATGACATAGCAAAAAAGTTTCCCAACTTCTTTAGAAAGATCTTGACAAGTAGTTTCTAGATCTATGGTCATATATTTATAACGTTTAAGTATTTTATTGATTTGGTGTGTGAGGATGGTTATGAAGGGGTCTTCCTTAGTCAACCCCTAACTATGGTAATTTATCTTAAGATTAACCTCAAATAGAAATAATAGTTACATGCAAATATAACCAGTACTAGAAAAATAGTAGATCACATAAAAGAGAACACAAGACACAGAGATTTAACGTGGTTCACCCAATCCCTGGGCTACGTCCGCCAATACAAAGTCCAATATTATTATTATCCAGTGATTACAATCCACAACCCCTTATAGTTCAATACAGTCGCAAGAAGCTACAATATCACCATTACAATATGAAATCCCTAACCCTAAGCCTTTTTCTACAAAATTATGCCACTTACAAGATTAGGGCTAGAATAAATCATCCAATAGCAAAAATAATAGTTGATGCCTTTTAAAATATAAGGGAATTTTTGGCTTTGTGGGTGCTACCCCTGAAAACCCTCGTGGAGATGTTGCCCCTCAACCCCACCCTATACTATGACAGAGAGCACACCTAGGGTGCTGCCCTTTGACCCCAATAGGGCCCCGGTAGAAATAAAGTGGGGAGAAAACCACGTCGAATAAACCTTTGAGTCTTATTAGGCTCCAAATTACAATAATCTCCCACTTGGAGACTGATTAGACTCCACAACAATAACCTCCCACATGGAGACTAATCATAGCACTACTAAACCCACCCTAGACTCTAATGTTCTTTTATTTTTTTCAGACAAAAAACCAACCGAAGCTGAAGAGGAGTTTAGCTTCTCTCTTATTACTACCTTGGTAAACATATCTGTTGAATTATTACCTATATGTATCTTGTCCAACTTTAATTGTCCATCATCCAAAACTAATCTAATGAAATGGTGCCGCAACTAAATGTGTTTTGTCTTTGAATGCAGAGCTAATATTTTTGCATGATGAATGACACTCTAACTATCTGTAAATAAATAATAATCCTTATGAGCGTGTCCCAATTGTACCAAGAAGACTTGAAGCTATATTGTCTCCTTGGCTGCCTCTGCAGCAGCAACATAATCTGCCTCTGTATTGGATAAAGAATTAACCTTTTGTAATCGAGAAACCCAGCTCACTATTGTCCTACCAATAGTAAATACATAACTTGTAGTACTCTACCTAGTATTAATATCCCCTACCAAATCTTAGTCATCATAGCCCTATAAATTAGTAGTAAAGCCCCCAAAGTTTAAACACTTACTTCATGTTCATCTCAAATATTTGAGAATCCATTTTATTGCATGTCAATGCTCAATGCATGGATGACTTATATACCTGTTAACAACTCCCACTAAATGTGCAATATTTGGCCTAGTACATACCATAACATAAATCAAGCTTCCTATAATTGAAGCATAAGGTACCTTAGATATCTTATCCTCCTCTTCTTGTGTCTTGGGACACATCTCCTTAGTCAACTTCAAATGACCAAGTAAAGGTCTGTTGACAGCTTTAACATTCTCTATAGAGGAACATTACAACACCTTCGCAATATAATCAGCCTGAGATAATTTCAACTTCATGTTCTTCCTATCTTTGAAAATCTTTGCACCAAGGATTTGTTTTTCTACCCACAAATCCTTCATAGTAGATGCATGTGCTAACTGACATTTCAACCCCTTAATTTGATCCATGTTATTCCCAATTACGAGCATATCATCAACATATAAAGATAAAATAATGTAGCTACTATCATCCAACCTCTTCAAATAAACACAATTATATGAATTGCATCTACTATATCCATGCTCATGCATAAAACTATCAAATTTTAGATGCCATAGCCGAGGTGCTTGCTCCTTACCTTTGATCTCAAATCCCTATGGCTGAGCCATATATATCTCTTCATGCAAATCATCATGAAGGAAGGTTGTTTTAACATCAAGATGCTCTGAATTTCAAATCTTCAATAGCCACAATGCTTAAAACATTGTGAATAAAGGTCATCTTAAAATACGAGAGAATATCTCATCAAAATAAATGCCATTTTTCTATGTAAATCCCTTTACCACTAACTTGGCTTTAAATATTTTCTTACCTCCATCCTCTTCTTTCTTCCTGTAAACCCAGTTATTTTGTAAAGCCCTTTTACCTGTAGGCAACTTGCATAAATCCCAAGTCTTATTTTTTAGCAAAGAGTCCATTTCATCTTTCATTGTAGACTCCCACTCAATCTTTGTATCCACCTATAAAAATTTATCATAACGTTCAGGTTCACCAGCATCAATAAGTAAAATAGAATACAAGGAAGGAGAATATCTTTTTAGAGGTCTACTTAGCATTATTGACTGACTAACACTCACTGGGGTCTATGGTATTTGTTGTTGCGGTAGTTGCAGATCATGAGGAATTGCTAGAACATCAGCTTTTGGAGTATCATCCACATAAAAATATTTTTTCTTCTCATGTTGTTGCAATATATCTTTGTACAATACTTTCTCATTGAATATGACATCCCTGCTTCTTACAATTCTACTATTTTGAAAATGTCAAATCCCATAACCAAATTTATTAATGTCATATCCAAAAAATACACATTTTTTTGACTTATCTTCCAGCTTGGTTCTATTTTCAGAATCTATATGATCAAATGCTTCGCAATCGAAAGTTTTGAGAAAATAATAACTCACCTTCTTACTAGTCCATGCTTCCTCTAGAATAACACAACCCAAAGGAGTAAAGGGGCATCTATTAATCAAATATACATCAGTATTAATAGCCTCTACTTACATGTTTAAGTGCAACCCTACATCCAACCATATGTTTCTTGGAAGCTCCATTATAGTCTTGTTCATGCATTTAGCCACTCCATTTTCCTCTAGAGTCCTTGCAACTATGTTTTGTCTATGAATACTATTAGTGGAGCAATAATCTTCCAATTCATGACTACAATACTCACCACCATTATACTATTTGAGACATTTTAATTTCTTTCTAGTCTCATTTTCAGCCAAGCATTTCCATTTCCATTTACATTTCTAAAATGACTATTTGTTCTCCATGCTAAACTACAACAACTATTCCTGAACATTCATTTTTCTCTAAAACAATCAAAGTAGAAGGAACAATATGACCTATACAAAGATATAAGGTGCCTACTATCACACCTTTTTCTACTACAAGGGAACCTTTTGAAATCTTCCAATTTTTATCATTCAAAGTAACTACACAACCCTCATCACCAAGTTGCCCTACTAAAATTAAATTCCTACTCAGCCTTGGAACATTTCTTACCTCTTGTAGTAGCCAATGATTCTCATTCTGCAACTTAATCTTAACTTTTTCCCTTTCCAACAATCTGACCTAGTAATTATCCCCCAAATAAAAAATCCCAAAATCCCTTTGGACATAATCAATGAAATAACCTTGATGAGGTGTAGCATGAAATAAAACACTAGAATCTAAAATCCTTGAATCAAAAACACTTTTTGAAGATAGAAGCAAAGCATCCTCTTTGAATTCATTACTTACCACATTTACCTCCTTGTTCCTTTTTGGTTTATCTCCTTCATTGTTCTTTTTAGTCGAACAATCTTTCTTCTTATGCTCTAGTTTCCCATAGTACCAACAATCTCTTAGTCCTTTGGATTGAGACCTCCTCCCCTTTGAATTTCTTCTTGATTTCCCATAATTTTTGGAATTATTTCATCTCTGAATCATTCTACCTCTACTTTGTGCATTCAAAGAACTTCTTGATGTAAATCCACCTGAGGTTTTCCTTTGAGTTTCCTCACTAAAAATAACACTGATCACATCATCATATTTTAGAGTATTAGATCCAGAAATGGAATTACTTACAACCATTACCAAGCCCTTCTATCTTTCAAGCAAAGAACACAATTTCAAAAGATGAAAAGGTCCCCCCCATAAGAGATAAGAAAAATAAAGGAGACAAGCTCGCCCCCCTCCCCAAATATAGAATGTCGATCAGTGATAGCTGCTCCAATGTAGAAGCTGATCCGTGACTACTAAATAATGTTCCTCCCCTTTGGAAGAAACAATATTTGAGGTACAAGTGAGATGCCTCCCCTATATGTAGAAAGAATATCAATGATGAATGGTGTCTTTGAAACCTTCTCAACTATTCCTATGTTGATACTGACTGTTGCCCCTTCCAATGCTGCTAAAAAGAACAATGTCAGATCTAGCAAGGATGGATGTAGAACCTATCCTAAAGAACCAATTGTCTTCTCAAATGATAAAGAGAATTCCTATAACTATTGTACATAAGGATCCACAATCATATCAACCTATGAAGATTGATCATGTAGAGAATGGATAGGAGGGTCAGTGTGAGCCCTCACAACAACTAAAAAAGTATATTCTTCATCAAAGAAAAGATGTATATCATCAATGATGTCTCCCAAATCTACTATGTATGACTCCACAAGAAATTTTGAAATATCTATTAAGAAGTCATCCACTAATTTTGGAGTTGGAAGACAAGGTGTAGCCAACTATGTTGGATTGCATGGACCGTAGCAATGTATACACATGGAATGTGTTGATGTGTTGAAATTGTGTTGTAGCTATCAATAGGATACCACATCTCTGAATTTATGGAATCAATAATTATTTTTTCACTATGAGTTTCCGTCATGCATGAAGTGTGAAGAGGATTAGAAGATAAGCTAGGTTAATTTTCCTCAAAGTGAACATTCCTCTCTATGAAGGTCTCATGAGTCTCAAGATCCATAAGTCTTGCATTCCCTAGAAGATATGTTTTCCCATGTTGGACAACCAAAGACTCTGAAGTGTTTCACAACTAGTTTTCTCCAACACCATGCCTCAAAAGGAGTCTTTCCATCTAAGGCATTATGAGGTGACCTATTAAGTATGTAATTGACACTTCTTATAGCTTTGACTTCAAGTGATGGATCAAGAGACTTGGCTTGAATCATGAAACTTTCCAATTGACTTAAGAGCTCTATTCCTCATTTCTGCAAAGCTTGTCTTCTGTAGACTAAATCCTACTAGATTTTGAAGATCAATACCCTCAAGCTTACAAAAGTCTCTAAGTCTTGAGTTCACATATATGCTTTCATTGTCCATATGAAGAGCCTTGATGGTTTTCCTTGATTACTTTTCAACATGACTCTTGAAGGCTAGAAACTTATCAACCACTTCATTCTTGTAATAAAAAAATTAGACCCATGTGTAGCATGAAGAGTCATCAATGAAAGTAAGGACCTAGCCACCCTTGCTAACTGGTGTTATTGCAAAAGGAGCTACTAGAACTATGTGAACCAATTGAAGAACAACTGATGCTCTTGAAGACTTTCCTTTATCAAACCTCTCCTCTAGATGCATATTCATTGAACAAGTTGAACATTAACCCTTAGAAAATTTTATTTTAGGTGGACCTTTTACCATGTATTTTGAGCAAAGTCGATGCAGATAGCCAAAGGAAAAATGACCATATCACTCATGCCATAATTGGCTTTGTGAATGAGATTGTGTAAATAAGGCATGTGAAGGATACTTAGGCACACAGTGGGAGAAAGAATAAAGCCTTTTATGATGATTGACTTTACCCACTGCAACTACTAAATCATCTTTAAGATTGTGCACCATTACTAAATCAGGAAGGAACTCAACTTTATTGCCATCTCCATAGTGAGTGTTTTGGAAGATTGAAAGGAGATTGGTAGTAAGGTGAGGAACATAAAGAACTTCTTTGAATTCTCCATTTTCCATCTCAACTTGTCCTTTCCATTCAATTTCCATTTTTGTATTGTCTCCTACAAAGATGTGTGGTAACTTAGACTGCTTCAATGAAGAAAAGTCTCCTTTTGAAGAACCCATGTGATACAAGGCACTTGAGTCAATAATCCATTCCCCTAAAGAATTTGAACCTACCATAAGTTATTTCCCTTTTCCCTTTGAAGTGGGTTGAGTTGAATCCTTGGAAGCATTTGGTACATTGATTTTGTTCTTCTTGGGTAGGTTTTCCAACTCATCGATTCTCTTTGTTTTGCAATGATGCTCATCATGATTTGGTTTCTTGCAATATGCACAAAATAGTTTATCCTACTTATCATTGTTTCCCTTATTGTTGGAAGAAGAATTCCCTTGCTATGAGAAGGAAGATTTTTGTGTCTCTAATTGTGATATTTGCTTCCACTACTTTTTCTTACTATTGTTAGAACTTTTTCTTTGCTGAATGGATTAGTTCTCATTTCTAGCTACCAATGCTTTGGTCTTTGATGACTGGAGAATTCCCATATCTATCAAATTGGATTGTTCCAACATCAACATCTCTGCAAATGCATCAATTGTAGCCTTAGTGAAGGCACTTCCCATGGTCAACCTATGAGTTTTGTAACTTGACACAAAAGATGCATACTCTGAAGGTAGTCTCTTCAAGATGTGATGAATCAACTGATCATCCTTCATGGGATTACCACCTAATTCTGAAAGTGATATTTTTGTCCACGCAACCCTATAATCTGATTGTAGATCTACAAAGTAGACAAAAAATTAAGCACTTTAAAAAAAATGTAACTTGAAAATGTGTCCAGATGAGCCCGTACGGAGCTTTTGAAGTTGCTAAATGCAAGATTTGATAGGTACAATCACCAAAAAATGCAATTTCTAAAAAATTTGTGCACAAAAACCAGAAAAGAATAGCACTGCTAAAAGGGTAAGTGCACCAAGTTGTGGTGCCAAAAAGGTGAGACTTTTTTTTTTTCAATTTTCAATAGTGCGTAGGTGCTATAGCGCACATGCATTATAGCTTGGGTAACCCAAGCCATAGTGCATATGCGATATAGCATGTAGGCACTTTTAAGAAAGAAAAAATATTATAAATGGGTTGCATACCCACAACGAATTCATTTTCATTTATTTTTCCTACTTCTCCTCATAGCAGCACGTGCACGGATTGCAACAAACCAAGCTTTTCACCACCCGCCTTGCAAATACACCTCCTTGTCTTCAAAGTTCAAGATTAGAAGCACACCATATGTTATCTAAATTCCTTTTTAAATTTTTTGATACATTTTTTATATTGTTTTGCATTTTTTTATATTGATTTGTAGGTTTTAAAAAAAAAAAAAAAGATTTGTTTATTCATTTAGATTTCAATTGATTTCTTATCAAGAAATGTCAATAATGAATTGACAAATCCCTAAGTAGCTCAAAACCCTCAAGAAAATCAAAACCAAAACCATCCACAAGAAGAACAACAAATTTCATAGCCTGAACCAATTGCAAGACCTCCTCCTGGCACACAAGAAAATATAATAAACTAATTAGAAGGACTCCATGGTCGGTTGAAAGAATGTGGAAAAACTAATCCAATGAGAGCTCAATTGGCATCATCCCTTGAATCCATTAAGATCCACATAGCTTCTGTTAGTGGTTAGTTAGATGTTTGGCAGGTTAAGAGGGATGAACAAAAAAGATATTGTGCAAATAAATTGTCATATCAAGATGTTAAAAAAAAAGAAATACCAAAAGGTAGAATATGTGCATTATTTAGAAAACTTGCTGAACAAAATACTCTTAGAGAGGGTACTAAATGGTTCCCCATCCATTGGTGTATACACGATGCTATTAGAAATAATTTTTGGGATAGATCGTGGATGGTTTTTGATGCACCTCCTTGCAACAATCACAAGGTCCCCATGTATTTTTTAAAGAAATTTTATTGTGAGTTTTTCCTTGGGGAGATCCCCAATTATTTTGATATATTAGACTCCCAAGGTAGAGGTGGTGGGTCATCATTTGAGAGGCCGAGGAAATGTCGTGACCCTAATGTAGTTAGAGCACCTATGATCAAGTCATAGGGTGAGCATGTGACTATTCCTTCACTTGTGAAGGAACATGTAGAGGCCAGCACTCTAGGGACCATTAATGCTTTAACTCAGACCCTCATTCATTGTACGAGTCCATGAGTTGAGTGGGAGCCTTCTATGCATCGTAGTCACATGTGCACATCATGCAGATCCTTATGCATATTTAGCACTCATGCTAGAGATGGTGTAGATGATGGGCTTGTCACTAATTAGTTCCTGAGTGACACATTTGGCATTGACACATAGGTAAATTACAATTATAATTTAGTAATTTGATCACATTTCATGTGCATAGTGAATGATTAATTCATTAACATCTATTGACATTGTTCAAAAATCAAGGTCAGAGTGTTGGTGGGCCTAGTAGCAATCCCCCGACCCCATTTTTTGTCTCATCCATGAGTCCAGAGTTATGTATCAATTTATTCATTTAAATTAATACATATATTTATTAATTAATCATATTAAGGATTGACAAAAAAACTATTCATGTACATCAGTTCTCTACAGGACCATCGACATTTACTATGGACTCGAAGTGTAGATGTGATATTAGCTTCATAGAGGTACATTTGTTTCATGTTAATTTAATTCATTTGATTATATTTGTTACATGTTTCATGTTACATGTAACATGTATTGTATGACAGGCAACTCTTAACGTCGGACACTCCTCCTCATCTCTAGTAGTTTGTCGATCATGGAGTGGCTGCAGCTATGGCTAGTTCATAACCATTGATTGAGGTATGAAATAATTTTCTTAGTTTTAGTTGTTGTTTATAATAGTTAGTAAGAAAATTTCTAATGTTATTTATAAGTTATTATATTGATTGAACTGTTGTAGGGTCTCATTACACCTAATCATCCACGAGCCTTCGAGGTGGACTTGTAGAGCGACTATTTGATTACGGTAAGAAAATAATTAATTTTGTGTGTACATATATTTGATTTCAATGTATAATAATTATTGATTCATATCTACTTTGTTTGTATCAACTTGATTTAGAGAAGAGCCTCAACAAGAGGATGAGCGAGTGTGTGAGGAAGACCCCGTCATTGCCACCATCTCGCTCCACAGGATGACAGAAGACCTCGAGAGATTTATTTCCTTCCCCTCGTGGGAAGGAGAAGATATAGTTGATAGAAATGTATATGTATAGGCATCAATGGAAATATATGTTGGATTTTATGTCAGTCAACATATTCGATATACATTTGATGTATATATGACATTTTATATCTAATGTATGACATTTATTTGATGCATGACATTATTAGACTTATGATATTATTGGTTAATATATGATATGTTTGTTCATGTACGACATTATTGGTTATCATAATATATTATGTGTTTGTTAATTTACATGACATTATATGTTTGTTCATGTATGACATTAAATTCAATACCTACTTAGTTTGAAACTTTGATAGAATATTGATTAACAATAAACTTTATCACTATTTAAGCATAAGTTTATCATTTCCAATATGTCATCATCGTATGATTTATGATCTTGTTCATGTTTAAAGTTTTCCTTCTCTGTCATTTGTTTATCAAGTTTAATTCAATACCTAATTAGTTTGAATTTTTGATAAAATATTGATCAGCAATAAACTTTATTAGTGTTAAAATAGCTATTTTATCCCCTTTCTTATGTTTGAACTTGGTGTGGGGCCTTGTGTTATCTCCTAGCTTAGGGGAGTGGGGTAGTAAGGTTCCATGGTTGGGTGGAAAGTCTTTTATCCATTGAGTATTTTTCCAAAGCTTTTCAAGAGCCTTGGATGATCTTTCTTCATGCATTCCAATTTTGCATCCTTTTTTGTGTGTGACTAGATGTTGCAACACCATATTTTTGTATCATGACTATGATATAATACTTATGTATCCATTTTGTATAGAGATTATGTTGGAGGAAAAAAAATTTAGAAGTATATGAAAACATGATATATAATGGTTACTTGCTCCTTGTAATATGTATATGTACACATGCTTAGTTGCAATAAAGAAAAATGGGTATATCAAGATGATTGTCCTTGATATGTTTATGTGACTTTTATGCTATCTAATTGCAATAATGGATTCAATGATTTATAATGAAATCTTGTTCATATATTTATGATGGTTTTTACTTATGGGAACTCATGTGTGCATTTCTAGTAGTGATGTTTGGGAACCTATAAGAACTTGGTTGTTGAGTTAATATAGAATATTCATCTATTTAATCAATGAGATATATCAAAATATTTAATGTTAGAAGAATTGAAACTGAAATGTATGTGCTTCAATTTTTTGTTAAACATAGAATAAAATTTATTCCACTTTTACCCTTTTTAGTTATGTGATCTCTTAGGTTCCCTACCAAGGGGATACAAGGAAGAATTACACTCTAGATTTTTTAGATTATTGGATGGATTTCTTGTAATATTGTGGTTATTGAAAGTGAGACTTGTGATGCCTTTGATTCATTAGGTGTAGATAGGCCACAAAACTTAAAAGAAAGTTAAATTTGCTACTAGTCTATTTTACTTTTTAAATAACTTATATATATATATATATATATATATATATATATATATATATATATTAGAAATAGTCATACTTCCAGAGTCAAAAAAAAATTCAATTCAAAACATAAATTATTACATATAGCCAAAAATTTATCATTTGCAATTTATGTCATTGTCATATTGTTTTATGATCTTCTTGTTGATGTTTAAAACCTACCTTCTATGTTATGCATCTAAACATTTATCATAAATTATTATTACAAACATATAACAAATCTAAAACTAAAAACAATACATTACATTAATTCCAAGGTTTAGTTATGATGTAGAGCCTAATAGGATTCTTAAGGTTTCATTAATTCCATATGTTAGATCTGCCATCATAGAATACCAATTGTAATGGGCACTCACATATATTCCAATGAATATATCTCCATATATGCACTATTGGTCAATGTTGTACGTTATAGAAGATATAATTTTATAGGTAGAATGATGTAGAGGTTAGGGTATAATAAGCACAATGCTGATGTCAATCCAACAAGACAGATTTATACACCCAAACTTCTACACCTTGACAAAACAATAACACAAAGGGATCATCATTAATGCATACAACTTTACACTAGAAAACTTGGCTTCACACCCATGAATGGTAGATTCTCACAAATAAGATTGATCATCATGTTAAGGGGTTCATCCCAACACTAAAGCCAAGGAACCATGGCCAAACAACAATCCAAATACGAATTTCATAACTCTATCCTCATAATGCAACATCTTGGCTACTAGCCCTTTCAAAGAAAAATTAGACAACAAGTACCATATCTTCCAAAAGACCTCAAGAACTAATTAGCATTCCAATTACCCTTTATTGTGTTTGTGATATCCCCAAAAGAGCAAGTGTTGAATCCATTTACAAGCCTTGCAAAAATAGACTATTATACAGGCCTAATTGCCCCAATTAGGTCACCTTAACAAAGGAAGTACCAAAAATCTAGTGAGAAAGACCAAACCAATGCATCCAATTATTAAATTAGGAAAAGGGAAGGAAAATTCCAAAGTTTCACTTACTAGTTGAAAACTCGAGGCATTTAAATTAGCAAATTCCATAATGCAGCAGAGTTGTCACATCGTAATGCCAAGTCATTTGTGCAAATTCCATAAAGTATATCAAATGCATAAGATAATCTTGTCACAACTTATGAGAAAAGGAAACAATCAAACCCCATATAGACTTGAGTCCTTATAAATCCAAAATCATCACAAGAGGAACATCATTAACAAAACAAAAAACAAAAAGGGGTATGATTTCCTTAGTAATATTTGTCTGTTTCAATATGAACTACACAAAGGATACAATTGAATGGTATAGGAGGTTTTTCTAGCATGCTAGTCAATCCTATTAAAAAATACTTTGCTTCTTCTCATAGATTTTCCTATTTGTGTATGTGTGCACCTCATAAATTAATCAATCTATCACCATGGAGACTGGATATATATGTATATGCCAATATAGGTCAAATGATCTAGCAAATTGTGTTATTGATAAGTAGACTTAGATCTTTTTTCACAAGTCAAATTGTGATAGTACTAATGGAATTCAATTGTGTAATTTTTTAGTCAATCTCATTATCCCATGTTTCACGATTAGTGGGATACAAGAACCCATCTCTTGTGAGAGTGAATAGAACACTTAGCACTCATTGGATCTAGGTGATTCTCATAGAGTTGAGGTACATGGACTTCCTAAGATGTCACCCACCCTAGTACTGCTCTCGCTTGAACACACTAAACTATAAAGTTTCCTCTATGATTAAATTGACTCTTTCTACAACACAATTTGCAAAACCTTCACCAAGTGTTCTTCCTTATGAACCATTCATTAGAATTCCCATTAAGATCATTGATTGATAAGTAGGAGACATTTCTACAGGAAGTCAAATTGTGATATTGCTATCAAAATTCAATTGTGTAGTATTTGAGGCAAATTCATTGACCCATGTTTCATGAGTAGTGGTTTACACAAACTAATCTCTCATGATAATAAATAGAACACTTAGCACTCATTGAATCTAACTGATGCTTAGAGAGGTGAAGTACCAATACTTCTTCGGAGGTCACCCATCCTAGTACTACTCCAACTCAACTGAGCTTAACTAAAAAGTTTCCCCCATGGTTAAAACCACTCTTCTTGTAACTCCATTTGTAAAAGCTTCAGCAAGTGTTTTTCCTTATGAACCATTCATTAGTAATCCTGTTAAGATTGTTAATTGATAAGTAACATATATATTCTACAACATGTCAACTTGTGATATTTCTATGAAGATTCAACTATGTTTTTTCTGAGTCAAATTTAGTGACCTATGTTGCATGAGTAGAGGTTTGCATGAACCCATCTCTCATGAGAATGAATAGAACACTCAAGACTCATTGGATTGCTACTTATCAATTAACACTCACCAATCCAAACAATGCACTACACCATCCAAAAAATAATATTGAAATTTTTGAACACCATTGCACTCTTTCAATAGTTTTTACCTCCTCTTATACCCAAGCAAGAGAGAATGTTGCTATAATAGATTCTAAAACAAAACCCAATAAAATCATCCATTTTTTGAACTTTGATGTTGGCCATACGATGAAGGGAAATGCATAATCATTGTTTGATTGAGAAATGTTTTATATTCAAGCAAGACAATTTTTATAGATTTAATTTTGCATCTCTTGGATAGATTATCACACCTAAAGAAAATTCTAAAATTATTTCAACCTAAAACTGAATCATTCCTATAAAAAACTACCTCATCTCTACTAAAGATAATAAAGATAAACTAATTTTAAACAACGATCAGAACTACCATTTACTACAGCAAAATCAAAATCCTATTGTAGAGTTATAATGTATTACAAAAAAAAAAAAAAAACCAATAGCTACTAGTAATTTCATCCATGTTGGTTGGCTTCA
Organism: Cupressus sempervirens; assembly: GCA_028749045.1. NCBI lineage: Eukaryota > Viridiplantae > Streptophyta > Pinopsida > Cupressales > Cupressaceae > Cupressus > Cupressus sempervirens. Next base: position 173,186,702 of record CM053784.1, read on the forward strand.
AGGAAATGATATTAAAGCTTTGATCACTTATTTCTAACTTCCATAAATGTACTCTTAGGTCATCTACTGAGTTATAGGTTTCACCATAATTGAACAATAAAGGATATAGTAAAGTATGAATGAGAATAAAAATTCATGATAAAAATTAGTTAACTCAGAATGGAAACACTAAGCATGAATAATGTCTTGATCCCTGTTACATCTCTTTTTAAAAATTTGGTTAGATATCTTTCATAAATATTGTGCAGGAATTGACTTCAAATATTGAAAATACAAGCATCATTGGATTGATGATTCAAATCAATTTTATTTGAAATAAAAAATTCAAAATAAGAATTCTAAGTTATTAATTCTAAAATGGATGAATATCTATTGCCGTGTGCCCCAACCTAGACTAGGATTTTTTTTAGCTTGTTCACATTCCCATCCATTTGTCTGCATATAAAATGCTAGATTTATATAATTATACAAGGTTAATCATTGCCATTTCATGGTCTCAAGGCCCTTGATCCCATGAAATGGATCATCTACATTAAAGAGATTAGTATAACTATTAGGTAAAAGTATTGAAAACTATGAATGTTATGTGGATGTGCAAAAAAATGACTTTGATTAAGTTTTAAAACATTCAAAAGGAATTGGAAATTGCTGCTAGGTTAAAAGTTAACAAATGGTCTAGTTAAAACAACAAGTGATCATGGGCAATTAAAAGCAACATTAAGTACATAATAATAATAATAATAACGAAATATTTAATTAATGCAAGGGCATTAAAAGAGCATACATTTGGAGTGTGATAGAAGTTAAGGAATAGACTGCGGTCATATGGAAAGTAAAGAGGCACTTAAAAGAGGGTACTCACGAGATGACAATATATATATTTATAAGGTTGTGGTGAAGTATATAAAGGTCCCATGTGACTAACTTCCCTTGATTGTTTCAACTATTTTTATTTTAATTCCTGTTGGAGTACTTTTATTTTTCCATATTTTTCTTAGAAATAATAATAATAGTTGGCACAAGTAGATTTGTACTATGCATTATGTTTAGTGCTGAGATTGAGATCACTGTTAGAGGAATGAAGATAACTCGGAGAAAAAGAGGTGTCATTTCTAGGTTCTCTTACTTGTTTTAGAATATACTAACTATATTTCATATTGATCAACTCTAGAAAGAAACTTATTTGAAAAGAATTATTTTCTATGAAACTACATCAATAATTTTAGAAAGGACACACGAGAGTGTCTTTTTTCAAATTTGAACACAAAACACATAAGGCAATAAAAATTGTAAGAAGGAATAGAACCGAATAAATGTAATATCCTTGTATGTTCTTTTCAGGGCATCTAAAGGACTAATGTCCTACTTGGTTACAAGTAAAGCACTTACTAATGAACACACTAGGCCCTCTCCCACTAGACCTTCCTCTGCCATTGGATCTTCTACCCCTAAAATTCCCTCTATTAGCAGACTCACCTTCAGAATTTGAACCACCAGATTCCTCCTAATTTTTATTAAAAGATAAAAGCATGTTAGTCATAATATCATTATTGGTAACAATGTTCCAAATGCAAAGAATTATTTGTTTTAGTTTCTACAAATGATCAAGTGGCCTGCTAAACATGGCTTGATGAGTCTTGGAAACTTCTCCCATTGTATCCTTGCTTTCACCAGTTTGAAGTTTCTAGTTACATGCACACAATCATGACTTTACATCACAAAGTATTCACATTCTAAAAATTTTCATGTTCTTTCATTACATTTTGATCTAAACAAAAAATTCTAAACTTTCACTTAATCAAATGACTAATCTGAAAATGGGTCTTATTAAAGAATCTAATATAAATTCAAATAATGTATCTAGATTCTAAACAAATCAAAACATAAAATTTATGATTTAAACTCATCTCATCACTTACACATCATAAAAATACGGTCCACCTTGTCATGTGGATAGTCTTGGGGGAGAGGTTGCAACATTGTATTTGGATCCAATTGATCACTCTTTCTCTCTTTCACTCTCTCCCTATTCAATCTAATGAACCAACTAGATCTACTCTATATTTTAATGTCTCAAGTATTGCCGCTTGGTCTTACTCCTGAAATTTCCAAAGAATCTTATTATGTGATTTTCCACCATATTTTATCAAAAGGACATTTGATGCAACAAAAAGGTTTGAATAATGAAGAATCTTCCTCTTTGTTTGTCAATCCTCAAATAACCACAAGTTAGGGTTCTTTGTAGAATATCGTCTAAGCCATGTACTGGTTACAACCACCACACTGACATGGTACTCTAAACCTTCACCATCTATAACCGAGTGATCCAATTTTTGTTTGGCTTGGACACAATGACATAAATAATAATATGTCCCTTCTTCATTATCTTCAGATGTAATAAAAAAAAAACATGGCCTAGAATGACAAATGTACAAAATGCATTCATTAATTTAAAAAATAGTTAGGTAAAAGTTATAAAGTTACACATTGAAATTACAAGGATATATAAATATATATATTACCAATTTGAACTAGATTAGACAAGCAGTCAAAGTCAATAGATGAATCTATTTGTACCTTTCCAGTTCTTGTGGGGGATGATAAGTGTCAATTGGATCCAAAACTCGAATATCCCATTTGTCCACCCATTCAGTCGACTCACAGTCATCCCAATTTTTCTCTGCACATGATGGACAATAGCATGCCATTTTTCATGTGTGGATACTCCATGAATCTACATCAGAGCTTCTAAAAAAGTGCAACTCATTGGTTCTTGTTAGTGTGCACCAATCCTGATATCTTGCAATGTTAATATTATCTATCAACCAAAAAAATCTACAAACTGTAGACTCACCTTGCTTACTTGGACCCATTGTAGCATTACACCACTGGATGATGGATTTTGCATCTATCAATATTGCTCCATCTTTGTACTTTAGTTCTTCATGAGCTAAGGCTCTTTTGATGCACGCACCTGCACCATCATGCTCTCCCTTTCCATGACCACCCTCTATCAAATTCTACATATATTGAATTCTACACAACTTGTGCATCCTACTCAACCAATAGAACATCCTTGCATTTTTGAATTGAGATGCACAATTGTCTGACCAAATAATGTGCTAATGATATTTGATGCCCTTGTTAGCCAAATCTCCATAAAATAGTTGAAAACAACCCTGTACAAACTTTTTAGAATGTGATCGATCATCGCTGATATAAAAATGGTACTCCCTCAAAATCTTCTTGGCATCCTCTATACTTGTAGGTGAATGCATAAATGTTATGTGAACAGATATGGAAACCTATTGAGAAGTATAATACTTTTCTTACAGCTAATTTTGTGGTTGTAATGTGTAGTTCTCTATGAAGTCTACAATCAAAATAATGGTATCTAGTGGAAACATATCCTTGCACAACTTGAATTGCAAATCCAACCATTGAGCTCTATGTGTATTCCTTGCATACTCGTAAATAATCTTTCCATGATAAATCTTCATGAACTCATACACTAGAATCTTTTCAATGACTAAATCACATATTTTTCCCTATTTCCCATCTTTTAGAGCATATGTCACTGTCTTAAAATTTTTGTAATCTACTATTTCATTTCCAATTGCATGTGTACTATCAATATGTTGACAAGTTGATAGAAGTTGCAAAGAACAACAAAATAAGCATGTACCATCCAAGCATGATGTCTTGTAAAAATTTTGGATGTCCCCTATTTCACATAAAATGTTGGATATGAATTCCCTTGAAGATCTTGGTGGCTCATTCATGTCACAATCTTGCAAAACAAACTTAGAATGCAAAAACACACACATATGCCTAAAAACTTCAAAATGGTTAGAAAATTCAATATGTATCCTACAACAACAAGTTGTCCATGTGTGATTTATCTTGATATAAAAGGGTTTAACCGTATAAAAAAATCTTTGACTTATTCAAATTTGAGGATACATACCAATAATTTTGTAAAAAATTGTGTCTAATTTGAGTCCAAAAATTATTTCGCATGTGGGTCTCAATTTTGGCTACCAATTCTCCTTCTTAGAACATCTCTTTGATTAGCAGAAACACGTGTTAGTTTTCCAAAAAAAATCAATCAATAATTTTAAAGCTTCACTAATTTATTTATCCTTTCATGGTAGTCTACCACTAAATGTCTATAACTCATTTTTTGTTGGATCTTCCAATCTCTCATGCCTTAGCATGGCTCTCCTTAGAGTAACTCTACCAATTTTTAATGTCTTTCTTGTCTTTCTCACGAGTCAAGCTTTCTTCATTTGGCTACTTACTAGTGTTGATATAAGTACTCGTCTTGTCATGTTACTATCTTTGGTACATGATTTAGAACCCACTTTGTCATAAGCACTCATTAGATTCTTTACAATGCTTTTATCATTTGAATCGTCCCATCATTCTTAGCCAAAAAATCTTGATGATAGACCTAAACTTCAAATTCCTCATCATTTCAACAAATAATTGTCATTGACCTATAATATCTAATTCTTCAAAAAATAATCTCCACATACAATTAACTTTTCTTTGACAAGTATGCCTTCTAATCTTGTCAAGCATTGATTTCAAAATGTTAGTATCAATATCAATCAAATATTTTGGTCTTCTAAAATGAATTTTAGAAGCCATTATAATCTCTTCCATTCTCTCAACATTTTAAAAATCAACATAAGGTTGAGTGTATTGTGTACCTTGAACCAACGATGATGTGTCTTGGAAATAAGATGCAAAAGATGGAATATCACCTACTTGATGCGTTGATGTTGTGTCTTCAACATGACATGATGGAGTGTGTACATCGTCAGATCTACAAATTAGTGTATCTTCAACATGAGAGGATGATATGACTCCAACATTGGAAGATGGTGTAGCTTCACAATTCAATTATCTTGTTGAGCGTAACAGTCTCATTTGTTATTTTTGTCTTTCCAATTCTTCCTCTTTTTTTCTTTGTATTAGTGGTTCTTGATCCTCTTCGAAAGGAAATTCTTCATTATTACTTTACAATTTTCTTTGTTCACATAGTAGTTTCATTTTATCTCTTTTAATTGCCAAATCTCTCTCCCTATATTCATTTGTTTAAGTTTTTGGTTTCTTCCTTGGCATGATGATGATTTCTACATGTCAAATTATTCAAACATTTAAATTACTTACAATGCATTAATTACAAATCATTCAAATACATATAAAAATTACAATTATTTGAATGAATATACAATATATATCAAACAATTTGTCAAATTTCTAACCATTTCGAAATAACATTTCATTCAAACATACAATTTCAAAGAATTCACTATATATTGAACAACATGTCAAATTATAATAAAATATGTATCTATATATCAATAAAAAATATTTAAAAATGATTTCACTAACCTTTTCTATACAAATAATATTCAAAAAGTCTTCAAATCATGTATCCAATGATTGAATTTGGTGTTTGCTAGCTTCAAAAAGTCTTCAAATAGTGTTTTCTATGTTGAAACCCATGTTTTCTATTGGAACAATAGAATGCACAACAGACCAAAACTACATAATGGATAAAATAGGACCCAAACTTGCTTTTTTACCATTTTTAGATGATTTGACATAGTGCATATGCACTATTTCAAAATACATCTCTCCCTATCCCACCATCCCCATCCCCTACTCTCTCTCCTCTCCCATTCCCTACTCTAGCTCACTCTCCCTCTCCCATTGCCTACTCTCTCACTCTCTATTCTCTCCCATACCCTACTCTCTCTCTCTCTCTTCTCTCATCCCCTACTCTCTTTTTCTCACACACTCCCATCCCCCTCTCTCTCAGGTTGTTCTCTCTCCTACCCCCTACTCTCTCTCTCTCTCTCTCTCTCTCTCTCTCTCTCTCTCTCTCTCTCTCCCCCCTATCCCATCCTATGCTCTCTCTCTCTCCCCTCTCCCATCCCCTACTCTCTCTCTCACTCTCCCTCTCCCACTACCTACTCTCTCTCTCCCTCTCCCACCGCTTGCTCTCTCTCACCCTCTCTCCTCTCCCATCCCCTACTCTCTAGATCTCTCACACACACTCCCATCCCCCTTTCTCTCTCCCTCTCCCACTCCCTCTCCCACTACCTATTATCTCTCTCTCTCACTCTCTCTCCCTCTCTAATCTCTCTCTTCCATCCCATACTCTTACTCTCTCTCCCATTCCCCTACTCTCTCTCACACTCTCTCCCATCCCCTACTCTCTCTCTCTCTCTCTCTCTCTCTCTCTCTCTCTCTCTCTCTCCCCAATCCCATTCTCTCTCTGCCACCTCCTACTCTCTCCCACACACTCTCCCATCCCCCACTCTCTCTCTTACACACACTCCCATCCCCCTCCATCTCCCTCTCTCTCTCTCTCTCTCTCTCTCTCTCTCTCTCTCTCTCTCTCTCTCCCCTCTCCCACCACCTACTCTCACTCTCACTCTATCTCTCTCTCACTCTCACTCTCACTCTTTCCCTCTCTACTCTCTCTAACATTTTCACACACTCTCCCATCCCCTGCTCTCTCTCTCTCTCTCTCTCTCTCTATCTCTCTCTCTCTCTCTCTCTCTCTCTCTCTCTCTCTCTCTCTCTCTCTCATTTCCATCCTACTCTCTCTCTCACTCTCTTACATGCATTTTCATCAGCCCTTTATCTCCCTCTCGCACTCCCTTTCGCATCCCCTACTCTCTCTTGAGCTACTCTCTCTTTCACACACATGCACTCCCATCCTCCTCTCTCTCGCTCTCCCTCTCCAACTCTACCTCCCACTGCCTACTCTCTCCCTCTCCCATCCCCTACTCTCTCTCGAGCTACTCTCTCTCTCCCCCCTCTCCCATTCCCTACTCTCTCTCTTTCACACACATGCACTCCCATCCTCTTCTCTCTCACTCTCCCTCTCCCACTCCGCCTCCCACTGCCCACTCTCTCTCTCTCCCCCGTGCCCTACTCTCAATCTCTCTCTCTCAATCCCTTACTGTCAATCTCTCTCCCCACCTCGTACTCTCTCTTCCACCCCTACTCTCTCTCTCTCACTTCCTCTCTCTCCCATTCCCTACTCTCTCTCTATCTCTCCCTACTCTCTCTCCCCTCTCCCATCCCCTACTGTCTCTCTCACTCTCTCTCTCTCCCATTGGCTACTCTTTCTCTCCCTCTCTGACTACCTACTCTCTCTCACCCTCTCTCCTCTCCCATCCGCTACTCTCTAGATCTCTCAAACAAACTCCCATCCCCCCTCTCTCCCTCTCCCTCTCCCACTCTCTCTCCCACTGCCTACTGTCTCTCTCTCTCACTCTCTCTCTCCCTCTCTACTCTCTCTCTCTCCCATCCCCTACTCTCACTCGCTCTCTCTCCCATCCCCCTACTCTCTCTCACACTCTCTCCCATCCCCTACTCTCACTCTCTCTCCCATCCTATTCTCTATTTTCCACCTCCTGCTCTCTCTCACACTCTCCCATCCCCTACTATCTCTTAACACACACTCCCACCATCCTCTCTCTCCCTCTCCCACTCCCTCTCCCACCACCTAGTCTCTCTCTCCCATCTGTTACTCTCGCTCTCTACTCTCTCTCTCCCCTCTCCCATTGCCTACTCTCTCTCTCAGTCTCACTCTCTCCCTCTCTACTCTCTCTCTGCCACCCCCTACTCTCTCTCTCTCTCTCTCTCACACACACACACACACACACATTTTTCCATCCCCCCTCTCTCTCTCCCTCTCCCACTCCCTCTCCCATCATCTACTCTCTCTCTCATCCCCTACTCTCTCTTGACCTAATCTCTCTCCCCCCTCTCGTATTCCCTTCTCTCTCTTTCAAACACATGAACTCCCATCCTCCTATCTCTCACTCTCCGACTCCCACTCCATCTCCCATCGCCTACTCCCTCTCTCCCCCATCCCCTACTCTCAATCTCTCTCTCCCATCCTATAATCTCTGTCTCTCTCTCCTCATACCCTACTCTCAATTTCTCTCTCCCACCCTGTACTCTCTCTACCACCCTTACTCTCTCTCACACTTCCTCTCTCTCCCATCCTCTACTCTCTCTCTCTCTCTCTCTCTCTCACACACACACACACACACACACACACACACACACACACACACACACATTCCCATTCCCCTCATCTCTCTACCTCTCCCACTCCCTCTCCCACTACCTACTCTATCTCTCCCATCCCCTACTCTGTCTCTCTTACACACACTCCCATTCCCCCTCTTTCTCCTAATGCCTATTGTCTCTCTCTCTCACCCTTTCCCACTCTACTCTCTCTCTCCCATCCCCTACTCTCACTCTCTCTTTTCCACCCCTACTCTCTCTCATACTCTCTCATTTCCTACTCTCTCTCTTGCACACACTCCAATCCCCCTCTCTCTCCCTCTCCCACTTCCTCTCCCACTGCCTACTCTCTTTCTCTTCCATCCCCTAATCTCTCTCTTCCACACACACACCCATCCCCCACACTCTCTCCCATCCCATCCCCTACTCTATCTCTCACTTACTCTCCCTCTTCCACTCCCTCTCCCATTGAATACTTTCTATTGCACTCTCACTCTCACTATCTTTCTCACTCTCACTCTTTCCCTCTCTACTCTCTCACATCCCCTACTCTCTCTCTCTCTTACACAAATTTCCATCTCCCCTCTCTCTCTCCCTATCCCACTCCCTCTCCCACTACCTACTCTCTCTCTCTCTCTCTCTAATCCCCTACTCTCTCTTGAGCTACTCTCTCTCTCCCCCCTCTCCCATTTCCTACTCTCTCTTTCTTGCTCTCCCTCTCCCAATCTATCTCCCACCACTTACTCTCTATCCCCCATCCCCTACTCTCAATATCTCTCTCCCATCCTATACTCTCTCTCTCTCCCCATCCCCTACTCTTAATCTCTCTCTCATCTTATACTCTCTCTACCACCTCTACTCTCTCTCACACTTCCTCTCTCTCCCATCCCATACTCTCTCTTTCTTACACACATTCCCATTCCCCCCTCTCTCTCCCTCTCCCACCACCTACTCTCTCTCTCCCCTCTCCCCTCTCCTACTCTCTCTCTCTCTCTCTCTTTCACACACACCACACACTCTCATCCCCCCTCTCTCTCCCTCTCCCACTCCCTCTTCCACTACCTACTATCTCTCTCTCTCACTCTCTCCCTCTCTACTCTCTCTCCCTTATACCATGCTCTCTTTCTCTTCCCTCTCCCATCCCCTACTTTCTATCTCTGCCACCCCTACCCTCTCTCACACTCACACTCTCTCCCATGCTCTACTCCCTCTCTCTCTCTCTCCCTCTCTCACTCCCTCTCCCACTACCTAATCTCTCTCTACCATCTCGTACTCTCTTTGCCACCCCTATTCATTCTCTCACACTTCCTCTCTCTCCCTCTCATCCCCTACTCTCAATCTCTCTCCCCCATCTCATACTCTCACTACCACCCTTACTCTCTCTCACTTCCTCTCTCTCCCATACACTACCCTCTCTCTCCCCTTGCCCATCCCCTACTTTCTCTCTATCTCTCCCTCTCTCACACATGCATAGCCCTCCCCCACCCCTTTCTCTTGCTATTTCTTTGCATCTCTTCTTCCTTCTCTATGCACTAATTAGGTTTCAATAGTGCATGCACACTATAGTGCACACGTGTTGTTCAAACCCAAATTCAAAAGCTTTAAATAGTGTGTGCGCTCTATAGCATGCACATGCTATAGGGCATATGCACTATTCAAAGCTTTGCATTAAAACCAAGCCTAAGGCTTGGTTTTGCCTTGGAGATCGAACTTAGAGGTTAGGAGTTTATAAATAGGTATGAGATGTGTATTGTTGCAAACATACAAAAAACATTGATTTTTCTTGTGCACTCTCCTTCAGGATTCCTCGTGGTTGGGCATCAATAAGATTAGGTTACATGACATTGCAGGTCTCTGTGTTAGCTATATAACCATATAATTTATTTTTAATTTGAACTATTTCAAGCCTTTCATCTATAATTTTGTTTGAATGTATGTCCATTTTTTCTCAAAAACCACCATGCACTAACTGGGCTTTATATTTCAGCTCATTCATCAAATTTTACAACAACATAATTTTTTAGAAACTAGACTCCATTCTACACTCTTTGAAATTTTTTTATTTATTTTAGATTAGTTTTCAATTGTTTCTAGGGGGAGCACACAGATATTTCACATTTTTGGGATGTGTCTAGTTGGAAAATTCATTAAAAAAAATACACATTATAAAATTACTTGAAAAATATGGGATAAACTACATAGTGTTAGGTAACTTTTGACCAAAGTGATTAAAGAATTTCAAAAAATAAGTTAAAATTTTAGGGGGGGCATAGTTTGTACTATATTATGTTTTTTTGGAATAAATAGTACCACTTTTTGTGGCCCCTATTTTTGAGGACCTAAAACTAAACCATTTTGGGAAAAAAAATAGTAGTTTAGAAACTAGATTCAAAGGACTACAACTTTTGTTTTTTTCATATCTTAAAATTTTGATCGTAACTATCATCAAATTCTTGTTGAAGTTTAGAAATTATTGATTTTAGGAAAAAAGTGTCCAACTTATACCCCCCTTTTGGCACCACAACTTGGTGCACTTACCCAAAAAGTTCATGAAATTCTACGTAAAATAAAAAAAATCACACCTAATTTGGAGTCCGCATGATTGATTTATGGCCTCCCAAAGTTGGACTGTCGAATCAAAACTACATTTGAAGAGGGGTCTGCGCAATAAAATACTAGGTTAAATTTGATGATCAAACAACCATTGTAGCAGTTCAAATTTTCTTGGAAATAATGGTCAGATAGCCATCAAATTTAGGCTTGTAAAATACTAATGTCAATGAAAAATAGGCCACCCTAGGGGATGTGGTAGGTTCATATAGTATAGAGTAGACATGTGTCTATACAAAAGTATGGTTGTCATATGCTGAGGTGTCAAGCTGTGTGGCAAGGTCTACAGCTCAAGTGGCTCTATGTGCAAAGAGGACACATGGCTTGCTAATTCAAACAAGGGCTAGTCAATACACATGGAAACTTTTACTATGTCCGCATGGAGGCTAGCCCACTACATTGGTGAACACATAAAGTGACTATAGTTAGTACCGAGTTGGCAGTGATTGGAGCGTAGATCATGGTGCCTGAAAGTTTACAACAGGCACCAGAGTTTGTGATTTCAAAGCTAGAGAGTTCTATCACCACCAAAAATTATTGTCAAGAAAACTATAGAGTTTAATGATCACTAGTGCTGGAGGGTGATGTTGTCAGGTGCCAAGGAAGTGAAGGAGACTGCTAGTGGTGCTAGATGAAGGAGCCAACCAAAGGTTTAAAGTGATAGAGAGTATACAGCACATGCCAGAAGTTTAAAATGCCACTGTAAAGAATGAGAGGATCAGTCCCACATCATTCGAGAAATTTTTTTGAGAAGTTTAAAAGTTGAAGCCTCTGATTAGAAAATAAAATGGGGTTACCAGTGTTGGAAACATCACTGTGTGGTGTAGGTTGGGCAAGATTTGTGAAGCCCATCTCCAATTTGAACTGTGTTGCACTACAAATTGCAGGAAGATGGCCAAAATTTGTATCAATGGAATTATTTGAAATGACAATGAATATTCCCTATGGGGGCTAGGGTTTCACCACCTAGTTCATGCAAAAAAAAAAAAAACTCTGTAGGCCCAATAGGCTAAAACAAATTCTAAAAATTTGCACGAAAAATGGCAAAAAAAATCTAACAAAAATTTGAGAGAAATTAATCTTAGATCTGAAAATGAATTTGTAAATCTAAAATATGATCATACTGCACTTCGCAAATTATGCCTTTGAGTGCTAGTTTGCTAAAGAAAAATTTCTCAAATTCAACTATATCCTAGGGTAGGCAAATTTATTGTCAAATTTCACCAAATCAATATTCTAGATGCAATGGTGAGGTCTATTTTGGCTCTAGATGCTCCCAATGACTATGATTCTAGAACAAGGTCGAGGTGTCCTCAGAGAGGTGAAGCAAGGATAGTCTCAAATGGCTATGTGAAAAGAAATTCCCTTAGCTCTGATACCATGTAAGAATTTTACTTAGGGAAAAATTCACCCAATATTAAGGGACTCAAGAACAAGCACAAAATAGACCAAAAGACTATGATTAGAATAACAATATCAATAGAATTGATGTAATGCCATGTAAATACACACTAGGAGTGCCTAAATATAAAGGCTTTTCAAATGCTTCTAGAATGCCTAGTAGTCAACATATTGATAAGTTTTACAACAAAGCACATGTCCACTAGGAGTGGATTATCCTCCATTAAGTACAAGAGTAAGTATGATGATAAGAGGATAATCCTACAAAGTTGTATCATGTAAAATTATGTTGTAGACACCATGTGTTGAATTAGAGTTGTTTACTTTAGTGTTGTCAATATTACAACTCATAAGATTAGGCAAACTCTTAGGTGTCAAACTAAGAAATAATAAAATAATACATTGACCTAAGTAAACTTAGCTAAAGTGTAATAAGTAAATACTTATTTACACCAACATAATTATGCAATGAAAACATACTAAAGAGGAGAATAAAGGTCATAAACTAAAGTTCTTACCATTTTATGTTTAGGTCTAACTTTAGCAGTATATAGTACATGCATATGAAAGCTAAAGTAAGAAAAACCTATATAAATGAAAAAGGATATGGAAAAGTCCACACATGTAGTTCCTAATAGAAAATATTAATAATGTCATCCTAAAAAACCACATGCTAGTGATAATAAATACAACCTAGGACTTACTAGAGAAATATGATGAAGTTCACGAGTAGTTATATGTCACCCCTTGACTCATATTTCATATTAAAAAAGGTGACATAGGGGATCATGTTTACTAAAGTGAACTAAAGATGGAATATGTTGACAAGTATCCTTAAACCATTCAAGATAAATCCTAAATATTTTCAAAGATACTTGGATAGAAAGGCAACTAAATCACAATTCTAACATTGTAACAGTGCCCAAATTGGAGCTGCCAAACATATGATATGATCAAAAGAATGAAGGAAACTATTAATATCAAGTAATGGTAAGTTATATTTTGAAAATAAATTTGAAATGTAACCTAAACAAGAACATATATAAAGTAATTTCACCTTTGATGAACCTCTTTTGGAACATTTTATTGAACGTAAAATAGAAGAAGGAGAAAGATTCTAAGAAAGGAGGAATTATCATCGACGTGGATGGTGCAAAGCTATAGGATGTTGGCCTTGATGCCCCAACCCATTGATTTATATTTTCCTTCCATTTTCACAATTTCTATAGATTTAGGAAGTTATTAGTATGTTTTAGGGACCAATGTGTAATATATAGGTTAGGAAGTTGACCTATTACCAAAAGGTTGTCTTATAACATAGGGTACAAGTCGATCTCTTCCTAGGAAATTGACTTCTTCCTGAGATAGGTCAAAATTTAGAATTAGATGTTGATATTTTCTATTTGATGTGATATACTAATCTGGATCCATCATTCTTCCATTGTAAAAGTGGACAAGTTTGACATAACACTATATGTTGAATGTAATGATCTATATTCATGATCACATAGGAAAGCTAGGAGTAGTAGAGATGTAGATCATGAGAGACATTGGTCTCATTTGTCTATCTTTACCACCTCATTTTTTTTTCATAAAGCCATTCTACAAATACTAATGAAGAGATGGGAAGAGGACACCTTCTCATTCCATCTACCTATTTGAGAGATATTGTTTACCTTGGAGGATGTTTACTAGATCTTACATCTTCTGGCATGAGGACTAATGGTTAGACTATGGGTAAATCATTCTATAGAGGAGATTAGGGGAGACTTTGAGTGCTATATAGTGATTCCATACAAAGATAGATAGAGAATCAATTAGGCGAGTCTAAAGGGTATCTTTTTTGGATGAACACCTTTTTCTAGGAGGCTCATGCTTTGTAATATTCCATAGTTGTAGTGCTCAATACACATGATTTAGCACATGGAGAGGGAGTCTTTAGTATATATGAAGGGTAAGAGCATTCATCTACGCATCTATTATGAGCTTGGGACATTCTTTAGGTATCAAAGGTATAGCATGACAATATGCACACTCTTACTAGTGTGGTTCTTTGAGGACCTCACATGTACCATGCTCATTGTATTTCCTATAGATGTTCTATACTATAGGGTCAAACTAGATCGACTACTAGTTATAGAGGTGATATAGAATCCTTATTGTTAAAAGGTAGCATGGATAGACTCAACAATGTAACTAAGATGGATGTAATGATAGAGGCTACTAGATGGAACACATGACTATATAGTGGTTCCCTACTCTAATGATAGATTGATGTAGTATTTTGGTCTCTAGAAAGATCCTCCTAGAAAGGTACCTTGGTACACATATGGGAAGAGATACATAAAGTGGCTTAAGACCCACAACTTGACTGACTATTGATGACTTAGAGTTGAGGTCCCTACTATAGCTAAGGATGTGGGAGTGCTAAGGGACAACTTATGGTGTATCAACATGTAGGGTTTGAGACCATTTCTCCCATATGTCTATCCTTCAAGAGATTTGGATACATACTTCAAGGTTTAGCATAGAGAAAAGGAGGAGGAGGAGGAGATATTGTTGGGTGATGCGACGCGCTCCCCTGCCCACAAGTGGTTAATTATGTGGTGTTCCATGTTCACTAACAGTCATGGCTTTTGGTGCAACGGCAAATGGGCCCTACAATTGGTATCAGAGCCTGGGTTTGGCCTGGTCATGGGTTCAAATCTCCCCGGTGCCTTCTCGACCCACATAAGCACCTGGTATGCGCGTCGAGGGGGAGTTTTTTGGGTGATGCGATGCACTCCCCTGCCCACAGGTGGTTAATTATGTGGTGTTCCATGTTCACTAACAGTCATGGCTTTTGGTGCAATGGCAAATGGGCCCTACAGATATCACCAAGTGGAGATGCTATCAAGGAAGAGGGTAGAGAGGAAGTTCTAGCAATAAGTAGGATAGAGGATGAGGTTCCAACATCTCTTATAGAAACTAGGCCCAAGTTGTGATCCCAAGAAACATGAGCCCAAACTAAGATGCCCCCATCTTGGACAAGATAGGGTGAGAAAGAAGAGTCTAGTTGACCAACATCCAGAACACCTCTCCAAGTTATAGATCTTAAATTTTGTGAGGGAGATCCACATATAAGAAAATTTCAAATAAATTTATTTTACAAAAAAATTATGAATATGTGGTCAATGATATATACTAACAATGTGATATGTAGCTAGCACCAAAGAGTGGAGATCCTTTGTACAAGTTGTCTTGATGGACACAATCATATCATCATGGATTTATTTTATCCATAGGTCTTCTATGAAAAGATGTGAGATCCTAGGAAGAATAGGGATATCATCAAGCCCTTTTTAGTTGAGTTACAATCATTGGTAGAGAAGGTTGAGTGGCTAGAGTGTGAATTATAGGAGCATTGATACAGATCATAGGGTTCATCAGAGAGAAGCTCATCTAGGAGCCATACCTTTACCTTGACTACATGCAAAGAAACACCATCTTCTCACAATATATCTAGAAGATATAGCTCTAACCATCCTATGGATGAGTTTATTAGCCCCAACTACTAATGTACTAAGTAATACTATGAATATTTGTAGAAGAGTCACATTAATTGTTATGTTGTAATTGATGTTAATTCTTAGTTGGATGGAGATTATGCTAATTTAGTAGAGTTCTATATAATTTGATTGATGAAGATGATTTGAGAAAGTGTGTTGAAGAAAAAAATGATAAGTATGATATTCAATGGGCACTTGAATGAGTTGGAAAATGATAATGTAAATTTTGTTTATTTTTCTATAATCATGAAATATTGTAATGTATTGAACTAAAAAAGCCAAACTAAGCAACACGTTTAAAAAAGGAAGACAATATTCATTGGGTAACTATAGTTTTTGATAAGTAGTTGGAAAAGTAAAGAAAAAAATTAATATTTCCCAAGAAAACCTAGTATTGACCAAGTACTACATTACCTGAGTGAAATTTTATGTTTACCAAGTAACAACTTGAAGAATGAAAGAGTGAACATGGAATTTGAGGTAGATTTTTGCTAGAAGAATAGAATGTTCAAGATGTTCAAAGGCATGATTCAAAGTTTGTTACAAGATCAACAACTGAAAAGATTCAATAAGGATCCAGTGATGGATATTGATGAAAGATAAGGATGTGCATGAAGTTCTATGAAAGTTATATTTTTAAAGTGGTATGTATTTGGTAAACATTGACATCAACAAGTATGACTAAGAAGAAATAAATAAATGAATCTCTAAGTAAAAATATGACCATTTAAGGAGATGTTAAAGATAGTTTTTGGTTACTAGTTAGAAGTTGTTTAAGTAATGATAAGGTTGTTGTGAATTCAAATTTGTTGAAGCTAAAAGAAGATAGTTGAACTAGGTGAACTAATCAGAGTTCAAAGAAGGAGAAAGAGAGAAGAAGTGAATCATCCACACAAGAATAATAGAGAAAGGATATCAAAAGATAGAGATCAAAAAGAGACAAGAACAAACCTAGATTAGAACAAGAAAGGTAGTGCTATACCTAAACATATCATTTTTATATTGTTACTTTATAATTGTTGTAGTAGAAAATCTCATAGACCTTGTGGACCTAGCAAGTCTTTAAAAACCTATATCAATTAGTGGTGTTTATAAGTCCTTTAGAGAAGGTCACTCTTTAAAAAGGATCAAGGAGTGATAAGGTCTAGATGATCTTTTGGTTAAAATCCTCTAACAAGGTTACATTAAAAAATGTGTTTGTAACCCTTAACAAGGTTGGCTCTTAGCCAAGCTCACTTAAAAAGAGTAAATATTTTGGGTTGTCTATCCCAAGTGGTTTTTCTCTTTACATGGTTTGCATATTAAAAATCTAGGTGTCAAATGTGTGAATATTATTGTGTTACAAGTTAATTTTAATATTATTTTCATTTTACTAAAACTCGATAACAACTAAATTTTTTAAGCATTAGATAGTAGCCAAAAAGATGGGGGGCTGGAAGCAAAGCACAATAAAGGCTAAAGGTTAGACAGAGATTACCTCCTAGTCAACTAACTGGTACCAAATTTAAACTTCAAAAAACACATTATGTCCATAACTGAATTAACAGTACTATCAGTCAAACTAATATGTAGAAAAGACTTAGAAATAAACTCGTAGTACTTAAACACATCCTTGCTATTAGTCCTAATAAATAACATAAGAATAAAAAGTAAAACCATGTAGGGTACCAGGTCCCTAGTCATGAGCAAAAGAAAAAGAAAAATAAACACCAGACCCAAGGCTAGCTACCCTCCTTCTATCCCTAATCATTTTGCTTCTTTTCCTTAGGCACATCTTCATCATGGTAGTCTTTAGTTAGTCCTCTACTAGGAACCCATAAATGGATTTGGTTGTATCACTTTCCTTTCCTAGGTACTTATCTTCTTTATTCACCTAAAAAGAGTAAAAGGTAATGGGTGTAAAATGCATGAGTTTGGGAGAAAATTCCACCCAAGTATCAAATTTTTGGTAGATACTAGTTTGATTATCTACTAATCCCTCATAGACTTCCCTAGCCTATCGAGTCTAGCCTTACTATGGCTCTTTACGTGGCTACAATTATCTTTATTCCCCCCACCTTTAGGAGTTTATTTCCTTGGGGATTTGATGTCTTCCCCCCACCCCTCCAAACCACCACCCACTTCTAGCTAGTATAGCTTCAAGGGTGTTAGCGATATCAGAAGGGCTAAGATGGCTAGGGACAAGCTTGGTGTCCTAGGAAAATATCTTCCTTTTTTCAGGTTTGACATCACTTTTGGTAGATTTAGAGGTGAAATCATGCTTGGGGGTGACTTAAATTTTTCTGATTGGAGGTATTTACTAGATTGCTTGGCACTCTGCTTACTCTTCTTAGTGTCTAAATCTGATTTAATGAGGCTAATTTTAACCTTAGGGCTCAATGTTTTCTTGTTTTTCTTATGGCTAGGGCTAGGGCCAAGGTCCAAAGAGACTTGGGGGGTGACAAAGGCTAGAGGGTTAACTAAGAGTTTTGGGTGACATATTGAGTATATAGTTTTCTCATGAGCCCTTGATGGATGAGGTAGAAGGTTTTACTCTTGTCATGTTTCCTCTTAGCCTTATAAATACAATCTTCCAAAAAATGCAAAAAAAGAAATGGGAATGAAATATGGTCCAAGTTTTTGAAGAGAATAGGAATGGGAAAGTGGTAATAATAGACTACTTGGAAGAGATCCTCAAGGGTGATATTCTGCATAATCACATATTAGATGATGTCCCAAGGTTTAGGAAGGGCTTACCTTAAAAATGCATCATGCATTTTCACTAGCTCTTCCTTGAATTTAAAGAATTTTTGCTAACTCATTTCCTCACTATCCTTGGCCTGCCTCCACTAGTTATTTCCTTCCAGGGAAAACTCTTCACCCCTCATAATGGTGTCCTCAAAGATTTCAAATCCCATCCCATTGATAGTCACATTTGTATCCTTCAGAGAATGGAAGAACTGCATAGAGACATTCTTAGATAACTTTGCCATCCCTTCCATAAACGATAAGAGGCTACCCTCCTACAAGTAAACCATCATTTCTTCAATGTTACAGATGCAATCCTCCACACCAATTGGTTTAATGCAATCACTAGTGCCCATGCAATCATCCAAATCAACCACCAACTCTTCAAAGTTTTTCAACATAGCCTTGTTGTAGGTTTGGCAATTATCAAATATAAAATAAAAATCCTCAAAGATTAAAATGAGAAGGTGGCACATAACCATCATAATTTTGCAAGATTTCCCACCCTCATTGACACATGTTAGTTGTGCTTGTCCATCCATAAATGACCATCCCCAGCTATAGTTGGTGTGGGAATTTAATAACTTGTCTTTTTTATGCTTAACTAACATTTTTTGCATCTACCCTCTCTGTCCTTTTTCAGAAACACTTAAAGCTCATAGAAATCTAATCATTAATGTGGATCATCATACAATCTTTCCAAGAAATCCCTTATGAAATTCCACATTATCAAGCCCATGTGGATACTTGAAGGCCTACAACCTATTGCAATGATTCATATGCTATTATTGTAACTACACTCCCTTTCCATCATAATTTGAGTTGATGATGGCAGCAATCTGACATCCTCCCATTCAAATAAACACATGACACTATGGCCAAATTTGGCTAGCTCATCTATAATGCCATTCCCTTCATGATATATGTGAGCCACGTGGATCTCATTGTATTCTTCCATCAACCTTTGGATTTCATCAATTATAACATTAATCAACTAGTTGATTCAACGCTCTCCCTTAGTAGCTTTAATAATTAACATTCAATCCCCCTTAGTGGAAAGCTTATTGAATCCATGACCTCTCCCAATTCTTAGTCCCCACATAAGTGCCAAGCCTTCTATTCCATTATTTGAGCCTCCTTCACAATTTTTGGTATAGGCAACCACCATATTTCCCATACTATTGTGAAGGACACCTCCCACCATGGTATTGCCCATCATGGCTGAGCCATCAAAATTTAACTTCATCCTAAACTCAAGGGGAGGGTACCATATCATCTTCTTTCTAGCCATGACTTTGGAATTATTGAATTATGCCACTACTGAGCCAACATTCCAAGTCAATACCCATTTCATAGCAAATCTTTGTAAGGGGTTCACCAGAGGGTAGTAGCCTAATAGTCTGTTGGGCCATCCCCAAGCTAGTAGTGGCTTGTTCCCTGAAAATCCTATTGTTCCTCTCCTTCCAAATTTCCCATGAAACATATGGGGGAAGAATTGACCATAAGTTTTTGAGGTATGGGTGAGTAGACAGCCTATCCCAATGAAAAAATTGCTTCAAACCACTATCCATACACTTTTGGACTTCCCATAAGGAAATGAATTCCCTCCAAACATTCATGCAAAAAGGGTAGTGGATAAGCAAGTATGGAATATATTTAGCATCTTAAAGACATAAAATACATTAGTTAGAAAGTTGAGACCCTCTTCTCTAGAGGTTATCGATAGTGAGTATGGATCCATGCAAACTCGTCCACCAAAAGAAGTTTATCTTTGGTAGAATCCAATGATGCCAGGACTTTTTCCAATCAGCCTGGGCCGCTTCCCCCTTGAAACAACTAAGATAAGCTAACTTAACTATAAACTCACCTGAGGGTGTGAGTTTCCACAATAAGGAGTCCTCCATTGAGGTGAGGGAAATCCTATGATTCTGGAGAAGATCTTGTAGCTCTTAGGCAAGGCGCAATTCCATAGGCACCAAGTTCTAGAATTTGATCCATTTTTTGTCATGGAGGTATGTGTAGCATCATGGTGTGCCAAAAAGTGGCAATCTAAAAAATTTATAGTTCTAAAATATCTGAAACCATTTCAAAATCTATTCCAACTTTTTTCCCACCCACCTTGATACTAAATGAAAACAATTAACTTCTTTATAAGGTCTATTATATTTTTTGATACCAAATCTATATGGTGAACTTTAAAAACATCCTAAAAATGTGCTTTTGACCCATTTTTATGTGATTTTTACTTCAAACATGTAGCGAACGACTTTTTTCCACCAAAATTTGATGAAATGAAAAGGTTTTCTTAAGAATGTTCTTATCTTTCCTTAAATGTAAGGTTTGTCAAATTATGAGTTTAGTAAGTAATTATTACTTATTTTCTAATGGAGTTATATATAAAGTGTTGACTGACACGCTACTTAAAAAAGAAAACTATAACTTTCAAATGGTACAACATTTTTTAAATCTAGAAGATGCATCACATTCTATGTTTCTTCTACTATAAGGAAAAAAGATGTAAAATTGTATTTTACAGAGTTTTGAATTAGTTAGGGTGGTTAGACGTGAGATTTTTTTATTCCAAAAATACTAATGTCAAAAATTAATTATTAATTATTTATTTAGAATAAAAATATCCAAAAATATGTGTCACATCTAGGCATGAGTCAGCTACCTATATCTAGAATATCATTCAAAAGTATTATCATTTGATTTTGATTAAGGTGGTGAGACATACGTCTACTTCTTATTTTTGTTCTAAAATTTGGTAATATTGTATTAGAATTCAAAATTTTGACCAATCAATTTATATTTTTTTGAGATAAGTCCTAGTAGTTTAGAAACTAGATTCAATTTGCTAGAGATTCTTTTCTCTCAACTTTTTTATACAAATTTAATAACATGTAGAAAATTGCACTTCAAGTTGACATAACCCTAATTTTTTGATTTTTTATTGCCACTTAGGGGAATAGTTTGGTTGACCATGATCTTGCACATACCCAGAGCTAATAAAGATTTGAGTCCAGGAGCCATACAATCTAGTGCACATCTCATGTAGAGGTAAGAACTTAGTATACATGAGGTGGTTGTCTTGAATCCATTGATCTTCCTAGAAGTCAATAGATTTACCATTCCCCATGTCCTAGTGACACCCCATTTTTAGGATCTTTTGGGTGTTAACCACATTGTTCCAGATCTTGGAACCCTAGGGGAGAGTGGTCTACCTCACAATAAGTGTATCATAGTCATGCTCTAGGCCATGCTTAGGAATAGTATATTCAGACTAAGGACTATTTTTCACACTATGAGGTGCATTTAATCTTATCAACCTAGAGACGTATACTTGAAATGGTCGACATAGTATGTGCACTAGGTATCTTAATGAGTCACTAAGCTTATGCTGTAGGAAAGTAAAAAATGCAAGGAAAATAACTTACACTATTGCTATAGGAAACTAACACACTTATCTATATGAATATGAGAAATACAATGAAAACCTGATAAATATTCCTACTTAGTTCATCCAATATAACTGTTCTCACATATGCTGCAAGAATATTCATGAAGTGCGATGCTACAGGAAGGAACTTACAACTTCTACTTACAATACTAAGAATGCTTAGAAATAAATCTGGTCTATCCTAATTTAATCCACCTTCCAAGTGGGCCCCCTTGGTTGGCTTCAACTAAACTACTAACACAAGATAGAAGCCAAAAACTTAATTCATTACATTTTAGAAATGCATTACATAACATAGAAATATAAAAACACAACTATAAAAGTTAACAGTCTACTCTCATAAACTCTTTTTCCTAACTGGCTAAACTAACACACTTGGGTCAATTTCTATATATTAGAGATTGACACTTATTCCATAATAGAAAAGTAAGTGACCTAGCTTTAAATCCATATGAGAGAAAATAGGAGAATAACAACTCAAGGTGGGAAGAAGAAATAATGGCTTAAGGCAGGAATAATAAAGTTTGAACATCTGATCACCATAGGAGTAAATGAAGAGAAGGCAATAAGTCTTCTTAGCTCCTCCATATTCATTGTTGTGTCGTCTGGAACCATTACAACTTTCCTCCACTATTGCTGCTCCTTAGTATTCTCTTCTCCTTAAATGTTGTCGATAGCTATTTTGAATTCTTTTGATCATCTTTCAGTCTTTATTGCTAATAGGTTAGTTGTTATGTAGAGACATGTTTGTAAATAAACATTTATCATATTAAATTCAAATCTAAGAACATGCATTTTGATAACTATATGAAATACTACATAATATATATAATACTAGCAAAAGATGGCATAGTTTCTACCCATGGGTTTATCATAGGTTCGGTAAACATAGGTCCAAAAATGTTTTGACAAAAATAAAATAGAGTATCAATTTTTTTTTTAAAAACCATCATGAAATAAAGGCAATATTTTGCCTAATCTTCTGCCCCCTAGTAAACTAATGCTTGTCCTCAAGCATTGCACTTTCTTGTTAATGACCTAAACTCTACAATCTTAGTTCTTCCTTTCTTGTTACTCTTGAAAGTGTAGTAAAATCCTCTTGTTCTCTCCCACACTTCCCTTCTGTGATCTTCTTGAAGCTTGTTGATTCTATGGACATTAATATCATACAAAGGCCATAGGAGCATTGGAGGTTGCATGGTTATGGGACACCATAATTCTAGTCTAGTCTACTTCTCTAACTCTAAATATTTTGGAACCCTCTGAAGTGTTATCTCCAGGTTGATGGGACTATGTGGTTCTCACTTTTTAAGTGATTCAGGCAATCTGGCCCATCTACCCCTAGCACCTATCATAACTCTCTCAAAAGAAAAGTAGGGTAATTTTTCATAACCAACATAAGCCTTATCTCTAGCAGCAAAGATCCTATCCCTTACTTCCAGACTCTTCTTTCCATAAGTTAATGTGAACTAATCCCTAAGAACTTCATCTAGCTTGATACTCTCATCTCTTAAAGGCAAGGGTTTTGTCCCTTCCTCATCCCTGTAATTATTTAGCTACCTATCATAATTTTCTTCATTAGACATCCAAGACATAAGAGCTCTTAAATGTATATCACCTATGTAGAGTAAGGGATTCAATTGAGTCTCTGAAGGCATAACAAAATTATGAACATATAATTCACAAAGAAAATTTTGCTACCACGGTGGTAGAGTTTGATATAGTCCATAAAATTCTTGTGTAGATTTGAACTCTGCATTAATATGCTTAAGAGTTAACATTAATTGAAAAAAAATAAAAATTGTTCTTTTAAACAGAGAGCAAAAACTCTTGGCGATGGTCTACAAGCAAGTGCCTGATCAACCAACTTGAGGGTATGATCCATCCATTTCTTTTGACTTGCGAGTTCTTTCTTTAAATCTGCAATTTCTTCACCTTGAGATGTTATAACTTTATTCATCTTTTTCCTCTCTTCTTCTGACAAGGCCTCAGCAAAATCATGTTGTCCAAAAAATTAAAAAAAGAGTTTTTGTAGTGTGATAGAACTACTATCCTCTTCATGAACTCTTTTCCTCTTTCTCTATTCCTGTCATAAATATTCTACAAAACCAGTAATTCATGTTGATCCATGGGGAACTAGGGCAGTGTTTGGATCAGCTTTCTTAGGGATTGTTTCATCCCTACATCTACAATCTGCATAGGGGATTCCTTAGTAGATGTCTTGGACAAAGTAGAATCTTTAGAAACTTTCCCTCTCATCCTAGGGCTTCTCCTTACAATGATTTCTTCTTGTATCATAGCCTTTTGTCTACCTTTCCCTTTAAGCATCCCTACTGTAGGAGTAGTTGCTGTAGGATTTTCCTTATTTCTCTTCTATCTCACAACTATAGGGTTAGGTTCTTCCCTCTCCTGAATAAAGATTTCTTCTTACAATTTTTGTTAGAGAAAATAATTAATTTAATTATTCATTCTATTTACTTAAGCTTACTTATTTAAATGCATTTATTAATTAGTTGTAGTCTAGGAGTTAGTTATAAGTTGTTGACAATATGGGTGTTTGTTATCTCCTAAGTCATACTTATCCTCTCACATTGTTTGAGGACTTTCCACCTTATGTGGAAGTATTCTTAGTTGTCACACTTATCTCCTAGCATCTTCTAGCTTGTTCTGAAAGATTCTTTGAGGCCTTTATAAGTAGTCTCTCCCCCATTGTATTTTTTCATAACAAGACATTATTGCATATTATAAATACATATTTTCTTGTGTTGCAATATCTGCTCTCTCTCATGTTTGTTTAGAGTTTTTTTCCTTGCTCCACGCTCTTCTCTCCTTGGCTTCCCTTTGACAAGTTTTTGCATGCAATTGTCTTGGGCATCTTTGGAGTTGGATTTCATTAGCTCCAACATGGTATCAGAGCCTCGCTATTGCTGCTTGGTTGAAGAATTTTTGAAGCCATGATTTGAAGTCACAAACCCTAGTTTGTTTGTACAATTTTTTTTTAAATCAGGGGAATAGCAAATTTTTGGAGCACATTGGGCCCAAACGGATGCTGACATTGGATTCAAAAGTCACTTTTTAGCTAGGATCCATATAAAACTTTTCAATTTTGGAGACAGAGCTTTGGGAGGTAAAAAATTTTTTAGTCTAGGCCTTGCTGTACAGACTGTACAAACGATTGGGCATTTAAAAACAACAGTACTGGGCCGAGCCACCATGGCACCACCTTGCAGCAACCTATGCTACACCTACTCCCTGCCAAGGCCTTGCCACGCCGTCCTAACTCCACCCAGATCTTGTCGCCACCCGCATTTCACTTCTTCAGCGACACCACCTTCTCCCACCACTTCATCAAGGTTTTGCGACCTCCACTCTGCTCTGACTGGTGTTTTCAGCCCACCCTCTACTTATCTACTTATTGTGCCAACTCAATGAATTTTCTACCCAGTCAATAGCTATGGGGGTGACATGTGGCATGGGTGTCACATGGCACCTTGCCACGTGGACCCTACCACATCACCTGCCACATCATCTACCTGCCACATGGCATGCATGTGGCACTACCACGTGGCATCTTTTTTTGCTGCAACGGTTGTTTACCCATCAATTTTAATGTCATAAATTGGTGACATCAGCACACCTTCTTGCACTCTTCGAGATCCACTTTGACCTACCTTCATTTTTTTGGCCATAACTTGAGCATACAGAGGTATTTTTCTGATCCAAAAGTAGTGCCGAAAAGTTGCTTTCGAGATGAAGACATTGGTGTAGGTATTTTTAGGTTTTGTTGTATTTTTGTTGCCTCTATTTTTAGTTAAAGTCCAAAGTTGTGTTTTTGACTCCGACAAGTATATCTTTTGCATCCCATGTCATTTTTTTGAAAACTTTATATTTTTGGAAAGTTGGTTCTGTCATCTTTTTAGAAATGTGGTCATTTTCCTTAGATTTTGGCCCGTTCTCTTTCCATCATGTTTTTTTCATTTTTGCTATATGGTGGATATCTTGAGTGTTTTAGGCCTGATGATCATTTTTCTATCATGGTTTCCTTTGTTTTGGGTTGTACTTTGTTTTGTTGCAGCTTGTTTTCAATTTTGATCATTGTAGCTATCATTTTGAAGCACTTTTATGTATCACATTGAGATAAAGTGCCATTCTTGCATTCTAGGGGTCATGAACATAGTTTTGAGCCAGTTGTACTTGCAATATTTTTATAAAGCACCATGGGGGGATAGTTGTTTGCTATTTTAGGCATTCTCCCTTTGTGAAGTGAGTGTCCCTTCCAAAACATTAGCCCCATTTAGATTCGTTGTGATTGTGTCTTTATGGGTGTTTGTACCTCTTTCGCTCTCTCATCGTTCTTGGTTCATTTGCAAGAGACTTTGACCCAGTTTCTTGATTGCCTTTCATCTCACCCCATATGCATTAGGGGGGGTTATTCTGTTGTTCTAATGCATCCTTGGTTTGATGGTTCAATAGTGTGAACTATGTATTCAATGGTTGATCCTATATACAAGGCAATTGTAGTGGCTGGCTACCTATGCATTTCGGTGAGATGGATCCTTTACCATATAGACATGCTTAGTTCATGCCGTCTCCTTCCTTGGAGGTTCTTCAGATCAGCAATTTCTTCTTGATGGAAAATTTTGCAACTTCTTCATGCTTCAGTGATGCTCTTCATGATCACTCCTTGTTCCTATTTTAGGGGACATTCCCTAGTTGGAGGCTTCTTCAGTTCTTCACTAGGTTCTTATGTCTTTTTGGGGGAGGGTTTTTCCCATGTGGTTTTCTCTCTTTCTCCATTTTCAAAGGTTGCATCTTTTGCATTTGTACATGGGTACCTAACATGGCCTTGTTGCTGGGACCCATTCTACATTTCATCTTAGTTTTGTGAGCTTAAGGCATTTCCCTAAGTTGCACTTAAGGGGGGGTGTTAGAGTAAATAATTAATTTAATTATTTATTCTATTTACTTAAGCTTACTTAGGTAAATGCATTTATTAATTAGTTGTAGTCGAGGAGTTAGTTATAAGTTGTTGACAATATGGGAGTTTGTTCTCTCCTAAGTCATACTTATCCTCTCACATTGTTCGAGGACTTTTGACCTTATGTAGAAGTATGCTTAGTTGTCACACTTATCTCCTAGCATCTTCTAGCTTGTTCTGGAAGATTCCTTGAGGCCTTTATAAGCAGTCTCTCCCTCATTGTATTTTTTCATAACAAGACATTCTTGCATATTGTAAATACATATTTTCTTGTGTTGCAATATCTCCTCTCTCTCATGTCCATTTAGGGTTTTTTTCCCTTGCTCCATGCTCTTCTCTCCTTGGCTTCCCTTTGACAGGTTTTTGCATGCAGGTGATCTTGGGCATCTTCGGAGTTGGATTTCATCAACTCCAACAATTTTCATTTCCTCTTTGCTCTACTAGAAGTAGGTTTTGGGGTTTCTTGCATAGGTGAAGGCACATTTTCTTGAACAAAGATAGTTTCTTGGACATTTCCTTGGGTCTTTTTGACTTCAACCTCCTGAGTATTTTTTTTAGCAAGCTCATTAGTGGGAGCTACATTTTCCTCACTAGGCTACTCACTAGGGGTAGCTTGGGGTTGCAGAGTTTTGGTTTATACAAATTCATCCCATGTCATGGGAGACACATCCCTAAGTGAGCTCTCTATCAGTAACTTGATTAAGGCATGATGAGTA
Source organism: Cupressus sempervirens (assembly GCA_028749045.1). Taxonomy (NCBI): domain Eukaryota; kingdom Viridiplantae; phylum Streptophyta; class Pinopsida; order Cupressales; family Cupressaceae; genus Cupressus; species Cupressus sempervirens. The sequence goes on from CM053784.1 coordinate 173,214,206, forward strand.
ATGGAATTATCTTTTCCTTTCTAAGTTTCTTCTATACTAATATAGAGCATATTATACAAGAAATTTGGAATGTTTATTGCAAGATTATGCCTTATGCAACTAAGTAATTTGAAATGATGTGCATGCAAGTATGAGAATCTGCCTTCACATGTAAAATACCTAATAATGTGCATGGATAATTCATTTAATGGTGGCGGAAGTGATATTCTCTTGCAACCCTACTTTGTAATATCCATTTGAGGATTAGTCAGTCTAGTAAATTGAGCTCTTGTTGACCTCACATCATGTGTAACCTAGTCACTTCAGCAATGCATTCCTCTGTTGTAATCATTGTTAAACTCCAAATGGAAGCTTCACCTTCAACAAATGTCCTTGGCTAAAAGCACAAACTTGTGTCACCTTTTATAAAGAAATGTGATATCAGAATGTGACAGTTCAACATTAATGAGAAAAAAAATTGGTATTTGTGTTTAAATTATCAAGATGATGTAAACTGATGAAATGTGTAGAATTGGATGAATTTTATTCTTATAATTTTTTATAATTTTTTTGAGTAAGAATTTATTCATTTTATTTTATTTGGAAATCCCTTTTTTAACTATAAAAAATATAGGGTGTAGTTCCTATCAAACAAGTATATACAAATCATCTTTTTTTGTTCTGATTTGAAAATATTTTATAGATGACATGTATAGCTAGTGAACAAAAAAAGAAATAATTATTTTTGATGTATATTTTCTTTGTTATAAGTACTCAAGTTTGACCTTATTAGAATCCAATAGTTTTTTCCTCTTGTCAAAACTTCCCTATCAAATCTACACCTTCTTGAAAAAAATTACATATTCATGAAGAGGATTCTCTCCTCTAGAGATAAATATAGTTTTTAAATTTTTTTGATATGATTTAGTATTTTTTTCCTTTTTTGAGGGAGCATCTTTTGAAATGTTGAAATATCAACTTATAATATTTTGAAATTATGACATATTATAACTAATCAAAACACTCAAAAATTTATATAATGATGATATTGAATTTGAGATCTCTAAAAGGGTATTTTTAGTTTTTGAAAAAAATTGAGTTTGGATAGAGAGATGAGATTTGACCAAAATAGGTTTTGGTATCATAAGCAGTGACACAAATCTATGCTTTTACCCCCTTGTAAATTCTATGGATGCCTCTTCATCAAATGCAATTGAACTCAGAAAATACCCTAGCCATTTGCATGCATTAAAACTTCTTATGACTTCTACATCTAAGAGAAACATAATGTGTTCCACTGGTTCTCTCCTTTGCAACTATCCACTCATTCTATTAACACTTCCTCTATTTGCTCTATTTTCCCCCTTTTGAATTCAAGTTGCCTTGTTGTTTTATAGACTCAACTCACACTTCTTTGTTTTATCAGGCAATTAATGTCATAATGAATTGTTATGCACAATAATATGGCTTTTAATGAAGGTAAATCATGAATATGTGTGAGAATCATCCAAAAATGGAGTTCAAATCACATTAAATTTAAACACAAGTCACATCACAGCTTGACACAAAAAAATCATTCAAAAAGTAAGGGGTATGACACCTCACTTGTGTACTTATGGAAATTAAATTCCATCAAAGAAGGAAATATGAAGATTTGGAAAAATCTTTATAATTAGAAATGTCATTGGATATTAGTGACCTTCCGTACCCCCTACTAAATTTGGATAAGCATCCTCACTTGTCAGACCTAGTATGGGTAAGGGACTGGCATAACACTGCCATCATATAAACTATGTCATATTAAATATAATTAATGAAATCTGTAGACTATAAGGGAATTATAATTTGAAATTATAATACTTGTTAAATGATCATTGCATGTACCAAAAAAAAGGTGGCAAAAATGATATCGGCAGCAACATCTATCAGCATCTTGCAGAGTTTTATTGAAAATATGTGAAATTGGTGACATGGAAAGTGAGTGGATGGAAGATAAAGAAATGAGATGAGGTGGATGGGTGGAAGATAAAGAGATGAGATGGAAGGAAAAAGTGAATAGAAAAGTGAACTTTATGTGAACATAAAGTCTATATTATGAGCATACACAAAGAAACTAATGTTGAAAAGTGATAGTCAGAAGGTTGACACCTTTAGCTGCAAGAAGAGTTACTTGATTTTTATTTGAATTTGGCTGCTAAAACTATTGTAGGAAGTCCTCTTTTGTTTGGGGTTATTTATATAATTTCAATCTGTGACCATTGACTAATAGTTTGAAAGGTACCAAATTAATGATAGTTAGTTGAATAGCTCCATTATCAAAGACATGACTAACTTCATATGGTCCCAGCCATGTTGTCTACAACTTTCCTAACATATCTTTAAATCTAGAATCATATAGTAGTGCCCAGTCACCAACTTGAAATTGTTTACTGATAATATGAGAGTCATGTCATTGTTTCTTTTGTTTTTGTATCACTATAGTATTTTCCAGAGCAACTTTATGCATCTCATCCAAAGAGTTAAGATGATGAAGATGTTCTCTTTGTGCTATAGGAAGTTCAACATCCAATGCCAATGTTTTCCTTAGAGTTTTATGTTCAAATAAATTTGAAGCATTGCTACCTTACCATATAAGAGCTCAAATGGTGTGAATCCTATAGTAGTCTTCCAGGTTATTTTGTAAGCCCAAACATCTTCTTGTAATCTACTAGCCCAATCCCTATGGTGCAAATGGACTATTTTTGTTAAGATGTTCCCAAAATTATGGTTTGTGACCTCTACTTGTCCATTAGCTTGAGGATGATAAGGACTAGATTTATGGTTCCTGACATTATATTGTTTCATCAACTCTGAGATCAAATTAGAGGTGAATTGTGCACCTTGGTCAATGACTAGCTCTTTGGGTACACCATAGCAATTAAAAATTCTTCATATAGAAATTCAACAACTTTTTCATCATGAGCATGCTTCATAGCCTCAACTTTAACGTATTTTGCTAGGTAATTAGTGCACACAAGAATATAGGATTTCCCATTAGACGGAGGATTGATTAGACCAATGAAGTCCATGCCCCATTTTTCAAATGGTGTTAATGCCATCTAAGGATTAAGAGGTATTTCATCTGATCTTATTGGTCAGCCCATCCTTTTACACTTGTCACACTTCCGTGTATAGTTGATTGCATCATTGTGAAGTGTAGGCCAATAATAACCAGTTGTAAAGATTTTGAAAGCTATTTTTTTGTTGTAAAGTGTCCTTCGCATGGTTCATTATGACATGCATGTAGAATGTCATATGTCTCATCCTCTATCACACATCTTCTCATAACTTGATCAGGTCCAGTGTAAAATAAGAGATTATCTATCAAGAGAAATGGATACTTTTCTCTATAAGCAACTTCCTTTCCTTGTAAGAAAAATGTGCTAGTATTTTATTGATTACAATGTAGTTAGAAATGTCTGCATACCATGGAGTTTGAACAATAATAAGAAATAAATTCTCATCCAAAAATGCATCATCTACCAACATAGTGTTAGTATCATCATGATGGATTCTTGACAAATAATCAGCTACAAAATTGGCTTTTCTAGGCTTATCAACAATAGTTATATCAAATTCTTGGAACAAGAGTAACCATCTTGCTAACCTACCTATCATAGCAGGTTTGTTCATGAGATATTTAATAATTGCATGTTTAGTATGAACAAATATGGAATAGCCAATTATGTAATGCCAAAATTTGTTGAGGGAAAAAAACTACTACTAGCAATTCTTTTTCAGTCATAGTGTAGTTTAACTCTAGTCCATGAAGGCTTTAGATATGTAATGTATTACATTTTCAAGATTTTGAGATTGTTGTGCTAGGACTACACCTATAGCATAGTCAAAGGCATCTATATATATGTGAATAGGTAAATTTCAATCAGTGCCTCATAAAACTAGGGCTGTAGTTAGAATTTTCTTAAGCTACAAGAAGGCTTCATCACATTCAGATGTCCAACTAAATTCAATTTCTTTTGTGAGTAACTTATACAAAAGACTAGCTATTTTCCTGAAATCTTTTATGAAATATCTATGATATCTAGCATGACCTAGAAAGGATCTTACATCTTTTGATTTTGTAGGTATGGACAATGTTTGAATTACCTCTATCTTAGTTGGATCCACTTGTATGCTTGTAGCTGGTATGAAATGGCCGAGTACCATGCCTTCCTGCATGAGCATGAAACATTTTTTATTGTTAAGTGTCAAATTATGTTCTTGACATCTTACCAAATTCTTTTCAAGATTCACCATTGCTTCCTCAAAAATGACTCCAAATGTTGTGAAGTCATCCATGTAGATTTCCATACAATCATGTGATATATGAACAAAGATGCTAATAACAACTTGTTGGAATGTTGTAGAAGCATTACATAGACCAAATGGAAAAATAGAGTATGTAAAAGTACCCCATGGACATGTAAATATGGTTTTTTCCTGATCATCAGGAGCAATATTGATTTGGTTATAACCACTATACGCATCTAGAAAAGAAAAATACTTCTTTGCAGCTAGAGTGTCTAGAACTTGGTCTATAAATGGTAAAGGAAAGTGATCATTTTTGGTAGCTTTGTTCAACTCTCTATAATCTACAAAAATTCTCCATTTTCCTCATTTTTTAGGCACTATGACCAGGGGTGACACCCATTTACTATCAGATATAGGATAAATAAATCCAGCATCAAGCAATTTTTGCAATTTAGTGTTAACTATCTCTCTAAGGCTTGGATTTATCCTTCTCTGGGGTTGATGGAGTGGTAATCAACCTTCATTTATGTATATCCTATAAGTGCATAGTGTAGGACTCAACCCTTTCATATCACTATAGTCCCATGCAAAGGTTTTTTCATGCCTTTGAAGTAATTCTTTTTGTTGCTCCATCTATGTGGGTGTTAATTTGGGATTAACATGGAGATTATGACCTTTAGTCAGTTCAATAGTAGTGGTGGACTCTATCATAGTAGCTTCAGAGATTGGACTTGTTTCTAATTCACAAGTAAGAGTGGATAAAGAATATCAGGTTCTTTGAGAAAAGTACAATTCTTATCACATTCTTCATATGTGATTAATTCCAACAGAGAACTTTCAGATACATCTTTTCCTACCACACAATTGTTAGTGAGGATACTCTAATGTATTGAATCTTCCTCTTGTAGTTTTGGAAAAAACTATCTATCTAATATCATGAGCTATACTATAGAATTTAACTATTTTTCTTCATCCCCTAAATTTGGCCAAATAGATGTGCTCAAATCTGGTAATGGTTGGGTTGGAGGATACAAATCAAATTTGTTTGTTGCTTGGCCATTTAATATGGTCATATTCCCTAATCTTCAACTTATATTTGCATTAGTTGTGGCTAACCATGGTCAACCTAAGATAACAAGGTAACTAGATAGATTAACTTTCAAGGATAAAATCATGAAGTCTGTTGGATATTCTAGAGAATCTAAGGTTACAACTATGTTTTCTATCATCCAATCAAGGGTGACAATAGAACTATCTGCAAGTTGCAAAATTGTTGGTTTAGCCCTTAGTCCTTCTATTTTCAACTTATTCATAGTATCTTTGGTTATGATATTTATAGAAACTCCAAGATCTATTAAAGCATTTTTAACACACTAACTATTTATACTGACATTTACTACTAGACTTCATGGATCAGAATATTTTGGTGTTATCAATTTCCCTAGCATGATGTCAACGTATTGTCCCACAACATAGACTATGGTGGGGTCCTTTTTCTTTCTTCCAGGCTTCTTTAGGAAAGCATCCCTAATGGCTTTTCCATAAACTAGAACATCTTTAATGGATTGAAACAGAGGTATTCGGACATGCATGCTTTTCAACTGATCAACAATATCAAAAGGTTGTTCCTCTATTTGTTTAGGATTCTTTTGGATAATCCTTTCTAGAAAAGGAGATTCTACTACTGGTTGAGCTTGGCTTGATATGGTAACATTGGTTGAGTCAACTACTTTAGCAACTGAGGGTTCTAATGCTACAAGAGAGTCTAGTATTTCAATTATAAGAGGTAGTTTAGGCACTAGTAAAGTTGTATCAGATCTTAGATTTATATCAACAACATTCAAAGTGTAAGTAGGATATTGCTAAGAATCAACACTATACATGGGTTGCTGTGGTTGTTGGCTATTTGGGTTTGGCTGAGGTTGTGTAGGTAACTGTGTCTCCTTTTGAGGTCCAGGATTTGTAGGTGGTGGCATTAGAGTAGGTTGTTGAACTAGAGGTGGTAATTTTGGAGTACCAATATTTTGGTTAGGCCATTGTTGAGATCCCCTCCATTGGTTTGTAGAATACTAATTCCCTTGAGGTGGTTGCCATTGGTTCTATTGGTTTTTGCAGTAGTTCTATTGGTTCTGCCATTGGTTACTCTGTTGGTTAGGCCAAGGTGATTGGGAATTCTGAAGTCATTGGGATTGTTGCTAGTTGTTTTGCCTAGCATTGTTCCAATTAGATTGATATTGTGGAGGACCTTAGGGATTAAATTTTTTCCATTGATTTTCATATGAATTTGAATTTTGCAAAGGGTCTTGAGGCATACCTTGACATTGGGCCCATGGTCGGCATTGAGCAACAAAAAAAAAATCCTCATCATCTCCATCTATCTTGAGGCACTCAGTTGGAAGATGTTGGTTCTCCATGCTTGCAACCAATTCACATTGGCAATCCTTCTTCTACTTGTGGAAATGAAGGCAATATTTAGCTAGTTGTAACTCAGCTTCTGCTTGCTTCTTCTTTGCATTCATCATGTCAATATGTGTAGCAACATTGTTGATAATGTCTTGTTTGAAATCTGACAATAGGTTAGATATCTCAAGATTTGAAATGTCTTGGGCGATTCCTTTAGTGACTGTGGAACAAGGTCCTCAGGCTTTCTTCATTGTTGACCTTGAATAGTTTTGACAGATCTTCTTAAGGTCTTCACAGGAAGCTTGATACATGTCACCACTAGCCATCAGGTCCAATCCTTTTAGACAGTCATCATTCACACCTCTCAAAAGGATTAGCTTTTGTGAATCTTTGGACAACATATGGTAAGGGTTCTTCTATAGTGTATATAAGAAACATGAAACATAGTCTTCCAATGTTTATTTCTCCTTCTATGATATCCTAAAGATATCATCCCCTCTTGAACCAGATGCTTTGCAATATTCTTTATACTTATCTAGAAACAGAGCTTGCATTTCATGCCAAGTTCCTACCACATTAGCTCCTAAGCCCATGAACAATCGTAGAGAAAACTCTTTCAATGTTGCTAGAAATAATTTGAGCTTGTGGGCATCAGTGTTGTAGTCAAAACTACAAAAAAGTATATTAAACTCAAACAAGAAAGTATCAAGGTCTTTAATTGCAAGGCCATAGAACTTTGGAAGAGCAGTGGGAGGTATGTTCTTAAGATTAGCATTGGTTGCAGGACTTGGAAGAGGAAATGGAAAAGTAGATTGTGCCATTATTGGAGGTACTAGATTTTGAGGTTGCTGCTGAAAAGGGACATTGGGTACTGGGATATTAACAACTAGTGGATTCAAGGTAGTATCATCAAGAAAACTAGCCAAAATTTTAACAAAAGGTCGAATGCTACTTGTATCTAAAGGTTGTGCTCTTTAGGATGATTTTGCAAGAAAAATATGGCCTTCATCTTCAAAAGGTAAGTCAACTTCTTCTTCATCAATTTCTTTGTTCACATTAATAGACTCTTGTGGAAGAAATCTGCCATATTCATCACCTTGTCTTCCTCTTCGATGCATGCAATTGAATTCTTCACATTGGTAAACAAAGTTTAAAAACTAAAAAAATTGTCTAACAACTATGACAAAAATGCTCCTAGCTTGACACCATCCCCAACAATGGTGCCAAAAATTGTTCGCCTCACAATAGGTGTATCATAGTCATGCTCTAGGCCATGCTTAGGAATAGTATATTTAAACTAAGGACTATTTTTCCCACTATGAGGTGCATTTAATCTTGTCAACCTAGGGACGTATACTTGAAATGGTAGGTACAGTATGTGCACTAGGTATCTTAATGAGTCATTAAGCTTATGTTGTAGGAAAGTAAAAATGCAAGAAAAATAACTTACACTATTGCTAGAGGAAATTAACACAATTATCTTTATGAATGCTAGATATATAATGAAAAGATGACAAATATCCAACTTAGTTCATCCACTACAACTCTTCTCACATATGCTATAGGAACATTCACAAAGTGTGATGCTATAGGAAGGAACTTACAACTTCTACCTACAATACTAAGAATGCTTAGAAATAAATATATTCTATCCTAATTTAATCCACCTTCCAAGTGGGCCCCATTGGTCAGCTTCAACTAAACAACTAACACAAGATAGAAGCCAAAAACTTAATTCATTACATTTCAAAAATTCATTACATAACCCAAAACTGTAAAAATACAATTGTAAAAGTTAACAGTCTATTCTCATAAACTCTTTCTTATAACTAGCTAAACTAACACACTTGGGTGATCTCCTATATATAGGAGATCTACACTTATTCCATAAAAAAAGAAGTAAATGACCGAGCTTTAAATCTGTAGGAGAGAAAATAGGAGAATAAAAATTCAAGGTAGGAAAAAGAAATAATGGCTTAAGGCAAGATATTAAAGTCTGAACATCCGCTCATTATAGGAGTAAATGCAGAGAAGGCAATAAGTCTTCATAGCTCCTCCATATTCACTATCGTGTCCTTTGGAACCATTACAACTTTTCTCCACTGTGGCTACTCCTTAGCATTCTATTCTCCTTGAATGTTGTTGGCACTCATCTTTGAATTATTCGGATCATCTTTCAGTGTTTATTGCTAATAGGTTAGTAATTATGAAAAGACATGTTTACAAATAAACATTTATCAAATTAAATTCAAATATAAGAACACACATTTAGATAACTATATGAAATACTACATAATAATATATAATACTAGCGAAAATGACATATTTTCTACCGATAGGTTTATCATAGGTTTGGTAAACATAGGTCCACAAATGTTTTGACAGAAATAAACTAGAGTATCGACAAAGTGTTTAAAAGCCCATCATGAAATAAGGGCAATATTTGGCCTGATCAGAGAGCATGTGCCCAAAGGAATTTCTAGAAAGAGGATCCTCCAAGGTATTTAGCCAACATAATGTTACGCCAACTACCCTAAGAGTTCACCAATTTCTAGTGGATTTTTGTTTGGAGGGCTTTATTCAATTGACCTATTCTTCTAATATTCATTCATCCAAGAGAGAACTAGCATAGAATGATTTTAAATGGTCCTTGAATTTTTCTTAGGGAGTTGTTCTAGAGAATGTCCCATCCAAAAGAGATAAGGTCCCTATCAAGGCTACCCTGAATCAGGTTTTTCCCCAATCTATTGTTAGACCAAGTGAAGGTAGAACCCTGGAGATCAATATCAATTAGATCATTTCTTCTCAAGAAATCCTCCAAATCCTACATACTATCCAAAAATTCTCCAATCCCCCATTTTCTCTTAAGTGTAACGTGGGGTGTTAAAGTCTCCCATGCACAAAATATTTCATTGTCTTATGGAATCAGCCACACTGATAGCCTCATCCCAAACAACAAGCTTGTAATTTTGAGTGTTAGGACATATAAATTTAACACAGTCCAATTGCAAGTTGTGGTGGTAAAATTTGTTATAACAAAATGGGTGTTGATGGAGATAACTATGCCCACCACCCTATTAGGATTCCACATCATAGCAATTCCACTAGAAGCTCCATTAGCATTACTATAAGTATAATTAGTGTTTGGCCAAATGTGATTAGCCAAGCTAAAGGAAACTTCATTAGTCATTTTCATTTCCTACAAAAGATTCATGTTAGTATTAAGTTTAATGACCTTTTGTTTGATTTAATATTACTTAATGGGGCTATTCAATCCTCTGACATTCTAGGATATAATTTTCATCTTTTATGATTTTGGGATTCCTTTAAGTTTTTTTGTTTTCCCTGTGCTATATCCTTTATGATAAAAACTAAGTTAATGATTGGTAACTACTATGTTGTATTGCTATTAGACAATTATAACAGAATAGTGAATGAACAATTTGGAGTAAAGTGATTGAGTGAGCTAATTAATAAGCTAAATGAGTACACCGAGTGATTGTTTATAATGTTTATGAGTTTTTTTTTTGGTACTAAAATTATTTTAGGGGACTGTGGGGTAACTAAACACAACTAATTCGCCCCTCTCTTCTCAGTAATCTAATATAGGTTTGATGTACTATTTTTATAATAAGAACATTTTGTATAGTACCTTCTTTGTACACCAAAATAATTTTATGATGATATATATGATGGACTTACATATTTATTCTCTTTTACTATTTCTATGATTAATCTGATTCCATGATTAATATGGTAAAAACTAATAGAATTAATGTGTGTGTGTGTGTGTGTGTGTGTGTGTCTACATACACACACACACACACACACACACACACACACACACACACACACACAAGGAAACTCAAGTGCAGAAATAGCTTCCTACACTAATCCCTTAAAGTAAGTATTGTGAAAATTCTATTTAAACCCTTAAAATTTTTGATTCAATATTATGTTAATAACAATATTGCAGTCAACCATGAATACAAAAAATAGATAGAGAAAGAAAACAGAAACACAAAGATATTCCAGTGGGGAAAAACCTTTTGGTAAAACAACCCCACCCCTCCAAAACCTGCACAATGTATTATCTTCAAGACAAAGGTTACAATACACTTGTAATGCAAGTTCTTTCATGATACAGAAGACTGATTCAACAACAACCAACAATATAGTTTTCTCTCCTTGTTTTCTGCCCTAAAGTTGCTTATATCATGTGCTTTCCATTTTAAGGATACTTCCAACGAAGAACCATATTAAGGTTTTAACCATTCTTTAAAAAAGCAAGAACCCAAAAAAATTTCAAGAGTACAGTACTCAATGATCAATTGCCACATGTCATTGCATTGTCATCCATCATCATATCTTCTAAAGATAGCTCTTACGCATCATAGGAATTTTTCATAACTATTTTAGTCATGATCTCCTTATGCACTATTCAATTGCCGACACATGCAAGTGGAGTAACACATCAACTTGCCAACTAGACATGTACACTCACACTTAATTACATTATTTGAAAAAAATACATTTACAAAATAAATAATAATAATAATCATAGGAATTATCCAAGGTTGAGACACCTTATTCTTAACTATATATATATATATATATATATCCTTAACATTTTAAACTACAATATTTCATAAAAACATTATACATTACATTTTAAGAAAGCATGAAAAAATACTCAAAAAGGAAAATGCAAGCACATATGGCACAAATTATGGATAAATGATTAAGCATAATAATAACATAAATACATAACATTAATAGGCTTCTTAAGATATATACCATACATATTAGAAATTAGGTACACATCAGATGAATACATATTTGTGACAAACTAAGGTACTAACCAATTCAGATTAAGCTTCCCTTTTTCACTATGCAAGGCATTCACATTTCTTTTATTTTCATAGAGAACTAAATCACCAACTGAGAATGAGTGCTCAATTTACATGTATCATTGTATCATTTGTTGAAAGATTTGTGAAAGGCCATGATATGTTCTAAAGAATTAATACGTGTCTCATGTAACATATCAAGATCTTACAAATTTTGTTCTCTAAAGATATCCTCATCAATTATACCCTTGAATGAGATTTTTAAACAACGAATCTTTAGCTCTAAAGGCATAATCACATCTATTCCATAAACCAAATTGTAAGGTGATGTTCCATTCATAATATAGACACTTGTTTTATAGGCCCACAAGCACTGGTTATTTGAGTATGCAATCTTTAGCATGCTTATCCGCCATACTAAGGATCCAAAGTGTTGATGATAAAAATTCTTATAAAATCTAATTTAGAAAATAAGCTAATATATCTAATAAATTGTGGAAACCTAATAACTCTTACCTTGTGTTCTCATTCAGTTGTATAAGTTTTTTTTGTACTTAAATTAAAGCAGATTTGTAGATTTGTGTTCCTATGAACATTTTAAATTGTCTAAAAAGGATTATTAAGAAACCTTTAGCTATTTTAGTGGAGTAGTTATGATTTAGCTATTGAAAATAAGCTAGAGGAAAAGAAGAGTGGCTTTAAAATAAGCAATGGATACTTATTGACAAAAATGCCATGTGGTTCCACAAATTCTTTACCCTCTTTTTAAAAAGATTTTATTTCTATTTTTTTGTGTGTAAAACTATTATTCAATTAATAAATTCAGATCTCAAATTTTCCACTTAAAATCAAGTAGTAAAATATATATTGATAAGGTGGCTAACTCCACAATTATTTCTTAAAATGATTGAACAGCCACTGCTAGCCAAAATAAGCTAAACAATAACATAGAAAAAATTAAATTTAACTTTACTGAATATTCTTTGAAAGAGTACTCATATTCTCTTGATACAAGATTGGGGTAAATGGTTCGAAAATGTGAAAGCACACATTGAAAATATTTGAAATTGAGAAGCGAAGGAGGCGTTGTCTTACTTTTTCGGCTGAAGTAATGAGAGAATAATAAGCAACAACATTTCGCAAATACAAATCGACTATACTAGGCCATTGATCTCTCTCCACTTTTATCTCTCGGCTGTGCAAACTCTGACGGATCTGAGAGGCTGATTATCTGTCGGGTGCATTTCTCGAAGAATTTGGACGACTTATATAGAGTGCAATTTTGCAAAAGCTGGTTAAAGGAATTGCTATGACGACGTGGGAAGCTCTAACAGCCACAAACCGTTTTTAATGTTTTGTTAATCCAATAGATTAGGGTGTACAATCATCTCCACAAATATTAAAACAACACACTAATTCAGGCAGTAATTTTTTTCAATTAAAGCCATTAACAAAACCTTGAATCATTATAAGCTGTCATCAACTCAGCATTATGGAGGCCTAACAGAGGAATCACTAGTGATTGTCGGCAAAAACTTTCGGCTCGAAGATATTTTACTATACAAAAACCAACTTCAGGTTAAATAACTGACGCTAGTTTTTTGTTCTCTTTTATCTGGTGCGTAATTGCTGATTAGTTTAGCCTTTCCTAGTGAATGAAATAAAACAAACTGTTCACCATTTTGATAAATTCATCCCACCATTTGTTCATGGTGGTATTCTTCGATGTCACTTTTCTTACTTCCATCGCCCTATTTATATTACTTAAGCGTGTCTTAATTAATCTATTTTTCCTCCGAATTAAATTTTAATAGTGTTGCTTATCATTTATAACTAATATATCTGCATGCTTTCGCATATATTTGCCGATAGGTTTTCACTTGGGTGAGAGCCCACCGACATTTCCTCACGCACCTGTTTACAGAGGGCTGCCGGGATTCCCTGAGCTTTGCCGCCGGCAACAGCTTGCCACAGACCTGCTTACTGCATGAGAGAGCACATAGGTGGAGTGTAAGCTGGTTCGTAGCCAGTCGGCAGGCCACGAGTCATTGCTTTCTATTTTGTTTGGCCGAGTCATGCATAGATTTCTCCAATTCTGTTCCATTATCGATTTCTTTTTTCCCAAGCAGTATTTACTTACTGTTTTCTTACTTAGAGACTTGCAAATCCCGTGAAATTACCTGATTGAGTGTCCATATATTTTAAATCAAATCATATTTGAGAGTTCACGATGAAGAAATTCTGAAATTAGTGCTCAATATTTTGATTCTTTCACAACCTTTTGTTTAGTATGTTTAACGAGAGAAAATCCAAACATGATTGGATAAGGAGAGTAATTATTTGATCCTGTAAAAGTTTGTTTACATTGTATTTATTAATCAGAGAAAATCTGGGAATTTCCTCCGTACAGATTCATTAGTACTAATGCGGAGGATTTCGCAACTGAAGTCTGCCCCAAGCAATTCTCAAATGCCATGGTCAAGCTTTGAGACTATAAAGAGAGGTAAAGGGCGACCTAAACAAAAGTCTTCCGGGTGTGGGAAGGATTAGTCCAGCGTGGTGAATTGTCATTGAAAGGATAACCTCAAAGTATTGTGTTGAAAGTTTAGCTTCAGTCAAGTAATACTGAGCATCTGAATATGTAATGCTCTTTTTCTTGTGTGTGCGCACGTGTGTGTACGTGTGTGTTAATATGCATATGTATATATGTAGAGATATGTATATGTACAATTTAGACAGATGAGATTCAGATTGCGTATATATTAGTTACTGCTGTTACGGATCTACATTGGGTTCTATCATTCTTGATATTAGAACTGCCACCAATATACATTGGATTACTTTCAGATTTATCTATCATCTCTGATCTGGGATTGGGTCTTATTTGTATTGCCTCCAATAAATATTGAGGTCATTATCGAACATGTTATCAGGCATGATTAAACCATTTTATGATTATGATTAAGAAACATTAGTTTATAATCATGCAGGGTCACGACCCTACGTGGCCCTTGGTCACATATAGTCATGCCCCTATAGGAACATAGCACTTCACTCTTGTATATATAGTTACTCTCATCGATGGATAAGGCAATATGAAAGACATAACATTCTTGTAGTCCCAGAATCAACAAAGCAATATTGCAGATTACAAATTACATTCCTGTCAGCATTCGACATTCCAGTCACAATATATCAAAAGCATTTTGAAGGCATCTACTTGTTGCATTCAAGTAACCCAGAGTAAGTAAAGTCTGATATAAATTTGTTATCATTTCTATCAGAGATCCTATAAATTAACATGGTATCGAAGCCATTCTGATAAGAAATTTTATTTAGAACTTATATGTAAATAAAAACTTCAAACTTTATGGCTGAACAATAGATAGAAATTGGAATTAGAGAAACATGAACATCAGCAAACATAACTCAACATCAAAATCATATTGACAATAGATAAATATACCATCATATCTACAATCAAAGAAGGAAGGATACTGAGTCATTATTCCTTGCTGGAGTTAACCTCTATGTGAGGAGGAGGATGATAGATAATTTAGCATTGAACATGATGGACAAATGTGCCACAAAAAAATACTAATATCTATAGGATAGTTAGTGCATGAAAAGAAATTATCAGATATATATGTGAGGATTACCATCATAGATAGTTTTCTAGAATGATAGGAGACAAAGAATTTAGCATTTGGTTACCAAGAAATGAGCATGTGAAGCAACAATAATCCAGAGTTAGAGAGCAGTTGATAAATACATAGTGATTAGCAACATACCAATGATAAGAGGACATGGCCTCGATACTGAGGATGAAAATTAAATTTTGATATTGACAAATATCATATGAATTAGATGAATCATAATTGACGATCATGGAAGACATCGCTACCTCCTTCTAGGAAACTAATATTAGAGATTGTGAATCGTGAACAATTGCCAAACCCGTCCGATCAAGATTTGTGAATTTCTTTATGGAAGTTGTCTGGTGTTAATAAAAGTAATAGGAGATTGTTGATGTGTGTTTTATGACTCACCAAACAGTAGAACAAAATACCAAAATATCTTATCCTCTCTTGAATAAAGTCTTGTGTATGCTAAGATTGCTAGAAGATCATACAATGACTTCAAGGTTCCTTTAATGCCAGGTCTTGACTGTGGATAAGATCGGTGGTTGATGTGATTTGCTAATGATCACAAGGGGCCTTACGTGTTTATTCATATTCATTTCAAGCCATACTAGATGTGGGAGCTATCTTAAGGTTTTGCAACGAAGCACTTTTTTTTTGGATTTTTCACAGAATATGCAAAAATTAAATAGGATGGGGTTCAAGAATTCTATTCTAATCCTAAGTGTAGTGATAACAACAAATAGTATTCTAGTGGACAAATTCCTCAATTTACTGAATTCCGCTTCGCCAAGTTATACTACAACTAAGCATGAACTAGTGCAATTCAAAAGTTTCTATCTCTTGGACACTTGGATAGGCCAATTCATGATAGGTTGAGTATAAATGCTTATGAAAAATGAAACTTTTGAATTGGCCTAAAATTTTGAAGTTATACTCAACCTAGCATGAATTGGCCTATACTTTTTAACACTTCCGCGAGAAATATGAAATTCCACAACTCACTGCAAAGAAAAAATCCTTTCTGATAGGATTCAAAATCTTCTGACGTGAATTCCTAGAAAACTCCTCAACAACTTTAGAAAATTTCTCAAAAAATCTGCTTCCTTGAACTGCTCAAATCTTACTCCTACTCTCGATCTGCTCTTCAAATTTCTATGTGAGCCTGAATGAATGAGAGGGTTTCTTATAGAAATCATCCTTCAAAAAAGATGCCTTTAAAGCTGCAAACTAAAATTAGGCAGCTGCTTTACTGAACCATTAAGGTTTCCATTTTTTGTGCCACTTGTCGCCTTTTTGGTGCTTGATTCAAAAAGTTGCTATCTTTAATTCTCTTAGCTTCATGATGAAGCTGAGTATTCTTCTATTTTAATTTTTTTTTATTAATTAAATATGAATTAAAAGAAATCAATATTTAATTAACTTCCATTTTTAAATTAAAAATCAAATTTATTTGCAACTTTTTCTCCATTTTTATTTTTTGGGTTATTATTCAAAAAAAATCAAATTAAATATTAGTAAACTAATATTTAATTTTTTTAATGTAAATCCAAAAAAATTTTTTTGAAGGAAAATCATTTTTTCGCTTTTCCTCTCTAAATCCAACTTTCACTTCATAAGAAAATTCATCCTTCCTCTAAATTTTCTGATTTTTTTGCAAAATTTTCAATTTTCTACTTTTCACCGTTTTTACCAGTTGGCAGCTGTTTCCAAAGAGCTTATATAATTTTCTATGGCCACAGGGTTCTCTGAGCCATTGTTAAGATTTTGAATATAATCTTTGCATGAATTGGAGGGACCAGATTCATCCAAACCATTGTCATGATCCTCAAAACTAGTAGATGAAAGGTCATGAACAACAAGATCCGAAGAAGCACTACAATGCTTAATCATAGACAGTTGATCATGTTTTGAATTTAGGGCCTCTCGCAGATGATCAAAGGATTAGTCTTTTAAAATACAAGAGCCATTGTTTCTTTGGGCTTTTATAATAACATTATCACTAGTGCTGTTGCTGCTGTTATCAGGACTGAGATTGCTGCTTGTAGGCAAGGAAGCATCCCTAGTGCATTTTTCATCCTGTTTAGATGATCCTTTATACGATAATCTTTTGGTGAATGACAAACAACTTCAACTCTCTGTGAGTTACAAAAAAGCTGATGATGCTGAAGTAGCTACTCCAAATGAAGCTTCAGTAACCGTGGACATATCTGTGTGACCCCTTAGTGGATGCTTCACCTTGGATGGGAGATAAAGTTATCAATCCCTAAATCTACGCTCAAAATTTGTTGGAGCAGGTTTTTGTTGGAATGAAGGATTTTATCCTTCACGTAATATTTCCCTACTCCTTCAGATTTGTGCTCCATGATTTTCGGAGCGGTCTTTTTATGAAATGGCGGATTTTCCTTTTGCACAATTTTCTTCACTCCTACAAAATTGTGCTCCAAGATTTAATAGGTTAGGATTTTTATGGAGTGAAGGAATTTCCTCATTTCTTGACTTCTTCAGTCTTGCGCTCCACAAAAGAAGGAAACAGCTAGCAAAAAGTTTTGAAAAATGAAAGGGGGTCCTAGGCATGGGCGTGGTGTGACAGGTGGTGACAATAGAGATCAAACAACAATAGCATATTCCATCAAAAATTGGTGCTAATTCAATTAACACTATGAACAACAACAAAACATTGAGGCTGTTTAACATATTGTCAACAAATGATCTGTAAGAATTGTCATTAAGGTTCATATGCAATGAAAATAATATAAAAATATGTGTTGGTTTTTGTTGTCCATCATAGAAGAGGGAGATTGGTTGTTACCAATGTCAGAAGTAAATATCACAATCAAAATTTCTTCAAAGACTATAATAATTGATTAATAATCAATATAAGAATAGAGAAGTGACATCATTGGTTTGGGAAGTGATATAAACTAAGAACTCTATTCCCTATTATAAGAAACTACAAATTGTTTAAATGAGCTAATGAACCAATAATTATTGTAAAAGACAAGACTCTTTTGAAATTTCAGATTTCCCTCACTAAGGTAATATATAAATAACAGTAAATATTGTTGGTTATGCCAATACCAAGGGCAGGAAGTAGTTAAGAAGGTATTGCTAAAGGAGACCTTTCAATGGTCGATTACAACAATGAACCACTAAAAGACTATTCGAGTGTCAAGATTTTTTTTATATAGAAGAAATACATTTTATAGTACCTAGCCACCGTACTTTGAACGTTACCCACATGGATCGAAGGTAGAGGTATGCATTATTCTATTTCATTATGAATATTTTAGTTAAGATAATACTAAATATATATAGATGGAATATATGCTCAAATATAGACATGTATCTATATTATTAAAATGATTTTATATCTTTATGCAAAATTGTTGATTATCCTTGACTATTATTGTATAATTTAAATTTTATATTAATTTGATCTATACTATACTAGAAATTAGATAATGATTAATATGAGTTACAATGTGAAACATGATAATCTATTACCCTTGAATATTTTATTTATCTAATCTTTGTAATATCACACTTACTTGTGTTTCTATACGAGCATTTGCCTTGATCTTTTCTTCCGAGAATGTTCTTGTAGAAAAAAGAGGTTTAATATCAGATTTAGAGAGAGTCTAACACTTTGTTAAAGGGGAGTTTATTTTTAGAAACTTAGAAGATTTATGTTCAGAAGGATTCTGACACATCCATTAGAGGGAGTAGATAGAGTATATGGTTTCATCAACCTTCAATGATATCGATCATATTGATTCAAAGGGAGTAAACCATATTGTGATAGAATCTTCAATGATCAATAAATTGTAATAATCAAGAGAACTATAATTCATTCAACTATGTGATCTTAATGAGTCTACCCCTTGTGTACATCATATGAAAGTGGTGAGTTCATTTGAATCATCTATGATAAATGAATAGGTCTAAATGAATTTCTATATTTTCAAGAAAGAAGTTATCATATTTGATAAAAAACAATAGAAGAATGAGTGGGAATTTTATATTGTGAGGGGAATAATAGTCAATGTTAAATTCCCACTTGAACCTTCATTAGAAGGGAGATATTCTATTCTAAGATAATCTAAGAAGATAATTTCTGAATCTTCGTGTGCAAATATGTATTCTTATATTTTTCATTTATCTAAATTGTAGTCTCTCTCTTATTTATAATTCTATAAATACTACAAGGGTTGTTTTCCTTGATCTTTTTCCTTATGTCTGAGGATGTTCTTATAGGATAAGAAAGTTAGTACTTTACGCATGCTACTAGTTATTGGGTAGACTCAAACTAATGACTATAACTCCAAAGACCTTGATGACCAAGATGTATAAAATAAGGCTCTTATCTTTGATGATTAATATTATGAGGTTCTTCTACATTAAGAGGGAGTATGATGATTGAGATTATGGGATTATGACACTTCTTCATACAAAATGCAGGAGCTTAGAAGATTTATATTTAGAGGGAGTCTAGAAATACATGTGGATGACTACATAGTGTTTATGGGCCTACTCCTATGTATATCATGAAGGAGTGACGAGTTTCATAGGCATCCTTGGGTAAAGAGAGTTTATCCACACACCTAAGCACAATTATCACCAAGACATGTGACACCTCCTTATTCTCCTTGCCATTACCCAAGATCAACCTAGAGGAATCAGAAATCTCTTCTTCAATCTCCTTCATACCTCCCTTTCCAAAATTAACAGTTTTCTCCTTCATTGTTCTTTTGTGGTAGTCAAATCCTTAGAATCTGATTCCTCCTCCTGCAAGGCTCCCTTCCTTAACTTCCTCATAGCTTGAGACTTAACCAACCTTCAGGGCCTCCTCCTTCCCCCTTTCTCCTCATCCTTTGACTCCATTTGTATTTTCTCCTTACCTTTTCCTTCCCTCACCCCTGGGGGAGGGATTAACAGGGGACCCACTAGGAGAGGGCTGAGGGGTGGGGGCTCTAGGACCAGTAATCCTAAGGGGGACCATTTGGGGCCTAAGGTTTGGGTGAACAAGAATATCAACTTCCACAATCCTAGGGGGGACCAAGGCAAGGTGAAATTGGTATAGCCTAAAAATTAGACCCTACTATACAATAGTAAAATTAACCCCCCTTCTCATTTTATCTTTCATATCAACAACTAAATCGTCAAGATCATGCAACAGGAAGAAGGGAATTGAAAGAAAATCATGGTGTCTGAAATGATTAAGAAGGGGAAAATGGTAGTAGTAGAAAGCCCCATACCTTCCATCTAGGGTAAGATATTTCATCAAAATTAGACAAACCTCATTCCATGAGCTAGACAACTTTTCCCTCATGAAACCCCCTCTATTCTAAACTAGTTCCTCACCAACCTTGAAGAAATGTTGCAAATTAATTTCATCAGTCACCTATGTCACCTTATGCCATTTTCATCCCCTCATCACCATGCCCATTGCCATAGTAATCACCTCCTCCAAAACATGAAATAAGATACCATCAATTGTCACCTTGCAATTTTTCCATGAGTTAACAAACTGCATATAAAAATTCTTATCATGACCATTAAGGATCTCCATGAACGGGACAAAATTTCCCTCTCTTAGAATGTACTAGAACAGGGGCTTCCTCACACTATCATCGATCATAGCTAGTTTAATGCACAACAAGTCACCTCCCATCTCTATAATTTTTTCCTCTCCTCTCTCTCTCTATTCAAAACCCTGTCCCTAAAAAATACTTCACTCTTAGAAAGATAAACTTTTAAATGGATATTATAATTATATTTAATATTAATAATTGAACATGCCAAATACGTGAGAAATATCATGAGTTGGCTGCCATGATCTTTACCCCAATCATTTCCATCATTCTCAACACACCACAAATCTATAAAATATTAATCTTTTTCTCTACATGGCATATGATGATCCATATAGGGAAATGAATAAAAATTCACCCATTTCAAACTTATAATTTTTGGGCCATGAGTTATAATTATTTCCCATACCAAGCCTTTTCTCCTTACCACATAAGCATCAAGTACATTTCAACCCTGACATCTCAACAACATTATACAAAGTAACCAGCTAGGATTCATCATTAATTATTTCCTTATTCCCTAACTCAATCACCAAATTAGGCAAAGCATTCAAATTCCTCCAACCTCTTAGCCCTTCTAGATTTAAGCCAACCACTGCCATACCATCAGTCACACTATTTCCCTCTCAAAAAATGTGATTCAAATCAAATCCATTGAGGGTGGCTATTAGGTACTTGATATCATTAATAATACTTTTGATAGCCCATCCCTCTAACATATTACCTTTATTTGTCACAATAATGACTTTAGAATCGCCTTCAACTTACATGTCTCACCATCCCACACTCAAGACAAACTTTAAACCCTATTACAAAGCCATCATTTATGAAATATTATTTGAAACTTTCCCTAATAGACCAACATAAGCCAAAATCATCCTTACCTTACAGTTCTTGACAATCCCTCCCCCCACCAAACCTTCCTTTCTTGCAGCACCATTGAAATTAAGTTTGACCAAGTTAGCAAGCAGGGGTTTCCATTGAGTTCTCTTTCTAGCCATAAGATTAGAGTTGTCAATCTCCATAATCCCATCCATCAATGACTAGTACTTTGCAATTCTTATGTCCAGGATAGAAGGGGAACCCTGGTTTTCTCCAATTGCTGCATCTAATGTTATCTACAATTAATTTAGAGACTATATCAACCATGACCTTCACCTCCTTCTCCTCATTTTTGAACACCTTGTTATTTCACTCCTTGAAAATACCCCAACACACCTAGGAGGGAATAATCTTGCATAGAATAATAAGCAAGGGATGGGTGAAGGGGCCCTACTAGTTCACTAAATGCCCCACCTCTACATTGAACACCCAATTCACCTAAAACTTCTGGAGGATTTTCACCCACACCTTAGAAGAAAATCTATAGTGTAGGAATAGGTGGTTGATGCTCTCTTCCTCTCTCTTACACATACATCATTTTTTAGGTAATTGGAACTCCCTCTTGCTCAAGTTGTCAATAGTGAGAATTTTCCCATGGATAGTCATCCACCAAAAAATGTTGATTTTTAGGATTAAATGGTTAATCCAAATATTTCCCTAGTCATTAGATTCAAGAGATTTATCAAACATTAGCTTATAGGCAGATTTAACTAAGAATTCCCCAACTGAGGTAGCCCTCCAAATGAACTCATCAGTCCTATCTCTTCCTAGGATCCTGTACTCTTCGAACAAATAATTTAGCTTGTCAGTTAGGGACTTTCCTATCAAGTAATTCTATTGCAACCTCATCTTCTTCCATTTTCTTCCCAGACCAATATAACCCACAACCAATCTACCCCTAATGTCTTGGATGTTATATTGGAGGGATCCAAACTTTTTTCTTGAAAAATTTTTATCTGTAAGCCATGGATCCTCCCAAAAATTGATCTAGTTACCATTCCCCATAAGCCACCTTACCCCATCCCTCAAAAGGGTTCTATTTCTCACGATGTTACCCTAGATATTAGAGCCCATAGGAAGATCATTTCTCTAGGTATAGTGAGAGAAATTAAGATTACCAAGGTACTTATCTCTCATTATATTGCACCAATTAGACTCTCCCTTCATCAGATTCCACTCCATCTTTGTGAGAAGCACATTGTTCAAATCAGTCATCTTCCTCACTCCCAATCCTCCCCTATGCTTAGGTTAATAGACAGTATCCCAACTGACCAAGTTTAGTCTTACCTTCTTGCTTCCTTTAGACCAAAGGAAATTATGTTGAATTTTTTCTAATTTATTCACCACAGATTGAGTAATTTTGAATATGGATAGGAAGTACACTAGTAATCCTTGGGGAGAGGAGATTAGAAGTTGCAGTTTACCTACACTACTCAAAGTTTTTCCTTTCCATTCAATTAACTTCTTCTCCATCCTTTCCAAAATACTATTCTAGAAGTTAACACTAACCTCTTTCATAGTTAAAGGAAGACCTAAATAAGTATCTGGTAACTCAACAACATTACACAAAAGAATATTAACAATCCTTTGTTTAAGGTCTGAGGGGTGTTAAAGAAGAACACTTTAGTTTTGTCAAAATTGATCTTCTGTCCCACATTCATAGCATATATCTCTAGCACCGACTTCCAAGCTCTAGCTTCACCCATTGAGGACTCCCCACTAAGGAAGGTGGCATCCATAAATTGTTGGACCACTTTAGGAGGTAAAGTGGATACAAGTGTAATCCCTTTGATTAACCCCCTCTCCCACTTCCTCATGAATGCTCTCCCCAAAACTTTAGCCACCATATTGAATAGGTAGAGAGAGATAGAGTCACCATGTTTTAGTCCTCTCCCGCTTCCAAAGTTTCCCCATGATGATCCATTAACCATCACAAAATAGTTAACCATTTCTACCATTGATTTTACCATTCAAATAACCTTCTAACTTAGACCAATTCTCTCAATAACTTTATACATAAAAGTCCAATAGACCTTATCGTAAGCTTTAGAAATGTCCAGTTCCAAGGCCATACTAGGATTACTGCTTTTCTCCATAGAGTGCAAAATTTCATACATCATTATTGTAGCATCTAAGATTTTTTGTCTTGGGTTAAACCCATTTTTGGTTTTCCCAATAAACTTATATAGCAGCGGTTTCAACCTATTCACCAAAATTTTAGAGAAAATCTTGTAGGTGGTGTTACAAAGGCTGATTGGTCTAAAATCAAACATAACTTTTGAGTCTTTCACCTTGGGAATTAGAGCAATGAAATTTTTTTTAAGCTCTTTGAGGAGCTTCCTAGTCCTAAAGAAGTCACAAGCTACCCAAAGGATATCTAACTTGATTATCTCCCAAAAGTGGATGTAATCTTCTCTATGAGGAGAAGTCCTAAGAGAAATTCTTTATAATGCACTCTCCTCTATGAGAGAGAAATATGAGGTGAAAACATTTTGTACCACCCTATGACTGGGTTTATAGTGGTTACTATTTCACATATGATATGTAATGAAAGGAAACAATCCTTCCTCAACATATATAAATAGAAGGTAACCATTATAATATGACAATCTCATAAATGGTAGACTTGTTATCCTAGTTCTTTAGGCTAGATTTTTCTAGGCACCATGATAATGAATAGATAGAAGGTAATCTTTGTAAGGTGATGATCGTGCAAATGATAGGCTTGTTATTATTTCATTGATAATGAATTGCATTATGATTACTCTAGATATTGTTTAATACAATTAGATATCATAATTTATGTTATGATAGTGTTCATAGTAGTATGATTTATGTTATTTGACAAGTCTCTATTTCTTAGAGTGGTAGTGTCAAATAATGTAAATTTATGTATAGATATTCTAATATCTAGGTTCTTTATTACTTCTTCCTTGCTAAAGAGGGAGTGTTGAAAGTTTAGCTTTAGTCAAGTAATACTGAGCTTCTCAATATGTTATGCTTTTACATATTTAAATGCTCAATATTAGTCAACTAAAGCTAAAATTTCAACACTCTCTCTATAGCAAGGGAGAAGTAATAAAGAATTTAGATATTAGAATATCTACGCATAATACTTTATTTGATACTAGCACTCTAAGAAATAGAGACTCATCAAATAACATAAATCATAGTGCTATGAACACTTTCATAACATAAATTATGATCTTTGCATCTAAATATGTTATGCTTTGTCTTATATATATATATATATATATATATATATATACACACACATATACATATGTATATACATATACATATATATATATATATATATATATACACACACATATACATATGTATATACATATACATATACATACATATACATATGTACACATATATACATATATATATACAAATGTATATATGCATATATACATATATACATATGTATATACATATATATATACATATATATATGTATATACATATGTATATACATATATATACATATATATATGTATATACATATGTATATACATATATATACATATATATATGTATATACATATATACATACATACATACATATATATATATATATATATATATATATATATACATATCTATACATACATATACATATATATACATACATATATATACACACATATATCTATACATATATATACACATATATATATATATATACATATATAAACACATAAATATATGTATATATATATATGTATGTATATATATGTATATATATGTATGTATGTATGTATGTATGTATGTGTACAATTTAGATAGATGAGATTCATAAAAAACATATATTTATTACTACTATTATTGATTCACATCGGGTTCTATCATTCTTGATATTATGAATGCCATTAGTATACATTGGATTACTTTCAGATTTATCTATTATCTTCAATTAGGGATCAGGTCTTATTGTTATTGCCTTTGATAAACATTGAGCTCATTATCAAAAATGTTATCTAGCATGATTAAACCATTGTATGATTATGGTTAACAAACATTAGTTTATGGCCATGTAGGGTCATGAACCTAGGTGGCCCTTGGCTAGGTAGAGTCATGCTCCTATGGGATAAAACTCTCCACTCTTGTATATATAGTTACCCTCATCCATGGACATATGAAAGACATAACATACTTGCAATCACAGAATCAACAAAGCAACATTGCAGATTACAAACTACATTCCTATCAACATTTGACATTCCAGTGGCAACCTATCAAAAGCATTCTAAAGGCATCTACCAGTTGCATTCAAGTAACCAAGAGTAAGTAAAGTCTAATATAATTTTTTTAATCATTTCTATTAGAAGTTCTATAAATTAACATATTGAAGGAAAATTCATTGGGACCAAAGTTAAGGCATGAGAATTTTTCTCCTATAAGATCTTTGCCAAGTAAGAAACTTGTTGATTGTGTCTTTCTCTCCACCACAACAAAAGTAAAACTCCAAAACCCATTAAACATAAGATGCCCAGACTTATATCGAATGAGACTACCACATTATGTTTTCTAGAGTCTCCAGCTAGTACCATACCTATAAAAGAGCTATTTTGTTAAGGAAATCAAACAAAGATTGAAAAGATTGAAGAAGTAGAAATAACCTCACGTTCTCATGAATTCACTATGAAAACCATGGGTGCTGAAGACTCCCCAAGACAATTTTGCATCGTACCTCTAAATAGCAAAGAATTTCCTTTAATACTGCCAAATTCAAAACCCCCAAACCTAGAATCAACACTTCAATCTAAATATTAGTTATATTTTAATGAAAAAATGTATTCACATGGAAAGCATAATTCACACATAGCATAAGAGCGAAGATTGTATATACATGATGGTTTGAGCATGAGTCTTGGGTACTGACCCACTTAGATTGTTGTGGGACAAATCATTGAAAATGGGGCATATGGTTTAAATACTAAAAAAAAACCTAGCATAAGATGTACTTAAATGGAAAATAAAATATAGATAAAGAGTAGAGCCTAACAAAAATTCTTCAAGAAGTGGACATGATATTTCATTGTTCTGCAATAGCCTACACTTTATGTCACAAAAATTAGCAAATTTATCTCATACCTTAATGCTTAGGCATTCATTTCAGAAAGTGATCTCTTGTTATTTTCCTTAGAAATTAGTCTAAAAGGATAAAAAAATGTTCCTGTCATAGAATTCCCCATAAAGGCCTCAATAAGATGAACAAATTGAAGCTTGAAGCCATTGCAATACACTTATTTGTTGACACAAATGGACTAAAAAAAAAATTCCACAAGTAATCTTTCATGATCTCTTCCTCAAATTTCTATGATGTACTAGAAGGTTGAAAGAAAAATACAAAGGTCTAATTGATTGTTTCCTATTCAGGGCTTTCTTGTGCTGAGTATGGTGATGTTGTACTTGGTGGTCAATGAAGAGTTGTAATCTCATGCTATCTTCACTCTAGTCCTTCAAAAAATAGATGAAGTAGGGATTTAAATGGTGTTTTAAAGGAAGGATCTCTCACTCATGTACTTTCACTTCATCATTATGATATGCTAAGTTGTTTACCTTGTCTTACAAAAGGCTAGTAATGGTGATTATTATATTTAAATTCATTGCACTACAAATTTCATGTTTTCATTTGAGTTTAATATTAGAACCAATAGAAAAATATCATTATGTACTCAACTATCTTGGTAGCATTGAATGTTTTTTACTATGACCAAGGGAAATATATTTACATCCTCTATCTTCCTTGAAGATGTTCATGTTGTAAAATTCATTTTTGAATGCCTTTTCCACTATAGTTTTAGACCTTTGCATTTTCTCTAATACACTTTTAGATTTAGGTTGTGTAGTAGTTTCATAATTAAGAACACCCTATCTAAATCCATAAGAATTTTTGTATTTTATTGGTTGGCCTATTTTTATTATACGTATCAGTTTCACTTTTCCTTTAATATTGTGTTGTTTAACTTAAATAATTTACTCAACATCTGGTATTTTGCAATTAACATGCTCTATCGTTAAATAGGAAAGCAAACCCAATTAAATGTGATAGGTTTGTAGTTACTTCTAAGATTCAAAGACTCAAACAAATTTTGTCTATGAATTCAAATAATTTTTCCTCTAGTGGGTTATTATCCCTAACTAGTTCATTTTCTAGGAATGGTGTTTTGTCATTAAGTATCAACTTGACTTCACATAACTTAGTTCCACATACAAATGCATTGTCTACAAGATAGATTCTCCATCTATTTTCTCTAAAAAATTGCAACTTATAGGTACAGTTAATTTTTTTCTTTTCCATCTATTCAGCTCCCCAATTGGAACCACATCCTTCATGTTTGCTCAAATAAGCTCATGAGAAAATCTACCCCAATCAGTAACATCATATTTGACAAATAGAATGGTTGAGAAATACATTAAAAGTGTGACATAGCATATAAATGATTTTATTATTTTGGTTCAGGGGAAGCTTCAGAATTCAAGCTGAGAAAGGAATTCCAAAAAGGCCCTATGAGTTTAATACCACAGCTACCATATAAAAACTATACGATTCAGAATGATATCAATATATGCTTCAGTTAGTGCTTCATCTCTACATAATTTAGACATAGATGTGGTTGCATTAACTGCATCATTTTCAAGATATATTCAAAAAAAGCTATGCAATCAATCCTTCAATTATTCTAGATGAATGTAGCATACAACCATGAAACTTAATTTCACTTGGGTTAAATTTCATTTTGCATATGTTGGTTTCAAGTATAAATTTGACATCTTTGCTAGAAATGGGTTTATTAAGTAATACAATAGCATAGAGGAGTAACGAAAATCATTAATTTTTAGTTTCATTTAGATTGCCATGGTTAGTAGGTAGATACAAATAGGATGGTTTCATAAACAAAACATTAAAAAGTACTATAATTCTTTCCTTAAGAAATTTTAGGGTTAGGTCAAGAATCATGGATGTGTTTGAAAAGAAGTTTCATATTCTTAGTGATTGCATATAAACAATGGTGGTAGAATTTAGGTCCAAAGCCAATTTACACACTCACTTAGCCACTTTTTAACCAAGAAAATTTGAATGATTCACACTCATATAAACCATTTCAAGCAAAGAAATAAACATTCTCTAAATTGGAAAATAAAAACCAAAATGGTTGACCACAACTATTGTCATGGACTCTAAGATTTCTCCGACCTATTATCATATGCTTCTACCACTATATACCTATTTTTTTTAGGCAACAATACAAAAGAATGTCATAAGGGTGTTGGAATTTACAGGTGGGAAGAATTACTTCTGAGGGTGGGCCGCGGGAGGCGGGGGGGGGGGGGGTGGTGAATCAAAAGTAACAAAGTTTAACCTCTAAAAACTTTTAACTGATATCAATCAAATGCATCTAAAATATCTAATAAACATGTAAGTAAAGACATGCATGCAAATAGATAACACAAGATTTTGGTCACCCAGAAACTCTCAAAAATGAGAAATTAAAACTTGGGTGGGGATCACACACACAAATTATCACTGCAACAATATGTAACTATTTAAAGTTACAAATTTTGACCACTTCCAATGGTCTACCCTATGAAAGGCCTACCTTATTAAAGGCTTTACACCTTATTAAAAGTTACCCATCTAAATGATTTACAAACACTCACTTGGAATATTACCTAGTTAAAGGATTTACAACCCTATTAAGGATCTACAATATAGCTATTAAGCCAAACTATCATCATAGGATTTCATTCTCCTAATACAATGGTTAGAAAGTATAGTAGAATGTCTTGACCTGATAACTTACAATCTTCAATTGTTGATTCCAGATCCTTGTTTTGCTCAATCTTATCTAATCCTTCCTGATCTAATAACTCTCTATTCATCGTATTGATACTCTATTCTAATCAATTCGATTCTGCAATGTTGTTCCTCCTGTAAGTCTTTTCACCCCTTAAAATTTTGCTAGAATTTTCTCATGCATTTCCACACAACTTCTTACTCTTCCTCTTGATTCTCTTATTTGAATTAATGGGTATCAACCTCCTTATAAAGGCTTCGAAGACTTAGGGATATGTATGAATCCACAATTGATGTTCATCCATCTTTTCCTACTCAAATCTTTACACTTTTCCTATTGGTTGCATGCTTTCTCCATTTCTCTTATTTTCTACATGTTTATTACATAGGGAATGTAAAATATTTGATCATAGCTTTACAATCCTTTGAGATTCATCTTGAGTTAGCTCAAAAATAGTTTACATCTAACTTTGTGAAGGCACAAAATCATAAGCTAATTCTATGTTACTCCGCACTTATTGATTACTAATGCTTGACACACATAGGATTATGCCTTGCTTGGCTCCTATAATAACTCTATCTCACTCGACATTTATACTTTCCTTGGCACCTATAGTCACTCAACACTTGAAACTCGCTTGGCACTTGAGGTTTACTCGACACCTATTGAATTTCTAACCTTACACATACTATAGCTTGTCATCTATATTATACTTGGCATCAACCTTTGGAGTCACTTCTTAGGTTTGTGGGCCGATCTAGGGTTGGATACCTTGTTATCCTATGAACAATCCTCTTTTATATTTTGACTGGGCCATTTTCTAACCACACACTAGCATCATCAATCCTACTCAACAGAATTTTGATCCATTCAATCTTGAAAATAGTAGGGAATTCTAGGGCATAAGTTAAACCCATCCTCTCAATTATTTGATATTCTTCTTTTAAGATTCCATTCTCACACAATCTATCATATTCTTCTCTGATTTCCATATCTCCAATAGCACCTATCTTGTAGTTATAACATCTCCTAACGTCTTGCACCACTACTACTTTAGGAGGAATTATAGATAGGGCTCTGATTGGGTCATTTTTGTAGGCAACTTTAGGGACAACTCAAAAATTAGGTTGCTTAACTTCATTTGACACTAATTGAACTTCAAATGGCTCTTTCTCATGAGGTTTCCTAGAAATGGAGTTTGTTTCTTTGAACTAGGGTTTAAACATGAAGAAATTTTGAAATTTCGTAGCTTGGTAATAGTATAAATACCTTGGATTCAAAGAAACTATTCTGAATCTATGTAGAAATCTACTCTAATGCTTGGAACACTACCTGGAAATTTTTTAGCTCTCTTCTCATCTTTTCTCTTTTGTTCACAATGGTGAAAAATGCTTCAAAATGTAAACATATACCCTTGTTTCATAGCATTTAATTCTTAGTGGGATTTACAGTTTTCCACTCAGCTCCTTAATTGTTTTACTCAGCTTCCATTGTCTTTCTATCACACGACATATACTACAGTTTCCCTTACTCAGCTTCAATTCAAGTTTCCCTTCACTCGGCATCCAGTACCAACTCAGTTGCAACTAATAAGTTAGCTTCTACTTATTTTGGCAAATAACCCAACATGTACTAGATCTTTACTTGGCATCTGAAGGCAACTCGACAATGCTTATGAAAAATTGAAATTTTAACTTTGCATCTTTACTTATGCTGATCTTTACTTTACTTACTTGTGTTGGAACTGATGTATGATAAAGCTCTATATATCAGTCCAACATACCTTATTTTGCTTAGTTGGATGAGATGTGACCACATGACCTTTTGAGTGAAGTGATCCCTTCATTGGACGTGTTGGCTCCATCTTTCTTCTTCCATATTTTGTTCATTTTTCCTCTAACATGTTTAAAATCTACCTTCTCTTTTCCTTTGTTGAACTCAAAGTAAGGTGTATTTGACCTTGTTCAAAAATTTTCTATTCATATGACCAATCTTCAAACAACTGAAGCATGTGGTTTGACTCAAGCATCTGCTATAGTTTCAACTAAAATGTGTTCTTATGCAATTTTTAGGGATGTGTCCATATTCTTGACAGTAGTGACAACTATGTCTAGTGTTGTAGTCCCAATTGTAGTGATATCCATGATTATTTCCTCTTGTTGGTTGATTAGGTGTCCACATAGGCTTTGATCTACACTCAAAAGCTCTATGTCCATAATTCTTGCAATTGTAGTAGTGACCTTCAAATCTTGGTGTCCTGATAGTTCTAGTCCTACAGTCATGTGCTTGATGTCCTTACTTGTTACACTTGTGACAGTGTCCCATGTTTTTAGGTTTGTCATGCTGATGGGCATTCTTTATCTTGCATACATTAGAGGTATGTTCTCTTTTACCACAAAAATGACAAGTAGGTCTAGTGTTCTTACCTTTGTCACTTCTTTCTTCTATAGCCTTGGATGATTCTCCCTTTTCAATGTTGGTGTATCCTAGCCTTGAAATATCATTTTTGGCTCTTAATAATTTCAAAAGCTATTCAAAGTACTTGATGGCTTCATTGGGTTTGTTGAATCTCTCTAAAATCTCCTTCTCTCTTTTTAGGTCATTTTATAGTTGTTCATTTTGCATCTTCAGTGTGGAGATCTCAATGTCCTTGACATTCAACTCATGATGTGCATTCATCATCTGGCTTAGGGTGTCTAGCTACATGTTGGAAATTCTTGCAAGCTCAATTGACTTTTCCCCCAATCTATTAGCAAGGTTTCTCTTATCTTCTTCTATCATAGCCTTATCTTTAATGACTCTTTTTCTCTATTCAATCACTTCATAAAGCATCATGGTTTGTGACTCTTTTTCAAGCTTTAGAGTTCTAATCTCTTCTACTTGAGCTCTATTCTTCTCCATCAGGTCTGTTATTGCTACATCATACCCTTTGGTATCTCTATTTGCAAATACTTTTGGGGTGTTAATCTCCTTATACAGTGTGTCATTCTCAACTATCACAGTCTCTCTTCTTCTCTTTAAGGATTTTCTTAGTTCTTTCCTGGCTTCTTCCGAAGTATGTAGAATGAGTTGTCTATCAATCACCTAGTTTCCTATCATCTTCCCAAGTTTGTAGATTTCCATTTCTAGATATTTTTCTCCAATTTGTAAGGCTTCTCTTTGTGAGAATTTAGCTCTGATACCAATTGTTGGAATTTATAGGAGGGAAGATTTACTTCTAGGGGGGTGTGAATCAAAAGTAACAAATTTTAACCTCTAAAAACTTTTAACTAAGATCAATCACATGCATCTAACATCTCTAATAAACATGTAAGTAAAGACATGCACGAAAATAGATAACACAAGATTTTGGTCACCCAGAATTCCTCCAAAATGAGAAGATAAAATTGGGGTGGGGATGATACCCACAAATTATCACTACAACAATATGTAATTTTTTAAGGTTACAAAATTTGACCACTTCCAATGATCTACCCTATGAAAGTCCTGTCTTGTTAAAGGCTTTACACCCTATTAAAAGTGACATGTCTAAAGGATTTACAAACACTTACTTGGAATGTTACCTTGTTAAAGGATTTACAACCCTATTAAAGATCTACAATATAGCTATTAAGCCAACCTATCATCATAGGATTTCATTCTCCTAATACAATGGTTAGAAAATATAGTACAATGTCTTAACTTGATAACTTACAATCTCCAATTGTTGATTCAAGATCCTTGTTCTACTCAATCTAATTTGACCATTCCTGATCTGATAACTCTCTGTTCATAGTACTAATATTCTATTCTAATCAACTTGATTCTATAATGTTGTTCCTCCTCTAAGTCTTTTCATCGCTTAAAACTTCGTTGGCATTTGCTCATGCATTTCCACACAACTTCTTTCTCTTCCTCTTGATTCTCTCATTTGAATTATGTGGTATCAACCTCCTTATAAAGGCTTGGAAGACTTAGGGTCAGGTATGAATCCACGATTGATATTCATCCATCTTTTATTTCTCAAATCTTTACAATTTTCCTATTGGTTGCATGATTTCTCCATTTTTCTGATTGGTTGCAAATTGATTACATAGGGAATGTAAAAGATTTGATCTTATCTTTAGGATCCTTTGAGATTCATCTTGAGTCAGCTCAAAAATGGTTTACATCTAAGTTTGTAAAGGTAAAAACTCATAAGTTGATTCTGTTTTACTCAACACTTACTGATTACTGATGCTCGACACATATAGGATTCTATCTTGCTTAGCTCCTATAGTAACTATGTCTCACTTGGCATCTATACTTTTCTCAGCACTTATAGTGACTCAGTGCTTGAAACTTCCTCAGCACTTGAAGTTTACTTGACACATATTGAGTTTCTAACTTGGCACATATTGTAGCTCGGCATCTATATTATACTTAGCATCAAGCTTGGGATTTTCTTAAGTGTGTTGACACTCAATTGTCAAAACCAATCTGAGACCAACAAAGGGTTATAGAGAAGAAGAAAGCATATTTAATTAGTAGCAATTCTGGAAAATTCCCTTTAAATCTTAGCCACCTTATCTTTGGTATTTTTGTCTTACCCATTGTGGCAATGCACTTTACAGAGGTCCCTATCTATTTTTCATCATAGGTCCCTACAATTCTTGGCTTGCTAGAATCCTATTCCTAAGATGGTAGTAGAGTAAACAATAAAATCCATTGATCCACTAGCATAAAAAAAGGATCCACCTATGGAGACATTTCAACTCCTAACCTATTATTTGTACTCTTGCACCCTGCCTGGCTACAAGTGCTAGTTGTACTGATGTTTGAGTTGGCAGACAAGCCTAACTTTTATTGGTAGACAGTGATGGGACATTAAGAAATGGGAAAATTGACATTTTTAGTGATATACATGAAAAGCATTTCTTATGATTTTGGTGGTCACACATGGAGAGTGTTGGGATATGGGATAAAAGTGTTGCTAACACAAGACAAAATTCAAATTTGTGCCCATATTTTCATCAAAAATTGTACCTAGGACATTGAAATTGTATGGAAGTGTTATTTTATTTTTAGATATATAACCTTCACATTAATAATAATTATTAATCACTATATTTTTTATACATGTGTGGATATGATGTTGGTAAATATCCTTTTGATGGTGTTGTCTAATTAAAATTATCTATATATATTAAAAAGGATACTTCTCAACATTATATTCATCCATATACATACAAATGGAGATGAATACACATCAACTATTTTTTTTGGTGTTGTTATCATTTTGAACTTGTTTCTATAGATAGATATCCAATGCACATTTTTTGTCATGAGGTATACATAAAGATGATATTATCAATAATTTAGTCTTAATGTGCTATTTTAAGATAATAGTAATATATTTAAATATTTAAAATTTATAATTATATTCCCTTCAAATACAAGTTTTGAACACAGATTTATAGATTAATAGATTCATTATCAAGACTTTGATAAGCCACCCTTGTATACATGCCAAAAGATAATTTTTTTTTATAGAACTTTACATTTTAATTGTTTTATTTTTATGTCTTTGATATGCCATCCTTACATACATGTCAAATCTTACACTTGTGAATCACCATTGCAACTTTGTACTAATGGGGTGACCACATACAATATAAAGAATTAAACAAGAACAACATAGATAAACTTATATTAAATAGTAGAGTTAAAACATACATGCCTTACAACTATAAACAACAATTACACCTTTATATTAATGGGATGATGACTTATAATATAACCAATGAAGCAAAATAGACATAAATTACTAAATAATAGAGTTGAAGCATATATCTCCTACAGTGAATTGTCATTGCTCTTTTCTATTTATGGAATTACCACTTACAATATAGCCAATTAAGTAAGAAAAATTAGAAATATTAAAGATTAGGATTATATATATCTATTAGATTTGATCTTCAAGAATTGATTATTTTATATTGTAACATAGAATACATTTTTATAGTTTCTTGATTTCATCCGGCCTGAATAATAAGAGACCCCTACATATACATGGCTAGATATAAAATTATAAACAATCATTGTACTTTTGTATCAACGAGGTGACCACTTACACTATAAACAAAGAATTATGTAAAACATAATGAAAAATAGAGTATTAAAGATTAGTGTTTGAAACATATACCCATTACACCTATAAATGATTATTCCAACTCTATAATTTATTGGATAACTACTTACATATTACAACCAATGAAGAAAGAAAAATATTATTTTTTAAATTTAAAAAACATTATTTTCCTTTTGTTTTTAATATATTTTATAAAATCAAATATTTTAAAATTCAAAGAAAAATTAATTTTTATTCTCCTTGTAATTTTATATTTTCTTAATAGCATTCATTTTAATTAATATATGTCATTCACCTTATATTATGTATATGAACTTATAATAATTTAAACGAATCTAAATGCTTTTGAAAACCTATATTATCTTCACACGCATATATTAAAACTTATAGATTGATGCATTCATTTTTTTAAAAAGCCACATGTATTTTAAAAATAAAATATATGATGATAATATTATTCACATATATCTAATGCATTTAACTAATTTTAAATTTTGTAATGTCAATTCTTTTCATTTGGTTATGTTGCATTCATTGGAATATATAAATTTTAATCTTTTATGTTAAATTTAAGTTTTACAAGGGTTTGCAAGATAAGTGATTACATGCTTTCAATCTGAAACTTACATTTTCAATCTTATCATCAAAATTTCATGATAATATAAAATATGGTCAACTACCTCTAATCCACAACTCTGCAACTCAACCAAAATAAATATAGACTACAACCAATTTTTTTTTAAAAGTTCCTTTATTTATAAGAGAATTAAGATTTTGTAAAATAATTCATCTGCGAAATGGGAACTCATTTGCAATGCATACATTTCTTTTATATCTCTTTTCGACCTCTATTATTTCCTTATTCACAAAACACCTCCTTATCCACAATCCACATGCAAATATAAGCAATAATACAAAAGGAATAAAATACATGGAAATAGATTGGAAGACACATAGATTTGACATAGTTTACCAATCTTGGGCTACATCCACGAAATAGACAATCTAATATTGTTATCTCATAACTCAACAAGTAATTAATAATATGTAAGCCCTTGCAACTCAATACCACTACAAGAATCTACTAATCATCAAGTAAAAATCCCTAACCCTAAGCCATTTTATACAATAATTATGTTAGTTAAAAAATAAAATTATTTAACATGTCATCTAATAGGAAAATAGCTCCAAACAAATTTTACAATAATTAAGTCAATTTTGGCTCAGGACCTTTTAAGATGCACTATCCCTTGACCCTGCAAGAGGTGATGCCCCTTTACCCCATCCTAGGAGTACTGCCTCCAAACTCCTATCAAAATATCCAAGGGAAATCACACCAATGAAAGTTAGGAAAAATTAACCTATGAGTCCAATTAGGATCCACATGAAAATAATCCCCCACTTGGATACTGATCATAATCCAAAACAATAACCTCCCTCTTGGAGACTAATGGTAGCAGTGTTATACTTGTAGCTTCCACTAGAATGGAAAATACCTTGCACTTTGTTATTTTTAGTCATAGGACTAATCAAAGCTAAAGAGAAGTTCAAATTAACCCTTGGCACTCTATTTTAAAACAAATCTACTATATTTTCACATGTATCTTTTTCCATCATTAACTATCCATCATCCAAAATTGGTCAAATAAAATCATATCACATCTATATGTGTTTGGACAAAAAATTTAAGGAGTAATTGTTTGCAAGATAAATAAGACAAAGTCAATTAGTGTCCCAATTCTTCCATAAATTTTTATAGTTACATCATCTCCTTAGCCACCTTTGTAGAAATAAGTACTCCTCCTTTCAACTAAATAAAGCATTCTCCTTCTGCAATCGAGAAATACAACTCACTATTATATGACTAATATTAAATACACATCATGTAGTATTCTACCTAGTATCTAATCCCCCACCAAATCTGAGTCAACATAGCCTTGTACATTAGTAATGTACCTCTCTAGTATGTGAGAATCCATTTGACTACAATCCAATATTCAATTCCAAGATGACTCATATACATACTAATGACTCCCACAACATGTGAAATATTTAGTGTAGTGCATACCATGGCATAAATCAACCTACCTGATAGGGAGGCTCCTCAAAACACTTGTCCTATTCACTTATGGGACTCTTCAGGGCTCTAACTTAGGCATTCTTAGAGTTAACTCTAGGACCCCTTACAAGGAAACTACTCACTACAATTCCCCTCTCCCTTCTAGAATCTCCCTATCAACTTATTTCATACAAACTACCTTTCACTATTAGGGTCATCAAATTCCCATTCTACTCACAAAGGATCTTCCCATGGAAATTATAGGATGTAAGACTTCTTCTTTGGCCAATTTGATCAAGTTATATGTGATCTTGCTCATGGAATTCATTGTTCTTCTACTGATCTCATCAAACTCTTTTAATAGGGCTAGTAGCCCTTACGCCCCAAATTAGGTCTCCAATTAGGGTTTTCTATAAATAACTCCTAAAAACTATTAACAAGGCCCAAAATAAATTATTTTCTAGATACCCTTTTCTAATTACTTCAAGATTTTCTAGGTCTTAGACCCTCAAAGTGTACATAGAGTGCCTCCCTAGAAATACACCTATTTATAAGGGTTTCAAGCCTACCTTTATTGTCTGATCTTTATTGGATTAAAGGGATATTTAAATGACCTCTAAATTCTCCTAACTCATATTCATAGAGCCTTCTCACAATGAACTACATATTCAAAAACTTGAGTGGCACAAACCAATTAGATTCCTTCCTCATTTGAACTCTACAAGCATCAAGTTATGTAACCCAACACACTGAATCTCGCTTACGACTTGATGGTAAAAATAGAAAAATATAATAAAATAGCTCAAAAAAACATATTTAAAATGTATTTACAATGATCTAGTTTTTTTGAAGGGGCATGATGGTTCATGTAGTGGAATTCAATCTAGAGCCATTTTTGTACAACCTACTTTGGCAAAACTATTTAACAAGCCTATTAAAAATAAACTTGTTATTCCTATCCAAAAAAGTCTAGGAACTCCCAAATATAAAACCATGTTAATTATCTATAATAACTTTTTAAATATGTAATAAATATTCTTAGATCAATCCATGGAAATAGAGATGGTTGGGTTACAAGAAAACTATGATCAAACTACTTAAAATAGTTTACTACATTCAATTTCTAAAGCTTGTACAATAGAATTCCAGCCTTTCATATAAGTATGAAATGAGATTATATTAAAAAAAAAATTGTGTCCCAATTGTTCAAACTATTTCTTAACTAATTTTTAGGTCATTGGTGCAAAGTTGTCAATTATTGTCAACGCAACTTCAATGCAATTTTTTTGCATTTTTAGCATTATGTCACTCTAATTGACTTCTAGTGGGTCAAGTTGAAATATTCAGTCTAGCTAGACAAATTTCACATAATTTCACCCATTTTGGGTTTAAGTTCAATGTTTGACCAAGGTTGACCCAACTAGGCAACTTTAGCCCATACTTGACAACTTTTGACCCAGTCCTAGGAAACTTCTTTCAGAAACATTTAAATTGATTTCCTAACAATATAAATACATAGTAGGGACTATAGATTATCACTTATTCACTTGTAGTCTATTTAGGACCAGTACAAGCCAAAATTGCACTAGAGTTTGACCAAGTCTTTAGGTACCCCTGCACCATTCCCCCCCTACAGCGAATAAGTCAAGTTGGATATGGACTTAAGAGTTCCTTACCAACTCCCAATTTCTTGAACTCACTCTCCACTACCCAAGTGGCTTCAGACTCATGTTGGTGCTTCCATTTGATCAAATTCTCCATATATACAACATACCAAGTTGTTTTCTTCACTCTAGAATCTAAGATCTGATCGACTTAAGGATTGGTTGATGTAAGTCCTTTGAGTTTCTTCACATCCTCTTATACATTTTTATTTTTCTCTCCTTCCTTGATCTTAGGCCCTTTGTATTTAATGATTTCTTGAACATTAAAATTAGGAGGGATGGATAACTCCTTTGGAAGTTCTACCTTATATGTATTTTGCCCATATTTTTCTAGGACTTTGGATGGTCCCACTCTTCTCATCTGCAACTTTCTTGTTAGACTTTTTTGGATTCTATCCTTATTGAGGTTCACCATCACCTAATCACCTACTTCAAACCAAAGTTCATTTCTTCTCTCATCTACCTTGGACATAAGTTTTTGAATATCTTATATTAGTATTTTTTTAACCTGTTCAAGTACCTCTTTCATTGATTTTGCAAAATCATGTGCATTCCCATTGATCCCTTCTTGATCTTTCAACTCTCTAAGTTCACAAAGGCTTCTAGGATGGACACCATAAACCACTTCAAATGGGCTTTTACTAGTAGTTCTTTTTACACTGTTATTATACGAAATTTTTTCTTGAGGAGTACCTCGATCCCATACATGCCCATACTACTCAGTCAAGCACCTTTTTGGGACTCAAAATTGAAGCATTTGTTTTGAGTACCATTTTGAAAACCAACTCTTAAAAATCCCCTATAAGAGATTTTCACACATATGTACCCATCCATCATTTTAAGGCCTATGATATGTTTCAAGAGGTTCACACCTTTCATTTAATATGTACATGTGTCTCATGTTGACAAATTCCCATTTTGAGTCATTTTGCCAAGTGTCATTTTGAGCATTTATCAAATCTGCATTTTGCATAAGTATCAAATAGTAATGAAAAGCCTAGTTTGTAATTGAATATCTTGCACCCTCTAAAGTTTCATGACTCACCACTTTGGTAGTGTCTTTAATAAAAATATTAGAGAACCTATGTTTCATATTTTGAGTCATTTTGATATGTATTAACAATGTTTTGGATCCATCAAAGTTGGTTCTTTATTTTTGTGATGTTGATGCACATTATTCATAATTCTAAGAAGCCATGTTTGATGGTGAATATTTTGTGACCTATTAAATAGTTTGAAGAAATGGTCATACTAATAAACTATATTTATAAATGACATCCTATGTCTGCATTTTCAAGGCCTAATGAATTCGTTTGATGAGTTTCTCAAACTAATTCCATTTGTAAAAATATTAAAACTGCCCAATTACCTTTTATGACAGTTTATAAGTAGCTATGTTAGACCAGTCATAAATTTAACTCAATTGATTCTAATGAAGAGATTTTTTTTTTGTTGCATTCTAGGGTTCAAAGACTTGCTATGTTTCAATTTTGAGCTTGTGATGAATCCAATTGACTAGTTTTTCAAACAGGATTCCAAATGCAATTTCTAAAGTGTCATTAGTAAGTGAAAGTGAAGATTGATTGGAGGGAATTTTTGGGATGTTATAACTTTGAAACCATGATAGATGAGGTCAAATAGATTTCACTAGTATGTTCTAGACTACATAATACTTCATGTATGCTAGTTTGCAAGCTTTGATGAATCCATTCAATAGTAGAATTTTTGCAAATAAATGACTATGTGACTAAAACTTTTAGTCAGGTCATTTTGCCAAAATTGATCAAACTCTACTAATATTTATAATTCACATGTATAAATCACTAAATAAATTATCAATTTTGTCATCAACTAAAATCACAATGCTAGAAAAAAGAGAGAGCAAATAAATGACTAAATGAATGGTGATTAATGCTTTATATATTATGTTTGATAACATTATTGACTTAAAATCTATATTTCACTAGTGATGATTATTTAGTAATAGGCTTATTGAAAGATAAATCCATTTCCATTTTTCATATGGCAAGATTCTAGCTTTTAGGTGAATAAATAACATTTAGAAAAAGGAATCGTGAGGAATACTTAACATTAGTTTAACTTTATATTAGACTTTATTATTTCAATTTAGTTTATCATCTCACATATAAAATAATCCCTTAGACATGTTTATTTATTTACAGCATCAAATAACTTTGTATGTCTCTTAGATTGGATTGTGAAATTTAGATGTCTTTTGCAATTAGTATTATGGAAGTGCATGTTAATAGTTGTAGGGTGTTTAGTGTTTAAGTGTATTTAATTTTTTTAGATGTTAATGAATAAGGAGCAATTATCTTTGGGTTCCCCTTAATACTTAGACCAATTAATCGATCTTGATAGAGTACTTGATGTGCGTACTATATTTTCCTTCAAGATTTAATAAATTGCAATCCCTCTTTTATTTAATTTTTCATATCACCAGCATAAATAATTTTAATAATAATTGTTATGATATGATTGAATCTCATCTTTGAGAAAGTACATTTAAAAAAAACTTATAATTTTTCTTAAAAAATCACTTTATAACTTTATGCAAAATACCTCTTGTTTATCAATGTTAAAACATAAGTTTATACTTTCCATTTTTAAATTGAGTAAAATATATTTAAATTGTATAGAAAAATGTATTTAATTAAAAAATACAGTACAAAAGCATTGATTGCATCATTTTCAACATATATTCAAAACTGGCTATCTAATGATTCCTTCAATTACTTTAGATGATGCAACTTACAACCATGAAACTCAATTTCACTTGGGTTAAATTTCATTTTGCATATGTTTGTTTCAAGTATAAATTTGACATCTTTGATAGAAATTGGTTTATTAAGTAATATGGTAGCATAGAGGAGTAACTCAAATAATCAATGTTTACTAGATTGCCATGGTCAACCAGTAGATACAAATAGGATGGCTTCATAAACAAAGCATTAGAAAGTACTATAATATTGTCAATGATTGCATCTAAATAATGGTGGTAGAATGTTAGAATGTAGGTGTACAACTAATTTACACACTCTCTCAACATCTTTTTAACCAAGGAAATTTGAATGATTCAAACTCATATAAACCATTTCAATCAAACAAATAAGTATTCTCTAAACAAGAAAATACAAACCAAAATGATTGAGCACAACCATTATCATAGATTCTGAGATTTGTCCAACCTATTGTCATCTATCTTTGCTAATATATACCTAGTTATTTTAGGCAGCAATACAAAAAAATATTAGGATGGTTAGTAGCAGTGCTAGAAATTTCCCTTTAAGTCTTAGCCACCTTATCTTTGGTATTTTCTGTCTCATCCATTATGGAAATGCACTTTACATAGGTCCTTATCTATTTTTCATTATAGGTCAATTCTTGGCTTGCTAGAATGTTGTTCCTAAGAAAGTAGTAGAGTAAACAACAACATCCATTGATCCACCAACATCAACAAAAGATTGACCTACAGAGGCATTTTAACTCCTATCCCTATTAGTTGCACTCTTGCACCTTGCCTAGGTGCAAGTACTAGTTGTACCTATGTTCAAGTTAGCAGAGTAGACTAACTTTTGTTGTGGATGATGATGGGACATTGGGAAATGGGAAAGTTGATGTTTTAGCAATATACATGAAACATATTTCTTATGAATTTGGAGGTCACACATGGAGAGTGTTGGGATATGGGATAAAAGTGTCACTAATACAATACAAAATTAAATTTGTACCTTTGAGCTTCTTTACATGGACTCTTGTACATTTGTATTTTTCTCTCCTTCCTTGATCTTAGGTCCTTTATATCTAATGAGTTCTTGAACATTAAAAATAGAAGAGATGGATAAATCTTTTGAAAGTTCTACCTTATATGGATTTTGCTCATATTTTTCTACAACTTTGCATGGTCCCACTCTTCTCATCTACAATTTTCTTGGTACACCTTTCTGAATTTTATCCCTATTGAGGTGCACCATCACCCAATCACCTAGTTCAAACTGAAGTTTCTTTCTTCTCTCATCTACCTTGGACTTAAGGTTTTTAATAGCTTACATCAATGTTTTTTTAACCTATTTATGTACCTCTTTCATTGATTTTGGAAAATAATTTGCATGCCCATTGATCCCTTTTTGACTTTTCAACTTTAGAGCTCACAAAGACCTTTAGGATGGACACCATAAACCACTTCAAATGGGCTTTTACCAGTAGTTCACTTTACATTGTCATTATAAGAAAACTCTTCTTGAGGAGTAACTTGATCCCATACATGCCCATACTACATAATCAAGTACATTTTTAATACTCAGAATTGAAGCATTGGCTTTGAATACCCCAATAAGAGGCTTTCACACGTACATACCCAATTGTCATTTTAAGGCCTATGATATGTTTCAAGAGCTTCACACCTTTCATTTAGTATGTACATGTGTCTCATTTTGACA
Organism: Cupressus sempervirens; assembly: GCA_028749045.1. NCBI lineage: Eukaryota > Viridiplantae > Streptophyta > Pinopsida > Cupressales > Cupressaceae > Cupressus > Cupressus sempervirens. The sequence goes on from CM053784.1 coordinate 173,257,951, forward strand.
AATTTCCTTTATGAGTCATTTCATGAAGTGTCATTTTGAGCATTTATCAAATATGCATTTTTCCAAGTGTTAAACAGTGACAAAAAGCCTAGTTTGTAATTGAATATCTTACACCCATTAAAGTTTTAAGAATCACCACTTTGGTAGTTTATTTAATAAGAATATTAGAGAACCTATGTTTCATATTTTGAGTCATTTTGATATGTTTTGACAAGGTTTTGGATCCCTTTAAGTTGGTTGTTCATTGTTGTGATGCTGATGCACATTGTTCATAATTCTGGGAAGCCATGTTGGATGGTGAATATTTTTTAACCTATTAATTTTTTTTAAATAAATGATCATACTTATACATTATATTTATAAATTAAATCCAAGATCCACATTTTCAAGGCCTAATGAATCTGTTTGATGAGTTTCTCAAACTAATTCCATTTGAAAAAATCTTAAAACTGCCCAATTACCTTTTATGACAATTTATAAGTAGCTATGTTAGATCAGTCATAACTTTAACCCTATTGAACCTAATCAAGATATTATTTTTCTATTGCACTCTAGGGGTCAAAGACTTTATCTACTTCAATATTGAGCTTGTGATGAATCTGTTTGACTAGTTTTTCAAACATGATTCCAAATGCAATTTATAAAGTTTGGTTGGCAAGTGGAAGTATGAAATGATTGGAGGGCTTGTTCAGGATGTTATAACATTCAAACCATGATAGATGAGGTCAAATGGATTTCACTACTATGTTCTAGACTGATAATACTTCATGTGTGCTAGTTTGTAAGCTTTCATGAGTCCACTCACTAGTAGAATTTTGGCAAATATATGACTCTATGACTAAAACATTTAGTCAGGTCATGTTACCAAATTGATCAAATTCTACTAATATTTATAATTAAAATGTATAAATAAATAAATAAATCATCAATTTAGTCATCGACTAAAATCAAAATGCTTTAAAAAAGGAGCTCATATAAATGAATAAATAATTAACAAATTAAATTAAGAATGACTAAATGAATGGAAATTAATGCTTTAAATATTATGTTTGATAACATTATGCACTTATATACTTAAAAGTTGTATTTCACTACTAATTATTGTTTTCTAATAGGCTTATTGCAAGAGAAATCTATGTACATTTGTCATATGCCAAGAATCTAGCTTTCAAGTGAATAAACAACATTTAGAAAAGGAATCAAAAGGAATACTTAGCATTAATTAAATTTTATATTAGAGTTTATTATTTCAAGTTGGTTTATCTTCTCACATCTAAAATAATCCCTTAAACATGTTACTTTATTTATTTATAGCATAAAATAACTTTTTATTTCTCTTATACTCGATTTTGAAATTCATATGTCTTTTGCAATTAGTATTATGGAAGTGCATATTCATAGTTGTAGGGGGTTTAGTGTTTAAAAGTTCTTTTTTTTTTTTTTTGATGTTAATGAATAAGGAGAAATTATATTTTGGTTCTCCCTAATAGTTAGACCAATTACTCAATCTTGATAGGGTGTTTGATGTGCATACTATGTTTTCCTTCTTGATTTAATAAATTATAACCCCTCTTTTATTGAATTTTTCATATCACTAGCATGAATAGTTTTAATAATAATCATTATATGATATGATTGATTCTCATCTTTGTGAAAGTACATTTAAAAAATACTTAGAATTTTTCTTATAAAAGACACTTTCTAACTTTATGCAAAATATCTCTTGTTTATCAATATTAAAACATAAGTTTGTACTCTTCATTTTCAATTAAGTAAAATACATTTATATTGTATAGAAAAATCTATTTAATTAAAAAATACAATACAAAATTATTCCTAAATATTGACAATTAGAGATATTTCTACAACAAGTCAAAAAAAAAAATTAAACTAGAAAACTATAATTCTTTAAAAAATATATATGCTCAAAGTATATCTTTTTTCTTCATAGTAGTGGGGGGGTGGCCCAGCTTACTATCCGACTTCTCAAAGAATGCAATAGGGTCTAGCAGTGGAAGCCCCCCACCCCCACCCAACCCCCCGCAACCCCCCCCCCTGGCCCCAATCTACCATAACATCTACGTGAGTTAGATATGAAATGGGCTTCAACTTGGAATGTTGATCCAATAGTGGCTCAATTCGACAATTCCAAAGTTTTGGCTAGAAAGAAGATGATGTGGCATCCCCCCTAACTCTTGGATCAAGCGAAACATTGATTGTTTAGCTACGATTGGTAGTACTACCATAGGAGGTATCCTTCATAACAGTATGGGAAATATGGTTGTTTCCTACATGGGTAACTATGGAGGGAACTCTAACAATGAAACTGAAGCACTGGTGCTACTTTGGGGGTTGAGAATTGCGAGAGCTTAGGGTGTCAATAAGGTAGCTATTGAGAGAGACTCAATGTTAATAATTAAGCTTGCTAAGGATGATGCTAGAAGCAACTAGTTGATTAAATTTATAATCAATGGAAACTAAAGGTTGACCAAAGATTTCCAAGATATCCACGTTGCCCACATATATCATGAAAGAAATGGTGTAGCTGATGGGTTGGCTAAATTTCGTCATGGTCACATGTGCCTTGTGGAATGGGATGATGTCAAATTTTTGTCATCATCAACTCAAGTTGTGATGGAAACAAAGTGTACCTTTATAAATACCAAATGAATAATCAAAATAGGTGGTAGGTTGTTATTTCTCCATGTGGGCTTGTGAACAAGACATTTCATAAAGGGATTTTTTGACACAATTGTTTACTGATTTGCATTGTGGTTTTGGATGATGTGAACATTGATTACTGCTGTAAAAGGATGTAGAGGGTGGATTTTGCAAGATGTAGCAAATGATCTAGTAATGATCAAATTATAGGTTGATGAATTTCCACATAAGATACAACTAGCAATGACGATTACAGATGGAAAGAGAATGCTCACATGTGCCATGATGAGTGGTTTTTTTTTGTTGTTAGGGAAACATTATGGACTTATGATGGTCATGCAATGCTTTTCCATTTTATTTGCTAAGGTTCTTCAATTTATATCTAGCAATGTCAAAACCTACAAAAAGGCTATGTTGTTGAAAGAATTAGTGGTTGATCTGGGTGAAAATATGAGAAATAGCAATTGAATTGAACTAGTGGATGTGGAAGATAGAATTTTTAGTAGTGAGGTGGCAATAGTGTACTTGTAGGAAGGTGGCATTTTATAGTATATGGAGGGTATGGTGAAGCACAATGAGATAATATCAATGTAATTCTTCCAGGCTTGGAAGGATGGGGAGGTGACTGTCAATGGCATGAGCTTCGATATTTCAAATGAAACCATTGTGAGGGTTGGTGAATTTTTGAGTGAAGGAAAGAACTGATAGAGGTAGGCAAGGGTCAATAAGGAAGCTAGCCTATGAAAATTATTTTAAGGCAAGGAGGAACTGAAAAGAATGTGTGAAAATTTTTCTCGGGCAACTCTTTCTTAGCCTTGGGACATCATATGGTATGCTATAATGTGGTACATCACCTTGGAGGACTATGTTTAGGTACTATACTACTACCACTTCCTCATCCTAAATTATTTCAAGAATTTGGACCACATCTCCTTCCCATTTCTATTATTGCATTCACTGGAGGGTTGATTTTAAGGCTAGGAAGAAACAGAAGGAGGGTAAAACCTTCCACCTCATCCACTAGGGGTTGATGAATAAACTTTATATCTAGCATCTTGTCCTGAACCCACTACATTTTGTTAACTCTCTTGCCTTTGTCACCCCCAAAGCCTCCCTTGACCTTGGCCTTAGCCCTAGCCATGCAAAGTTCAAGAAAACCCCTGTCATAGATGTCAAAATTAACCTTAAGGTTAAAATAAGCCTAATAAAATAGGATTCGGACACTAGGAAGGCTAAGCAAAGTGTTAGGAGGTCTCAAACATCTCCAAATGGAAAAATTTAAGTTACCCCAATCCATGATTACAACTCAGAATCCTCCAAAAGTGATGCCAAACCTTGTAAAAAGAAGAGCCTGCCTTAGGACAAAAAAATACCCCCAACCCTATAAGTCCCTCCCATGTCTCTGACACCCTCGAGGCTACACTAGCTAGAAGTGGAGGGTAAGATATTACTTCCTCGAGGAAAGGAAACCCCAAAGGTGTTGGGAAGAAAGGCAAGCATAGCCATAGCAAGGTCAGATTGGAAAGGCTAGAGAATTCCATGAGGGACCTGACTGACAACCAAAGTGTTATTTGCTAGAGGATTGAAACCTTGGTGAAGCTCTCCACCAATGTCATGCACTCTATGGTCACCACCCTATATTTTTTGCTAGGGAACAAAGAGGAGAAAGACCTGGGAAAAGTCACTGAGACCACTCAATCGATCTATGGGTTCCTGGCTAAGGATTGGTTAAAGACCATCTTGGACAAATTGGTTAAAGAAGAAGGGGAGGATCGGGATAAGGATGTACCTAAGAAGGATGACAACCATGGGCTTGAAAAGGGCAACTAGCCCTGTGTGTTTTGATCTCTTTTTTTGTGTTTATGATTATACCTATGAGCTTGGTACCCCACGGGGTATTTATGTTTATTTCGATTAAGGGGATCTACAATAGCAATTTTTTTAAGGGCTGATGTTTTATTTTATAGTCTATTATGCATATTAGTTTAAATACTCGTAATATTGTTAAGATGACTATGGACATATATTGTTCTTTGAAGTTTAAAGTTGGTATTGGTTAGTTGACTGGGAGGTTACCTCTAGCTATTTCATCAACCTTTATGTACTTCGATGTTAGCTCCCCATCTTTTGGCTACTATATATTACTTCAAAAATAATTACAATTACATCTAAATAGTGTATAGACTAAAAGTCTGATTAACAAAAAATATGATTAAATAATGAAAATATTAAATAAAATAAATTATTTTGATGTAACAATTATTAAATAAATTAATCAATTATATTAATTTATTTTTTATATTTTTATATTAGATAAATAAAATAATTAATATAATATGGAACATTTCTAATACAACATTTAGAAAATTCCTCATTCCCAAAGCTTTAATCATTTCCAATATGGTTCCAAAGCTTTGCCATAGGCATTGTTTGCACAATGTAGCTCAATCTACTTGACATTATTCCCAAAAATAATCAAACGACCTTTACTAGCACATGATTTTAGGGTTGTTTTATTAATTTATGTACTCAATCATCACAACTCACTAGAAACCTCGAGGGGCCAACACTACCCAATACATTTATGGTCATTTCCAGATAGATAACCTCATTGCCCTTTGCCTGATTCTTCATTAGCATGGAAGCCATTAGTGAGTTTTCAAATTGACAAGCAACACTGACTGTAGATTTTGCCTCAGAAATGCTTTTAGGTTTTGTCATTATATTCTTCTCATCTATCTTCAAAGGGCTAGATTTCTTAGGGTTAAGGTTTTTCATACTTGGACTAGAGATAACAGAGGTCACCTTTAACATTTGCCCATTTGCCATTTTGAGATCAAAAAAGTCTCACTAATAATCATAATAATAAAAATGTCGCTCCTGCTAATGGTCATACCTTTTTAGAACTACCAAGCTCTTGCTAGAATTTAATATATTAAAGCTCAAATCAAAGTAAAGAAATAGTGGACCAAAGCACAGAGAAAATGGATCAAAATAGCAAATGTCTAAGGATTAACTCCAATGTAGCAATAGAGTCAACCTTCTTTGCAAACCTAAAACTTGAAAGTAACACAAGTAGTAGCGCAATAGGCCAATAATGCCAAGATTTCTTTTTTTATAGGGTGTATGCATGAATAGATTGTGATCAAAGGTCATGAACAACCTCTTGGGGTTGATCCCTTGCTCTCTACTAATTGAGAATGTTGCATCAATGTACTAACCACCATTCAAAAAAACATAGAAATATCTCGATTCTCAAAGAAACAAAAAAGAATTGCTTACTCTTTTTTAAAGGATAGATTTTGAGCACTTTAGGCAAGATTCAGAGTTGCCTTCAAATGCGGTGGCTAATCAAGGTATTCTTCCACCCTCTTTCCTAATTTGCATGTCCTGCTTCAAAATCAAGCTCCGTAAAATAGACTAATTATAATTGTATATATTGTGAAATAATACTATATTTTAAGAATTATATGAATTATATGATGAATTCTCTTTTACCACACTAATGGTGGTTACGTGTATCACATTCAATTTCTAAAACCCAATATTTATTAAGGTTTCTGTTTATAATATATATTATATTTTATGAATTATATGACGAACGCTTTTTTACCACAAGAATTATAGTTAGGCATATCACATTCAATTTTCCAAAGCCTAATATTCATTAAAATTTCAAGTTTACAATATATCTATATCAATAGTTGGTCATAATAATATATTTTCAGCATTAAGAAGTCATGGGAATGGGCTTCAATTGTTGGAATATTAATTGCAGTTGACATTTGCCCCTAGAGCCAAACGCCCACCTAACATCCCTAACAACCTACACAACAGATAGAAAACATGAATGTGGTAGGTAAGTTTTTTTGAAATTCTAAAAAGAGGGGGAAATTTTTTTCCATTCGACTAGCAGAAGTAGTTGAAGTTGAAGAGATTAGAAGGTGCAACAAGAAGAGAAGTGATCAGTAGATCCAATCATCAAAGTGTAGAGATAGAAGGAAGTTCATCTCGTACCTACAGATGCGCGTGTTTCTTCTCTAGTCATTTTGTAAGTTTATTTTTTGTTGAGTTTGTCTTGTTGAAGAAGTGATTTCTCTAGGCATTATTGTATGCAGCCATTAGAGCTGCAAGTTTAAAGTTTTAAAGTTTTAGGGTTATTTTAGGGTTTTCTGGTTGAAGCCCAATGCTTCCAAATTTTATAATGGTTTAATCAAAGTTGAATAGAAAACAAAGAGGCATACTAGAATATATTGTTCTTCTTCTATTCATTGCATTTGAGAAGTTTGTTTGGATGTTTCTAGTTTTGGTTCTCTAGTTTTAATCATGGAAAAGTTCACGTTATAGTTCTATCCCACGGTATTGTCTTTGGTAGAAGTCATTTTCTATAGTGGCTACCAAGTTCACTCAGTACCTTCTTCTACTGAGCTCCAATCTCCAGTGGCTATTGAGTTCACACGGCATCCACACTACTGAGCTCACTTGGTATCCATTGTTGCTGAGTTGTTCTTTCTACCAAGCTCACTCGACATCCATTGTTGCTGAGTTATTTTTTTTTCATCCACTGAGCTCACTCAGTACACTCATGCCACTCGATTTATTAAGGTGCCAAGTAAATTTGACACTTGGCAATAGTTTTTCTCAGCATTATTTAGGGTTGTGAAATTGATTTTTATGGTTGGTAATATTGTGAATTTATTGGTAATATATTTCTTCACATGGTATCAGAGCTTTGAGGCCCCACATCCAAAGTGAGTTAGGGAAATCTTTTCTTTGGATATTTGACATGGCAGGAGATGCAGGAAAGATATGGCAACGGCAACCACCCTTCAAATGACAAAGAATAGAATGTTTCCCTTTAGGATAGAGACATGTTTCTCATCTCATGTTTGTACTACACCCCACACACAATTAGCTCTAAGAAGTGTGATTGAAGATCCTTTACAATTATGGCACCTCAGGTATGGTCAACTTGGCTATGCTAGTTTAAATTTGTTGTCAAATAAAAGAATGGTAGAAGGTTTTCCACGAATAGGAAATTCATGTGATCAGTGTGAGGCTTGTATTTTGGGTAAGCAACATAGGCTTCTCTTTAATTCTGGAAATTCTAGGAGGGCTAGATATACATTAGAGTTAGTGCATATTGACCTAGTCAATTCTATGCAAGTTACTTCGATTGGGGGGGAGTACTTATTTCATGACATTTATTGATGATTTTGGTCATAGGACATGGATTTATTTTTTGAAGTCTAAATCTGAAGCATTTGATAAGTTTCTTGAGTTCAAAGCCCAGGCTGAAAGAGAATGCGGACACTATATCAAGGTCCTAAGATTAGATAGAGGAGGGGAGTATACCTCCAATTCTTTTGTAATTTTTTTCAAGAAACATGGCATAAAGAAAGAGCTCATAGCCAGCTATACACCACAACAGAATGGAGTGGCTAAAAGAAAGAACAGAACCATTGTTGAAATGACAAGGAGCATGATGAAAGAGAAAGGCCTCCCAACTAAATTTTTGGGAGAGGCTGTAGCAACAATAATTTACCTAATTAATAGGTGTCCTACAAAGGCAGGCCACGATAGAATACCAATGGAAGCATGGTCACAAGGAAGATGGATAGTTGAACAGCTAAGGGTGTTTAGATGTGTTGCATATGCACATGTGCCTAAAGAGCAAAGGCAGAAATTGGATGACAAAGGTTTGAAGTGCATCTTCATAGGGTACAGCTCAGAATCAAAGGTAGAAAGATTGTATGACCCATCGAACAAAAAGATGATTCTCTCAAGAGATGTGAAATTTCTTGAAAATCAATCATGGTATGGACAAATTGATGAGTCACCAAGAACTTCTAGTAAAGTGCCAATTATGAGTGAAGAGGAAGATAATGAACAACAAGAAGAAGGAGCAGATAGAAGGAAAGGAAAGCAGCCTTAGTCATTGCTCCTCTAGGCATGACCAGGTGTCAATGCTAAGTAACAATGTAGACTGAGCTAGTAAGAAAAGTAGTAGCAATGAAGATTCTAATCCCACACTCTCCTCCCTATTACCAAGAAAGACCAAAAGTCTTAGGGAGATATACCAAGATGAAAGGTATGAAGATTATGATGAGAGTGTTAATTTTGCATTATTTTCTCATAGTGATACAATATATTTTGAAGAAGTTGTTAAGGAGAAGAAATGGTGTAAAGCCATAGATGAGGAGATAGATGCTATAGAAAGGAATGAGACATGGGAGCTAATGGAATTCCATCCCAAAAGACAAGTGATTGGAGTGAAATCGATCTATAAGACCAAATGCAATGCTGAAGACAAAATTGACAGGCATAAGGCAAGGCTGGTAGTCAAGGGCTACAAACAGTAGTATGCAGAGATTATGATGAGACATATGACCCAGTTGCAAGAATGGAAATCGTGCATGTTGTCATAGCAATTGCAACTCAGCACAAATGGAAGGTATTTGAAATGGATGTGAAGTCTTCTTTCTTGAATGGTGTATTGAAGGAAGAAGTATATGTGGAGCAACCACCTAGTTATGAAGTTATAGGTGAAGAACACAAGGTCTATAAATTGAAGAGAGCTCTTTATCAGCTCAAGCAAGCTCCATGAGCATGGTATAGTAGGATTAACTCATATTTGATGAGCAATGGCTTTAGCAAAAGAAATGGTGAGCCTACTCTGTACATCAAGGCATCAAATGGAAATGTCTTGATTGTTGTCTTGTATGTAGATGATTTAGTTTTTACTAGTAAAGGCAAGACTCTAATTGGTGAGTTCAAAGAGGTCATGAAAAATGAATTTGAGATGACAGACCTTGGTCTTTTGAAGTACTTTCTAGGAATATAAGTAAAATAGATGTATGATGGCATCTTCATCTCTCAAGAAAAATATGTAAGGTAGATCTTGGAGAGATTTAAAATGTAGATTAGTAAGGCAGCCCCAACACCAATAGCAATAGGTTTGAAGTTGAACAAGGAAGACTCTAGCAAGAGAGTGGATCTGACACTATACAAGAGTATGGTTGGAAGTTTAATGTATTTGACTACAACTCAGCCAGACTTAATGCATGCAGTAAGTTTGATTTCTAGATTTATGGAAACACCAAAGGATTCCCATTGGCAAGAGGGAAAGAGGATCCTATGGTATGTGAATGGTACCAAGGGATTTGGAATTTTGTATACTGTAGCAAATGAATTCAGGTTGGGAGGTTATACAGATAGTGATTGGGCTAGAAGTGTAGATGATAGGAAGAGTACTTTTAGATACATGTTTCACATGGGATCAGGTGCAATTTCATGGGCATCCAAGAACCAACCTATTGTTGCTCAATCTACAACAAAGGTTGAATACATAGCAGCAAATGTAGCAACATGTCAAGCTATTTGGTTAAGAAGGATCTTGACAGATTTGAATGAAAGGCAAGTTTATGGAACCACAATTTATTGTGACAACATCTCTTCGATTGTGTTGTCCAAGAATTGAGTCTTCCATGGTAGAAGTAAGCACATTGAAATCAGATATCACCTCATTAGAGAGTTGGTGGAGAATGGAGATATCAAAATAAAATTTTGTAAGTCTAAGCAGTAGCTAGCAAACATTTTCACAAAGCCATTAGGCATTGGAAGTTTTGTACACTTAAGAGAGTGTCTTGGTGATGTTGATGTAGATCAATAGTGATCCTTGTTTGTTTGGCTCGGAACAAAGGGGGCATGTTGGAATATTAATTGCAGTTGACATTTGCCCCTAGAGCCAAACCCCCACCTACCATCCCTAACAACCTACACAATAGACAGAAAAAATGAATGTGGTAGGTGAGTGTTTTTGAAAATTTGAAAAGAGGGGAAATTTTTTATGGCAAAGACAAAAAGGAATGTTTTGTTCCATTTGACCAGGAGAAGTAGTTGAAGTTGAAGGGATTAGAAGTTGCAAAGAGAAGAGAAGTGATCAGCAGATCTAGTCATCAAAGTGTAGAGATAGAAGGAAGTTCATTTCATGCCTGTAGATCCATGTGTTTCTTCTTTGGTCATTCTGTAAGTTTATTGTTTGTTGAGTTCATCCTGTTGAAGCAGTGATTGCTCCAGGCATTATTGTATGCAACCATTAGAGCTGCAAGTTTGAAGTTTTAAAGTTTTAGGGTTAATTTAGGGTTTTCTGGTTGAAGCTAAATGCTCCTAGATTTTGTAATGGTTTAATCAAAGTTGAATAGAAAACAAGGAGGCATACTAGAATAGATTGTTCTTCTTCTATTCATTGCATTTGAGAAGGTTTTTTTGGAAGTTTAAAGTTTTGGTTCTTTGATTTTAATGGTGGAAAAGTTCACGTTATATTTCTATCACTCGATATTGTCTTTGGTAGAAGTCATTGTTAGTAGTGGCTACCGAGTTCACTTGATACCTTCTTCTACTAAGCTCTACCCTACAGTGGCTACCGAGTTCACTCGGTATCCACACTACTAAGCTCTTTCGACATTTATTTTTGTCGAGTTTTTATTTCTACCAAGCTCACTCGGCATTCATTTTTGCCAAATTATTTTTTTTCATCTACCGAGCTCACTCAGTACACTCCTACCACTCAGTTTACTAAGGTGCCAAGTAAATCTAGCACTCGGCAATTGTTTTTGCCAAGCATTATTTAGGGTTGTGAAATTGATTTTTATGGTTGGTAATATATTTCTTCACATCAACTGCATCAATTCACATTTTCCTCCATACTTGCAGCTAGTTTCGAAATGGGATCTTTGAAATAGGTTACATAGCCATTATGGCATAATTAAAGGAAATTTTTGTCATTTATTGTATTTGTAAGCAGCCTTGTGGACATGAACACAAAATTTGAAAGGATAGACAAGGCACGTGAACTATTTGACAAAATGCATCAAAGAAATGTGGTCTCACGATCAATGCTAGTAGTAGGATATGATGAAGAACTTTTTGAATTAGTCTACTCATTTTTTGAAGTATTTGTATTGCAAATTAGACGAGTTTAAAATTTTAAATGATTTTTTTTAATAATTATTGTATATATCCTCCCCACTGTGATTACAGCCTCAAAAGTAATCATGTTGCTCGACAGCATGAGTGATTACCAAGAATCAAAGACTATTCTTAGGTTTCTGCTAGATTGTGGCATATATTTTGTGTCGATTTATATTTTAATGAACCTTGATTTATTGTTTATTGGATAAAATATATTTTCTTTTGTGCACTAACATCAATCTTTCTGGATCCTGTTAGGTGGAGCATATAATGTAGGAGAGGAAAATAATGGCAAACAATAAAAATTTTGAACTCTTCTTTGAACTGCTGGTTTTGCACCTTCGAAACTCAGAGGTTGGTCATTCTTACTAAATTATGCATATCAAAATTGTGTGGATAATCACATTTTTTATTTGTTATAATTTCTTCATAAAAAATATGTTTTTCTATTGACTCTTAGTTGCAATAATTTTACCACATTGAGAGTTGTTATGCTTTTCAATTCTTGAGATCGAAGGCATGGAAAAGGATCTAAATGTAAGTAGTTTTGTTGTATTAGATTAGTTCTATTGTATTAGATTTTTGTGACAATATAAATGCTTTTACCCCATATAAGGTTATGCCTAGTTGGCACAACAAAATATTCTCAAATTTCAATTAATAAAGCTCTCTAAAATTTATAAGGTTATGCCTAGTTGGCACAACAAAATATTCTCAAATTTCAATTAATAAAGCTCTCTAAAATTTATGTGGAAATTAAGAGTTTCTTAATGAGTATCATAAAGCGGTAACATAACTCAGTAAATTGCTTTATGTAGAAACAGTCAAATGATTTTGAGCCAACTTATAGTTCTATCACTTCTACTCATCACCTCATGGGTGTTCTTACGACATTTCTGATGCAAAATTTTTATTATAGAAATGTTGTGTCATAAAATATAGTAAACTGAATGGTAGTTTAGAACTATCATTGATAAGAATAGTTATCCATAATGTCTTCCTCCACTCAATTCATCTTGGGATAAATATTTCTGGTCTGAACGACATTGAAAGATGAAGTTTTTTTTTTCAGATTAAAAGCATTGGAAAATAGAGCGTAAATTAGTCAAGCTAGAGAGCACATGATACATGAAGATGAAATAAACAACAATGATTAACTTGGAGATCTAAAATAGAATGGTCTCCTCAAGCCAATACCTTTATGCAATGTTACAAATGTACAAGCTTTACAACTAACCTCATACTTCACGCAGAAAACTGCAACTTCTCAGAGACTCTTAGGTGAATGCAACATAAGCTCAGTCTCAGATAATCAATATGAGAGACTTATAAGTTAAAAAATATTAACTCAATTAAAACAAATTATAAGAAAATACTAAGATGAAGCTATAGAAATGATCATAGGGGAAGTTTTATAATAAAAGTTGGGCTTGATCCCAATATTTTGCAGCTGCCAAAACTCTTCACTCTTTGTCAATTTCAACAATTGCTGAAACTATCATTTTTAATCCTCCCAAATTTCATTGTATTATTACAACCTGATCAACTATAATGAGAAACTTAGAAGTGGCTTACCATTGGTTAAGAGTTAACCAAAATGAAAGCACACCGGTAACTAGGTAAAAGGAAAGACCAATTTATATCAGCCCATCATGGGAAGGATATGATTCAATAAAGAGAGTATATACATGAGAGGCAGCACCTATGGAATTATTAATAACAATAAATAATAGTTATAGATAGAGATATAATATCTGAACAAAGATTCGGTTCTGGTGAAAAGATAAAATGAAGATATATGTGTATACCACATCACTTGGACATAAGATATTGTAAGAATAATAAATGAAGATGTGAAATCTAATGTTGTAAAGCTGCCTGTTTCAAAGAAAGGCATATCATGGGACTAAATATAAGTAAATAAAAAGATAACAAATATACATAGCGTTAATGAGAGACGAGATGAACAACAACCATATAAATATTTGTATACAACTTCATATATTGATAAAGGCCATTACAAGTAAGACAACACCAAGAGAAATGCTACAGGTTATATATAAGGAAAACTAGTATCAGCGATAAACAATTAATTTAGATCGCAGCAATATATATCTCCTATCTAGAAATGACTATGAAGAAACAGATGGAATATCTGACAAAGTAGAAGGAGCAAACAACATGCCTCTTGAGAAAGGAATCACATACCAGTGATACATATAGAGTGAGTTGATTCGGTTGTTACATAGTATAATCACAGTCATTGAAGGAAAGACATCAGTCAGTGAATCAGATAGCATTACCAACAATGTTATAGTAAAGATAAAATTTGGCATATCACCCGACACACATGAAACGGTAAATTCTAAATCACAAAACACAGATATGTGAATAATGGAAAAAGTGCTTAAAGATATTATATTGCCGGCAATACTAGTAAACAAATCAGATATCGAAGCAAAATCTATATACCCCGGCAATAATCTTGGCATGCACCAATCATAAAATATTCAATGGTAACCATACATAGATACAGATGATGTCGAGAGATTTTCAGAAAAGAATATTGACTATGTCATAAATATTGTGATGCAACGTAGGCACAAAAGCGATGTCAGTAAATTCAAATGCAAGACACAAAACATGTTCGATAACAGGAACAAGTTGAACATATACAAATGATACGTCAAAGTAATAAAGGTTCCATATAGATGCATCAAAACATATGCAAATGATTTGGCCCACTCAATAGCAGTGATACATAGTTACAGTCAAAAGAATATACAATGAAGATATACCCACAAATTGAAATTAAAATTTGGTTCTAAATGCTTACTTGGAGACAGTGAAGATTTTCGATAGCATGAAATCAAGGCTCCTGCATATTCAGTGATATTAAAATGGTATGGCCGTAACTCAAAGTTATTATAAGTTTGTACAAAAAATAGAACAGAAGAATGTCGTAAGAGCAGATTTAATAAATGATGGTATGGCATATGTCTTCACCGATGGAAGAAAGAAACAATTTCTTGTCGAACAATGAAGTCATCAAATAGATACTTTACACCGTGGCATCTGCACCTTAAAATGATTTATGAACAATCATATTGGGGGTGGTGATAGTCATTGAATAGGGCGCAGCTATCCTCTCTACAAATTGCACCATTGACTAAATTTCAAAAAAAAAAAACATAACGAATTTTTGTGAAATTTTCAGCATTTGATCTTTATGATCTATATATTTTGTGATTAAAAATAAAATAAAAATTTTGAGAAAACTTTGCTGTGTTTTTGTGACTGAAAAAAAATCATGTTTGACATTTTGTTTTTTGTCTTTGGTGCATCAAGAGGTGTTATGTATGACAATAAAAAAACAAGGCTAGTGAATGATTTTATGAATGACATTAGTCCTTTGTTGCCAAGCTCAAATAAATTCTTCTATACATTTCCCAAACAACATGAAGTAGCATGTTGAAACTTCAAGAATCACCACAAAAAAATTAGAATAACTCAACAAATTAAACTAGTAAAATTAAATTGGAATATCGTAAAATACACCTGTGATGACACCATTCAAGGATTTAGCAAATAAAATTTTCATACTAAAAATAATAATAAATTGATTGGTTCTAAAGTGGTGAGGGATAAATTTTGATGTACATTGTGTTGTAGGTGGGTAGATTTGTTAGATTTTTTGGAGGAGGGTCATATGCCACTCATCATCATTAGTAGTAGTAGTAACAAGAAGTTCAATCTATCTTATTAGGCAACAATGTAGGCATTTCATTTGTAGGTCCTATTGATTATGTGGGTTTTGTGCATCTGCATGTGCATATTTGTTTCCATCTTGTCACAATCTCTCTACTTCTTACCACTCTAAGGTGAGTTTCATTTATTTGTAATCTTTAGTAATTGATCATTGTTGGTTTCAATAACTCACATATATTATTCTCATTGCATTGGGGTAGATTAAATGGCATGAAATTGTTAAGTATAGGTTGTTCCAACCCTAAGGTCTAGATTTCCAACTGTAAGGCATGAAATGGTTAATTAATAATATTATCAATTTATTTAACATTCTTTGAGTTTCCTTAATTTTATACTAGAATATTTTACATTTAGAAATGAAAAATGAATCTTTATCACAAGTACTACATTAATATTGAATTTTATATTTTAGGACTTTCATTATGTATGTAATCTAATATGTTATTTTTTTCCTTGTTTTTGTAGAAATATTTTGTTGAACTCAAAGAAGGGGATGAAGTTAAAATTTTGAATCCATACGATGGTCACATGTTTGGTATTGGGATTATTCACTCATTATCTACTCTAGAGATGTCAATGTAAACATTATAATGGTCACAAATAGTGAACCTATTTCTTATGAAGATAAAATAGATGGAGTTGTTCATCTCATAGAAGAGGGAACCTTCACACAATGGCCATTGAAGTATTTGAAGAAAATGGTAGTTGATCAATGTTTTATTTGTTAGAAAATTTGGCTCACTGCTTTATATTCCAGTGTATTGAATGTGTTTTTTAATTATTTTAATTATCAAGGTGTATTTGAAAGAGTTGGAAACTCTTAGATAATTTTTTTTTTTTTTAAATCATATTTACACGTATACTCTTAGGACAATTTTGACATATTATTACTTTTATATATTTGCATTAAAATCTTTATCCCAAGTTACCTTTTTTTAATCATGATATTGAATCAATATTTAAATTTTAGATTTTTTCATGTCTAATACTTTCATTTATCATGAAATTGAATCAATCTTTTAATTTTAGTGTTGTTCATGTGTAATATTTTCATTTGTTCTAGTGTTTTAGTTAAAATATAATATCATTTTTTTTGCATTTTAAAATCTATGGTATTGAATAAATTATTCATTTCATAAATATATTTAGTACTAAATAATAAAAATGAAAAAATAAAAGGCAAAATCAACTATAAAAAAAGACCAGCCAACTACCAAATCAACTACTACATATACTACCAAATATGCTACCGATTCAACTACTAAATTAACTACCAAATACATTACAAAATCAACTACCATGTATTCTACCAAATAAACTACCAAATAAACTACTAAATCAACTACCAAATATATTACTTAATCAACTACCAAATATATTATCAAATCAAGTACCAATTGTACTATCAAATAAACTACTATTTAATAACAATCAACTATCAAATAAACTACCAAATAAATTACTAAATAAATTACCAAATAAATTACCAAATAAATTACCAAATAAACTACCCAATAAACTACTATTTAATAATAATAAACAACAAAATCAGTGACCAAATTAATTATTAAAATAGTTTAGTCATAAATTTGGTTGCAATATTAATGATCGCCAATAAACTACCAGTGGTCACACGATCAAAATTGATCATATATCTACAATTTTTAGTAGCTTATTTAGTCATACATTGTTTTTTGTACTAGTGGTTTGCACACTTTCCTAGGTCCATTTTGCTTGCAAAAATCATTGTTTTGATAGGTTGTTCAATTCTACAATCCCAAGAGGTCAATTTTGAATGCTTGCCAATTTTTTCCAATTATTGCTCATGAGCCCAAATCACAAACTTATATTCTCTATATCACAATGAACCAATGCCCTAGGTTTCATATTCATAAGTGGTCATTTGACTTCTTTTCCAAGATAAATTTGAATGCAATTTATTATTTCTAACATGTTCACTAGCAGGACAATTTGGAGGAAGAGATTTTGACAGTTAATAATTTTTGACCCTGATGTTGCCATGAGATAAAATTTGAAAGGGTAAGAGTATGTGGAATAGAGAATATATTTGTTAGGTATGAGCTCTCGATTGTTTGATTTTGATTTTTTTAAACTAGCTTAGAGACCTTCCAACATGAAAGCAATATGTTTGTAGAGATGATGTAAATGTAACCTGAATGATGAATTAGTTATAAATTTTGAGTCTTTTTCATGAAATGAGCTTAGTGAATCAATTTAATATGCCAATGGTTTGAAAATGATTTTTTTAGCGAGACCCACCTTGGATCTTGAGTAATTGTCATCAATTTGAATAGAAGTCAATTTGTACCAAATTGAAAGATTGTGAATCATCTCAAAATATATTGAATTGACATTAAGTGAAGAAACTAGATATTTTTCAAAAATGATGGGAAGAGATGTTTTAAATAGGATGAGAGGACTTTCAGTATTCACACACCTTCTGTTGAGAATCTAATGGATATGTGGGATCATATATGTAGTAGCAGGTAATGAGGGAAATGAATATGTTTGGAAGCACTTGAGGGTCACATGAGGTGAAATCCATCTAATGTAATTTCCTCTTCTTTGGTACTAGTATCCAATGTTTCCTCATGAAATCAGGTGTTATGATTTTTTATTAGAGAGATGGAATTATAGGGATTGGAGTTTGGATCAGGATTAGCATTATTATAATGTCACTTAAGCCCTCTTTTACTTTTATCTTCCTAATTTTCTCTAGGGAAAATAAGTACAATAGTAGTCATAAGCTATGAAATAGTTTTTCAATTATGATTTTAGGCATGGACATATAGTATATGTATTAGTAATGGATTGTTGTTTTGATCTGAGTGAAAAGGGACAAAGCTTCTTGCTTCGTCTCTATGTAGTGATTTCATGGGAAGCATCAATAACTAGTTTTAAAAAATGAAATAGAGATATTGTGTATTTTTTGAGGCAAAATTGACCACCACTTACTGTAACTGGAGTTTGGGAGTGTCATCATGAATCCTTTCCCAAATTTGCATAGAATAGTGCAAGGAACCATTTACTTGTTTTATTCATTTGTTCATATTTATAAATGGAAGGAATTCCCATATAATTCTTTCCCACTTTCTGACAAGAACACATGAAGCATTCACCCATTCCCATTGTCATAATTGTGACCACAGTTGGAAGCTTATATGGGGTTCTTTTCCTATTTGCTCACAATGACACAAAAAAATGAAACACACAGTGTTTCAAGTTATCTGACATAAAAGGCAAGTGAAATACAATGGATACAATACATGTTAAACAAGAATGCATAGCAAATCCCTATGCTAGTATTGAAATGATTCGCTCTACCTTATTCAATATGCATGATATGTGTGGCTTCTACAAAGTGCTCCATAGAGATGTTGATGCCATTATCAAATAATTAGTCAAAAAAAATGGGAGGTCATTGTGTATTGTTTTCATTTTGTCTGATTAAGCCTCCATATTCAAAATCTCCTAGCTTTCACACATGGAACAGTAGCGAACAATTGGGATTATTGTAGATGTTTTATTTTCCAAATATCATTTTGCCTTGCTCGAAACTTGATGTGTATAATGGGAGAAGAATTGTATCAATGTTTCTTACAATCCTTAAATATATTGTGTTACATTCTTTTCCTAGTGAGTGGTTCTTTCATCTAAACATGGCATGGGTTTAATTTGTAGTGATTTATACTTTCTTCCCTCATCGTGTTTCTTTTGAGAGTGAATGCACTTGCTCTGTATCATGTGGCATGTATGGAGAAGCATATAGTTAATGCAACCTTTAATACCCTAGGCATGTCCTTTAACCCAACATAGGACTATCATATATCATTGAAAAGAACTTGGAGTCCACTTTGCATTTTTTTATCCATTTCTTCCATAGGTGTTGGTAAAAGTATTTTGTAGATTTTCCCTAGGTGTTCCAATTTGAATTAATTTCCCATTAGGTAGTTCAAATTCAGTTTGTGACAAAATGTTGAAATGGGTATCTTCTAAATTTGGAGAGTACCATGCTAGTAGCATTATTTTTCCTCCAAATATGTTTAATAGGAACATTGGAAAAAATTTGGTAGTAGATCTAATGTTATTTTAGAAAAGGGTTTCTCATCATAGATATTTGCATGTTTGTTTTGCACAATAATGAGATTTAATCTAGATTTCAGCTGGAGAAACATGAGAGAATATTTCTTTCGACAATGAGTGAAGATTGAAGTGGACAAGTGTCATTTTTATATCAAATCTAGGATTTTTATTCTTCTATATCTTTTTCTTCTTTCTCTTGGATAGGGTTGGTCCCAGACTTTTGGGCAAGTTCCATAGTTGTGATTTCACCATTTCCTTTAGTATTCTCTCTTATATGAATAACAGTAATGAATTTATAGTTTATCATTTTTAATTTATTATGTGTTTTTTGAGATATTTCCATGTATCTTGAATGTATTTCCTTCAAAGAAATGAATACCAAAGTAGTAAATAAAACCAGTTTCATTTGTATTCTTGTCTCTTATCTCTATTGTTTGTAATCTTTTTTGTTTTATGATCAATGCTAGTAGATATCAATTAAAACTAGTTTAGAGTTGTATGTTTTGATGTGTTTTGCCATTGAATTAAATAATAAATTAAATTCTCAATATATCTTGACAAGGTTGCATATTTCATGGAAGGATCTGATGAGTATGAGATTCAGTTTGAACATAGATGTCTTATTCACAAAGTGAATAGATAGATCACCAATATCCTTATATATGTGGTAATTTGTGGAATACCCAATGGATTGGCCACCGATCAGTCATGGAATCTACATGTATCTTATTGTTTCATGTGTGGATTATGCTAATAATCAATCAACTAATTTCTAGAAATAGATAATACTAAGAGGGGGGGTGAATTAGGATTCTAAAAACTTTTACCCACAAATGAATATTGTTATTTACTTTACAACTTGCATTTGAAAGCAAACTAGTAATGCTGAACACTAAGTATAACCATGGACATGGTGAACTCGTAACACCATTATTTATTAACTAGGGAAACTCTAGCCAAGGGAAAACCCTATCAGGAATGATACCCACTAGATGATCCTGTAAACAAAGGAATCACATTAAGGATATTGACCCTGATAGGAGTTTGTGAATTACATATAGTGTCTTGAGTCCTTGTTAGAGTACTAGGCCTTGTTAGAAGTCTGAATCCTATTAGGACTTACTACAACCTTGTTAGGAGTTGGTAGATCAAATCCAATGTGTGCAAGAAGAGCCCACTACCCTAACATGCATTTATAAAATGAAGTTCTTTACAAGAATAGACATATATACAATACTTTCCATCTACTATAATTATAACTTGATCTGATTATACATCAGATATAGTTTGTATATCATCTCATTGACTTCACATCAATTAAAAATATTGCATGGATCACACCTCTTATCTACACAAGATAAGATCTTTACTTATACTTCACAAATTAGTAAATCTTTTCTCAATGGGCCTTCACGTCTTCACATACTTGACATAATATAAAATAAATTATGGATTAGCATCCAAAAAGTTAGCTCATCATGAATTAATAAATATTTTATTACCAAATTAATTACTTAGGTCATACAACTCAATTCTTTGCTATTCTTTGCTCTTCTCTGTCAAATATTCATACTAGCATTTTAATCATAACTCATGATGTATAGTCCATACATATCTACATACTAGCACACATCATCATGACATTGTCATAGAGATTTCCTTAATTATGCATAAGCTAACTCTCAATGAGTCATCTATATACATCTCATCTGACTCTATGGTGTTGCAAACTGTCTAACACTTAAAAATAATTCTAGCTCAATGTATAAATGAAATATTGAATACATGTTGCCATAAATGACAACTCTCAAGATATTTAGCTAAGCATACTACCAACAATCTCCCCCTTTGGTATTGATGGTAACAATTGGGAAATTAGCTAAGTCCCAAAATGATGTCATACATAACAAAAATAAATAAAAGTAACTACACAAAATTACCTTTAAAACATAACAATTTTATTCATGTTTTGATGGATCATTACATTCCTTATGACTCCTCAGATTTATATATCTATGTACTCCTCCTTACATATACAATACACAATTACTTACATATATTACTTATCCTCCTTAGAACATACATATATACAATAATTCTTTCCATATTTCTCCCCCTTTGACATCAATGGTAATGGTGTCAAAAATTTTATCCAAAAACTGGGTGGCCTACTGCTGATCAAATTTTATTCTAGAAAAACAAACTACATAATTTTTTTTTAGCTTGTCCACTTCCTTCTTCCATTTTTCCTTCATTGTATCAAAGATACTGAGTAGTGCACATAGTGCATAAGATGCTACTTTAACTATGCTCAAGTCAATATAGGAAAACTTGTCATAGGAAGTCTTTGTTGAAAGACATTCCTCTAGTTGCCTTTCCAAATTCTGATCTTTGGAGACAAGGCTTCTCTAAGACAAGAGAACCTTTTTGCTTCCTTCTCCTTATCTAATTCCAAGATATTGATCATACTATGGATTTTCTCCACTTACATTCCACATTCTTCAATATTGGTGTTTGGAAGTTGTACTTTTGCATTGATTATTTTAAGTTTACTCATCTTACCCTTTATGTAACTCTCAAATTCTGTCAGGTACTTCTATGACAGTGCACATTGTGCATACAACTTCTTACCTTTATCAATGTGTTTCCTAAGTTCCTTGATGCTTATATCTAGTGCCTTTAAATCATTTCTCACATTTGTGCACACTATGTCAAATAGTGTTGCATCATGCTTGGCCTAAGCCTGTGTTGATGCTACCTTATCTAAAGTTGTGAATTCCTCATCAAATATCTTCACCAATTCTTTGGCCTTTGATTGTAAGTCTTGAATGGCTACAGTTGTGGTAATTTTCCTCTAAATTATGTCCAAGACTTCAGTTATTGTCTTCTCTAAAGAATTTACTAATTTATTCTTCTCAAATAATTTTCTCAATGAGTTTATCAGTTCCTTGTGATCATCATCATTATCAAATTCCATTTCTACTATTGTTGCTATGGAAACTACCATGGGAGTTACAACTACAATCTTCTTTTCTTCCTCGGCCTTCTTCTTCTCTTCTTTCAATTTCTTAGGTGCTTCTTTAGCTTTCTTCCTTTTCTCTTCATCTTCTTCCTTCTTCCTTTCCTCTTCCTCTTTCTTCTTGTTTTCCTCCTCCTTTCTCTCCTCTTCTTCTTTCTTCTTCCTTACCTCTTCATCTTTTTCCTCTCGTATTCATCATCATCAGAGCTAGTAAATGTTGTGATATTTCCAACAATGGTTTGGCTAAATGTTGCAAATGGATTCTCCTTTGTATCCATAGTTATGTGTGTAGTGTCCACTTGCATGGATTCAATACCCATAACAATGTGTGGGGGCGAGAGTGTCTACTATGTCTCCTTTTCTTCTTCCACATCATTGGAAGGTTTATTGTCTTGCAAATAAATTAGGATCTCATCTTTGGGTTGTGCAGTCACCTCTTCTACCAATCTCATGAATTTTGTAGTTGCCTCCTTTGTATCCCTCCTAATATGCTCATAGTTGCCTCCCATCAGAAGAATTGGTCTTCTTTTTTTCCTCAAAAAGGGCTCAATACCCTTCAAAATTCTATCTAAGTCTTCCTTGGAGTTATTTTCACACTTTTTTATCATTTTTATTCTTAAATTTTTTGTCTCCTTCTAACACTCTTTTCTTTCTATTTAACAATCTATTAAGTAGATCTTCTGGAATTTTATTTTGTATACTATGAAACCTCTTATTTTGTAATAACATGTTTCTTATTGTGGCATTCTCTAATTTTTGTTTATCCATATTATTGTACAAACTATTATACTTTTTCAACTATACAAAATTATCATCATTAATAATTTTCATGTTAAGGTCTTCTACCTTAGGTTTCCATGATTTCTTGCCTACTAGAGTTTTG
Source organism: Cupressus sempervirens (assembly GCA_028749045.1). Lineage (NCBI taxonomy): Eukaryota > Viridiplantae > Streptophyta > Pinopsida > Cupressales > Cupressaceae > Cupressus > Cupressus sempervirens. The sequence continues at coordinate 173,281,359 of CM053784.1, forward strand.
CCTTCCTCCATTGCTTTCTCTACTAGCCTATCTTCAACTTCATCCTTTAAATCTTCGATTTCACTGACTTGTAGTGTCTTCCTTCTCTTCATGGTCTATTGGTGGTCTTCTTGACCTTTTTCTTGGTGGATGCTACATGTTCTTGTTTAACCTTCACCAATCTCTATATGCAATAGGTGATTCTACCTCTAACTACCTTCTATGCTGATCACTCCTTATTCTTGTTGGTTGTACTTGTGCAACTACTGCATATGGTGCAATGGGGGCCTACACACATGGTTGTACAATGTTTATACCTTCTAAAGATCTTGTAATAGTAATAGGAGTTGTTGTTAGCACTTTAGACTACCCACTTGTCTTCATCTCTAGTGTAATTCCCTTTACCTCATTGAACTCTTCATGGGTCATACCTGATTCCTCAAGGATGGAATCAATCACCTTTTTAATTTCTTCCTACTTTCTTTCCTATGTAGTTCAGAATAAACTATTCTCATCTTCTCATCATAGGTTCTCTATCTAGGGCACTCAATGTCCTTCTAAAATGAAGTATGATCTATGCATACCATTCTATAAGTTTTGCACTCATCTCATATCCCATAGGTTCTATGAACTTAACCTTGGTTCCACAACTTCCATGCATGTGTTGTGTGTCTCCACCATGAAGCATAAATCATCCTTGTACTTCTCTACCATAGAGGGAAGTATTTTGTACCTTTTCTTCTTTTTAGTCTAGAAACTCTTCATCATTCTTATAATATCACCATCTCTAAAAATCTTTAGCTTTGATATGTAGCATTGAGTCACCAATTTCATTGGGCACTCATTTCTATCCCAATTTTTCATGCTTGGGAACTTCCTTGTTGCATTAAAGATCAAATGAGTTAGTAGGGACTCAAATTTGAAGAATGTGTTCTTTGTTTTCTTCACTTTTACAATGTTATCTAACAAATGCAATCTAATAATCTAACATGAATTTACTTTTCTTTCCTAAATTTCCATTGCTTAAGATGCATGTAAAAATCTAGCTGGTATTGAGTTAACCTTTGAACCATGGTTAAACTTGTACCCTAATATCTTACTCAAAGATTTCACTCCTTTGTCCTAAATTGAATCTACCATCATGTTACTTCTATCAAATCTTGTATTTAGGTTTTTCCTAACAATCTTCCTTACATTCTTCTCATTTATGGATTGCATCTCTCTTTACTCAATCCTATGACCTTGTGAATTAATTCATTATAAAGTTCAACTTGTGCATCACCTAACTAGAACATATCGTCATGTACTCTACTCAAAATGATTTAGGTCCAATCATTATTCTCAAACTCTATATAAAACATATACTTTACCAAATTCAACTCACTCAAGCATGCATACTTAGACTTCAATGATAGGTCACTATTACACATAGTCCCTAAGTCCTTGTGTATATCTTCATCACCTATGCTCTCAATTTGACAATGAATATAGCTTTTGATGCCTTCAACATGAAGCACATTCTCCAAAACTTGAGAAAATGACCCTAATGGGTCATCCATAAGTGAAACAAATAGATATTTCTTGAATACATGTCATGGACTTTCATTCACATTATAAATTTTCTGACTAACCATTCAAATGCAATTCTATGCACTGAAAAACATAGTTTTAGCTCTATAAAATACGTTAAACTCACATTTAGGGCTTTTGCAACTTTGCACTTCAAGAACTTCTTTTTACACTTGAAATCATTGTCAAATAGCTCTTTAATTTTCTCAAGACACTTTGCATGAGAAAATGGTAGTCACAATCTTGTTTGTGATCATTAGATAATTTGAAATCAAACTATGCATTAAATGCATATCTACAATAAATTCAAATACTCTTTGTTCACTAATAAACTTATTTTCTAAATTCCCACTTATTGTGATAATATCTATACTTGAATACTTGACCATAGCTTCCTCTGTATTTCCTCTACCTTTTGTTAGCTATGTAACTTCAAACTTTATCTTTGACATCAATTCTAACCAATTGACGCTTTGCCTCTTCTAAAACTACTTAATTATCATAGGATGAGTCACAAACAATTGTTGACTTAAATGTCTCATCAAGTCCATCAAAATATTATTCCTCCAAAACTGTATAAGAGCTTTTTGGATTTTTAACTTTCACAAATGCCTCTTTGAATTCATTAACATGTTCCTTGATGGCTTCTTTCTGACTATTATGACTATCATTTCCATTCCTTCTATCATTCTTTTTGTTGTTCCTTCTAGAGTTAGGATTTCTATTAAAGTTTCTTATGTCCACTCTACAATATCTCATTGCATTTCCAAAGTCATTATACAATTGACATAAAAGTGCATTTTTGTACTAATTGGTTAAATTTTGACTTTTAGGTGCTCTGCAATTTCTTGCAATGTGTCTAGGTTTGTTATACTAGTAACACACAAACTGGTTCTTTTCTCCATTAAATCTCTCTCCATCATTGGATCTACTTAGTTATCTCCCTATTTCATTACCTATAGGGTTAGTGTTCCTAAATATTCTCCTATTTGCATTATTACATTAAAACTTAGGCTTCTTACAATATACTACTTTATTTCCATAACCATGACAAGTATAAAAATATAAATTAATAATAGGTTTCAAAGATTTACCTGTGCAATCTCTTTCCATATGACCAGCTTTGTTGCATATGAAAAATATACCTCCTAATTCATTTCATATTTCCTTTAGGTTTCTTAGGTTTATCAACTTGCTCTATTTTCTTAGATTCAATCATGTCTTGCTGACAAATCAACTAATTCAATTTCTTTCAATACTTTAGTAGTTATACTAGATTTTACCTTACTCAAAATAGATTCTATAGGGGATTCAATAATTGGATTTGTTCTCTTCTAATTTCAAATTTTTTGGCTGATTTCTCTCCAATAATATATCCAAGTCCTATCTTTTCATAAGGAGGTCTATGGCAAAATATATGTTTATCAATCTTCTTACTACTAGAATAAAGTTTCTCTAACTGTTGCTTAGCTAGTGTCAATTCTCCTTTCACAATGATATTGTACTTTTCTAATTTTTCATACTCAATCTTGATAGCATCTAACTCAAATGTTACTTGACTCAACTGGAATCTAAGATCTACATTTTTAGTTTTTAGTTCAAGTTCATTCGTAGTACCATCTTTCTTAGGACCTTACTTAAGTTCAAAAATTTTAAATTCATGTTTCAAGATCTCATTTTATTTCTTGAGATTTCCTACATAATCATTGTCACTAGTCTACAAAATTGATTCTTTTCCAGATTGGTTTTCATCATCTTGTCCTTCAATTTTCCAATGTAAACTTGGCATCTTCATACCTATCTTTTAGGTTATCTCTTTTTGTGTAAGAAGTTCAATTTGTTCAAGAGCTTCTTCAAGATTTTTTGTTAATTGTTCCATATTCATAGGGATCTTACTCAAGTGATTAAACTTCTTTAGAGTAACTAATCTCTGATACCAATTGTTAGAAATAGATAATACTAAAGGGGGGATGGGGGTCAATCAATATTGTACAAACCTTTTCCCACAACTGAATGTTGTTAATTACTTTATAACTTGCATATCAAATTAAACCAACAATGTTCAATAGTAAGTATAACCATGCACATAGAGAACTCATAAAAACATTATTTGTTAACTAGCAAAACTTGGCCAAGGGAGAACCCTAATAGAGATGATATCCACTAGATGATCCACTAAACAAAAGAATCTTATTAAGGATATTGACCTTTTTAAGAGTCTATGAAATACATATAGTGTCTTGAGTCATTATTACATGATTAGGCCTTGTTAGAAGCCTCAACCCTATTGGGAGTTGCTTCAATCCTATAAGGAGTTGGTATATCAAATACAATGTATGCAAGAATAGCCCACTAACCTAAGATGCATTTATACAATGAAGTTCTTTACAAGAATAGATATACATACAATAATTTTTGTTTTTTGTAATTTGCACATTCTCTAATCATACATCATATATAGTTCACATATCATCTCATCAACTTCACATCAATTAAAAATATCACATGGATCACACCTCTTATCTACGCAAGATAAGATCTTTACTTATACTTCGTAAATTAGTAAATGCCTACTTAGTTAGCCTTCATGTATTCACATGCTTGAAATAATATAAAATAATTTATGGACTAACATCCACAAAGTCATCTCATTATGACTTAGTAATTATTTTATTACCAAAATAATTGCTTAGGTCATACAACTCAATTCTCTTCTATGCTCTATTTTGTTCTTTCAAATACCCATACTGGTATTTCAATCATAACCCCCATTGTATAGTCTATACACATGTGCACACCAACACATGTCATCATGACACTATCATAGAGATTTTTTCAACTATGTACAAGCTAACTCTCAATGAGTCATTTGTACACATCTCATTTGTCTCTATGCTACTACAAATTGTCTAACACTTTGACATTTTTCTAACTCTAAATGTAAAAATGAAATGTTGAATACATGTCATAAATGAAAACTCTCAAGATATTTATATAAACATATTGCCAACATGAATCAATATCATTTTTCTTTCCATGTTTTAGAGCTAAAAAGGATATCCGCACTCAGCTTGTGATTCTCATAGTTAATGTTATTAGCTATTTCATGTCTATGTCATTGTATAAGCATATAGTTTTGGGGATTTCATCTACTTAATATAGATTCAAATTTGTGTTTTAGGAACTAGTACCATATGAATGAACCTCAGGTCTACCTGCCTAGGTTTTGTAGAATGCAAAGTGAAGAAGGAGCTCAACCTTATAGCTAGCCCAGGTTCTAATAAAACTATGTCCATCATAAGAGTTAGCGTCCCTTAGATTTTTTTGTTAGCTACTTGGTAGTTAAAATCTCTATTAAGTTAGGAGCCAATAGACTTAAGTAGGTTTCCTAGTTCTATGTATCACCTTAGTCTAACCATCATTTTATGGGTGGTAGGCTAATCCAAAGGCTAGGTTTGTTTCCAGTCTTTTCCACTAGGTGTTCCAAAAATATGCCAAGAACTTGGCATCCCTATCTGACACTATGCTCATTGGCAATCCATGAATTCTTACTATTTCCTTCAAGAATGGGTAGGCTATGTAATTAGCATCATGTGTAGTTTGGTGTGGTATAAAGTGGCTCATCTTACTTAACCCATCTATTGTTACAAAGAAAGTGTCAAACCTACTATGAAATCCTTGCTTAAGCAATCCCAAGGTATTTTAGGAGTTGGTAGAGGTTGGTACAATCCATCATTAGAAGATGTATGTTTAGCCGTTTGACAAACTATGCACTATTCCACATACCTCCTCATAACTTTTTGTACATTGGGCCAATAGTAGAGCCTTTTAACAAGTTCTAATGTCTTTTTCAAACCAAAGTGTCCACTCAAACTCTCATTATATTTATCTTGGATGATATTTTGTCTCATGCAACATCTATGCACACACAACTAGTTATCTCTAAACAATAAACTATTTTGTATGGTATACTCAACAAAATCACTAAGAAAATAATTCTCAAACTCATATCACACTTTGTGGGATTCTAAAAAATCTTCATCTCCTTCATAAAGGTTTTTGAATCCCTCTATGCCTATACTTTTTAATTGGATCTCTTGGATTATTAGTATCCTTCTACTCAATACATATGCTACCTCATTACTCTGCTCCTTTTTATGTTTGATGGTAAATGTATAAGCTTGTGGAAGCTCTACCCATTTGACATGTCTAGGCTCAACTTATCTTTATATTAGTCAAACTCAAAGATTGGTTATCAATATAGATTAAGAAAACTCTTTTGGTAAAAGGTAGTGTCTCCACGTCTAAAGGGCTTCAACCAATGCATAGAGTTCTAAATCATAGGATGAGTACCTAGACTTGGCTTAATTCAACCTTTCCCTAAAGAAATCTATTCTTCTTCCTTCTTGGCTTAGAACTGGTCCAATTGTTATATTTCTTGTATCACACTCCACTCTTGATGGTCTCTCAAAACATGGCAACATTAGGATTGGTTGTGTAGCTACTTCATGTCTCAACCTTTCAAAGGATTCACTAGCTTCCTTGGTCCATTCGAATTTAGATTTTTGGCACCCCTTAATTGTATCCAGGATAGGTGCATAAATTTCACTATACCTCCTAACAAACTTCCTATAGAACTATGCCAAACCATGAAAACTTCTCACTTTGGTCCTTCTTGTAGAAGTAGGCCAATTGATTATCACTAATAAATTTGAACTCAATTTTCAATGAATTTTGGTCAAATTTTCAACCTAGGTTAGTCAAAATTTTGACCAAGTAGTTTGTGGTAAATTTTCTCATCAAAATTTTTACCAACCTACAGTTGGTCAAAACTTTGACCAATACATTCGTTGAATTTTTTTTAATTTTTGTTAGCTCTGATTTGTCATTGTTTGTCAAAATTTCCACCAATGTTTCATCAAATTTTTTAGAATTGGTGCAAATTTCGACCAATCTCTTGGTAGAAACTATCAAGAATTGGTCAAAATTTCTACCATTGTTTGGTCAATTTTTTCTATAATTGGTGGAAACTTTGACCAATTCTTGGTAGAAAACTATCAAGAATTGGTCAAAAAAAAATTTATGTTGTATCAAGCACTTGTTTCTTATCCAAGCCATTTAATTTGCAACCTTTTAAATCTCTACAAAGATAAAGTTATAGTAGGATAATTTTTCTTCTCAAAGGTGTGCTCTAATTGTAAAGCGTCCATTCCATTATCTGCTGAGAAAAAAAATTCTCTTGCTCCACCTTTGTCTTTGCTGAGATTTAAAAGGTTGCAAATTAAATGACTTGGATAAGAAACAATTGCTTGATATAGTATGGAAAAAATGGACATTTATGAATAGAGCACCATTAATTATTTGAGTGATGCAGATGTAGCCAAATTTTTTTGGATCAAAGCCACCAATTAATATAAGGTTTCTAATCTCCACGAGGTCAACATTGTGGTTGTAAGGGATGTAGAAAGGGAATTTCCTCATTGTCTGCTTCATCACTAATTTACTTGCACCATAGACTGATAGTCTTCATCTTTGTTATGGGCTCCTATCCCCTATGTGAGTGCTAATGTAGAAGTTGAAGCGGAAAAAATAAGTGAAAGCATGTTGAATAAGGTTACTAATCTCAACTTGGTCAACATTGTTGATCTAAAGGCTATGGACTAGGCAATTTTTCAATGTCTAATTAGGGGTAGTGTTGCATCCTCTTTAACTATTACATATAGAGCCCTAGGAGGAAATAGGTTGTTGGTTGCTTCTTTTGGCTAGATTTTCATATGGATCTTTTATTCATTGTAGGAGACATCTCCCATTTGTATTATCTCTATATTGGCCAGATTTCCATTGCATCTTTTATGACAAAAGATATATCATCCTAGCTTGATAATGATTTCACACTTTCAAGATCAAATAGCATACATTTCATGGGTAGATTTGTTAAATAATGCATAGAAAAGCTCATCATACAAGTTGAGCTGAAGAAGGTCTAGATGATCTGTGTTGTCATTACGGCTATGATGACATTGTTGATTATGAGGAGTGTCATAAAAAATGCTACCAACGGTATATGAACATGGGTGCTGGCTATTGCAAGTTAAGGCTACAAGGGTCACACATTCAATAGAAATATTAAGCTTTTTTAAAAACAAGGGAATTTTGAAAAGTTGCCTCAGCCTTAAAATTGGGTTTTAAAATGGTACCCAAAATCTTCCATAAGAGCAGGGTCACCCCCAAAGTTTAACTACTCCCTCTATGTGAACCTCCTTTCCACGGGTATGTGCACGATCATGGTGTACCAAATTATGGCCTTAAGTGGCAGTGAAAAACCAACAAATTAGGGTTATGTCAACTTGACACATAATTTTAAAGTGGTTCTAGACTTTATATCAAAAAGTTGTAAGAAAATAATCTGTAGAAAATTGAATGTTGTTTCTAAAAAACAAGGCCTTATCTAGAGAAAAAATTATTTGATTGGTCAAAAGTTTGGATATTAATGCAGTACTACAAAATTTTCAGGGCAAAAATAAAAAGTAGGTGTATGTCTGACCACCTTAATCATAATCAAATGATAATATTTTTAAATATAATTTTAGATATATAAAGTAGACTCATGCTTTGATGTGACGCATATTTTTGGAAAATTTTATTCCAAATAAATAATTAATTATGAATTTTCTACTATACTATTTTTTCAGAATTAAAAAACTCTAGTGTCTGACCACCTTAACTAGTTCAAAAAAAATCAAAATTAAGTTTTTCTTATTTTTTTCTTATACTATTCGAAGCATAGAATGTGATGCATCTTTTGGATTTCACAAATCTTATACGGTTTGAAAGTTATGGCTATTTTTCAACCAGTATGTCAATCAGCACTTTGTAGCTAACTCCATTAGAAAATAAGTAATAATTACTAATCAAACTTGTAATTTGACAAGCCTTACATTTATGAAAAGATAAGAACATTCTTAAGAAACCCTTTTCATTACATCAAATTTTGATTAAAAAAAAGTCGTCAACTACATGCTTGAAGTAAAAAACACATAAGAACATGCCAAAAACACATTTTTGGGATGTTTTAAAGATGACCATATAAAGTTGGTATTGAAAGATATAGTACGAATTATAAAGGTATTAATTGTTTTCATTTAGTATCAGGATGGGTGGGAAAAAATTTGGAATAGATTTTGAAATTCTTTGAGGCATTTCAGAACTATATATTTTTCAGATCGCCACTTTTTGGCACACCATGATCCTGCACATACCCCCACCTCAATATAAAAGAGCCCACCTCTTTAGAAATAGAAAAGGAAGGGATTGTAAGAAGGGGGGCATATCAAACTTCCAACCCTCACTCCAATAGTTGCAGCAAGAAGATCACTTACAAGCATCCTCTTGCATAGAGAAGGTCTCCACTTCCATCGAGAAAATGTTGTCCTATAATTGTTTATTAAATATCTAGTATTTTAGTGTTACAAGTTGTCAAGGTGTATGCTAAGGGAGTCAAAAGAAATCCTCAATCTAATTAAAAAACCATGTCATAGACATTCATTATTCTCTATCACCGTTTTATACATGACGTCTGCTCTGCAATCCTAACCTTTGGCACTATAATTAGACAACCATAAATTAAATGTACGGGTTGGAACAATGTAGGCCTAAATAAATGTTTTGATGTCTCAATTTAGAATAATCTTGGAGATGCCATTATGTTTCAGACATGCAATTTTTCCAATAGCTTAGTTTCCATAACTGAAATCATATATAATAAACAATAAATAGAAATAACACTTCTTATTATACAAAATATAATGATGTAGCGATATTTTTTAATTGGGACATATAACCTAGATGCAAATTTCCTAAGTCATTCAATTCAAAAGAAACTTTGGAATTTATAGTAGACCATATATATGTTGTTCCAATTTCTGTATGTATTTCACATAAGTAGATATGATGTCAATATTGTCTTTAACCTTTCCAGTTACATCCCTTGGTTCAAATAGAAGCCAACTCTAACATTGCGGCCACATATCTAATGTTTTGGATTTACTATTGAAGAATTTTATCCTTGTAAAAATGTAGACACTGCAATTTTCTAGGCTTTATACATTGTTGCAATAATCTATGCTGACTTGGATGTGAAATTGGTCTAGGAAAAAAAATAGTAAAAGTAGCTATCATTAGTTATGAATGAAATGAATAGACAATAAAAGGCTTATTCTATCATATATGTGTGGCTGTATAAGATTCCTGTCTAGAATTCAACCAAAATATACACAATTTCTTGCAAGGATATTTTCTCAAACATTTAAGCTATTGTAGTAGTCTGCAACAACCTCTCTAACAAGCCTTCATGTAAAAAGGAAAAATTATCTAAGAACTAGAAATGATCAAATTAGAGCTCCTATTGAAAACAATGGTTGAAAGCTATTTTTTCCCACAAAAATTATCATTAACAACTAATAGACTAGAAAAATATACCTCTAATGTATGATTTGTAATTGCACCACTTGATGAAACAAGAATTGTGGAGATTAAAAAGAAAGAAATGAACACGTAAAACATTTACGATTCAAAAAAAATTAGGAACCATCTCATTACTATCTCAATATTCCCAGCAAAACAATGAAAAATGGCCTTTGCATACCTGTGGATGAGCAAATGCACCTTCAATTTTTTCTATAGTCTTGACAAGAAGATCATAAGTTGCACATCTGTGAGAGTATACCACAACTTCGTCCAAAGGTGGAATAAAGACATGGTTTTTTGCAAATAGAATAGTTGATACAAAGTCTACAACACATACGTATGTACACATGCCTGCAACTAATACCTCAATTGAAAAATGCCACTAACATAACAATAAAAACTAAAGGAAAAATGTATATGCAAAGCTCAAACGATGTGTAAAACAAGAATCAAGAAAAGAATAGGAGAAGGGACCAAATTTTAGAATTTCTTTTAAAATTTGCATATTATCAAAAGAATTTAAAAAAATTTTGGACTACTCCACATTACCAATTTTTTCATATTTACAATGAATGGCATAGCAAGAAACTAGTGATGATTCTCTAGCGAATTGGGGACTCACATCCTCAAAGTTGCCTTAGTTACCTCCTGAAAGCCCACCATTCATGGGTTCTCGTGGTCAAGATAACAATAATATGTAGATGGGCTGGCATAATTTCTCTTTCCAAGGGCATAGCTTGAAACATTAGCGCACACCTTTAGTAGGCTATCTCTCACAATGCCAGCCATCATGGATAAATGATGTGCTAGACACATCTTCTAAGATATCAGAAAAGAAGGGTGCCCATCATAGATGATCAGCAAGTGATTCACTTGCATTTCTGGAAGCCCCCACAAATTCTAATCCAATAGAGGAAATTACAGAGAAAGATGAGTTTGATTATAGAAGTGCAGCATCTATAACTTCCAAAGGATCTCAAGACTTTGATAGATTGGATGAGGAGTAGCTTATGTTCATGTTTAATTATGTTGAGCCTTTCAACAAAAGTAAGTCAAACCAATCTTTTAATCCTCCTAATCATTAGACATCTTCTTTGGATAATAGATGTTTAGACAAATAGGCAACCTTTGAGAATCCCTCAACTCCATTTGATCACAATAGCATTAATGAGCCTTCAGTGGAAGAGAATGTAATGACTATGTCTAGCCAGTTCAAAAGTGAGCCAAAAGTTCAAAGTGTTAACAAAAGTGAGCAACCACTCTAGACCACCAAGACTAAAATTCCCTTATCATCACCAACAATGAAACTTGACGCAAACATTGATCCAAAATGGGTTAAAAGGCAAGCCTTCCATTATTTGCATCTTAGATTTTGAGCCCTAAAATATGAATTCTTAGAATCACTTGAATGGTATAAATCTATAGGTGTCTTGTTATTGGGTTCTCCCTTCCCGTTCTTATTGGGTTCTCCCTTCCCGTTCTTATAAGATTTTGATTATTTTCCAAAATTTTAGCAAATAGGAAATCTGCACAAAGATCTAGAGTAAGAAAGCTTCAATACATTTCAAAATTTGAAAGAAGTGTCAATGCACTACAGGTTTGTTATGCATACTATCGGCAATGCATTAGGTGAAATTCTATTAAAAATGTCTAATTCATTCTATTATCTATTAAAGATCATACTATAACCATTTAGGAGTATCCAGTTCTTGAATGGTATCATGCTATCACTCTGGTACTATGCAAGCATATGAACATAAAATTTATCATATTATGATTTTTAATTGATATTAAATCTACACACATACACACACACACACACACACACACACACACACACACACACACACACACACACACACACACACACACACACACACACACACACACACACACACAAATATACATGCATGGATACATATATACTAATCCTTGCATGCTCACATAAATTTATACATACATGGGTAGATATATAGGCACACATGCATATATATCTACTTTTTAATGAAGTGTGTGTGTGTGTGTGTGTGTGTGTGTGTGTGTGTGTGTGTGTGTGTGTGTGTGTGTGTATATAAGAATTCAGCCATGCATATAACTCATGCAACTTTGTAACTTCCAATAAAGACCAGTTTTGTATTAAAAAAATGATACGAAGATACTCCATGATGAGAATACAAAGAAAAGAAAAAGATATTGTGTGTATGTTGGCAGAGATGAGGCCTTTTCCCATAGGCACTAAATGAAGCGTCCATTGTGGAAACTATGCCCAGCCACATCTACATGGTGTCCTTCTAATGGATAAGATACTTTGGTGTGCCTACCTTCCTTAAATAATCCATGTCCAAGTACACGTTTGGCATCAATTCTATCAACATAATCTGCGCAAAAAATTAGATAATAACTGAATCCTAACAAATAGCTCATCCCAAGCCTCTGCAACAACAAAAATATTAGCACCAATGCTTCTCATATAAAAAACCACGTGCATACAGTACTATATGGTAGAATAGATGAAAATTTTACTTGATCATATGTTCTCATCAATTAGGTGCTAGTACAATAGAAATGAAGTCAAATCGCCAAACAGACACAAAAGGAATCCCTTTTCATACATAACTGATTGCCAACCTAAAACATAAAGAGGAACAACAAGTTGCATAAAATAGTAGATCGGGAAGACTTACTTAGAAGACTGAGATCAACAAGTTTCAAGTAACCACTTGGCTATAAAAGCTCCTCCACAATTCTATCAGGTTTAGTCAAATCTCTCTCAAGAAGACCAAACACGTCTTCCATCCTACATTGCATTGGACTACAAAAAGTAAAAAAATGACATGCAAACAACCATTCCATCAAAAAAAATTGTCTCAATGCTCTCAACTTATTCAACCTTCCAAAATGTCTAACTAATCTAACTGTTGTGCATTACTCTCTCATAAATATGCACAAACTGACCTTTCATGAACCTTGCTTCAATGTAATCTTGAAGCTATGCATGTCAAAGATAGAATCAATGTGCAGAAATCTCATTTACATGGATATAGTATTCATTGTTCAAAAATTACATTTGTCAATCAAATCATTTTTAAAAAAGAAAACCCAAATTATGTGTAAAACGTTCAATAATTTGCTAGTTTTGAATTTTTAGCTAACTTTGACTAATATAAATCAATAAATTATAAAAATTACCAAAATAATTTTAATATAAACAATTTTTTAATAAAAAAGGAGAATTAGGATAAAACCAAGACCAAGTACTCGAACATTGGCACCAAAACCTTCTTGAATTGACTTTATTGTTAATCCTTGCTTTCCTATTAAACTTCCAATCTGTGTCCCAGGTAGCAGCATCCAAGTTGAAATTGACCCCCCAACACCTTGTTGCCCATGACTAGAATCTATCATTACATCTATGCCCTCTATTATGTGCTTATGAACCTTAAGCATGACATCCATAGCTAGGGAGATAGCTACATCAAGTTCATCCTTTGCTGAGATCATAACCTTAAATATAAAAAAATTAACATCATTTAATACAAGTTAAGATCTGGTATTAAACATCATTTATTAGTTTTTAAACTACAAAGTTGCAATAGTTTAAATATTAGATTGAAATACATGCTGAAAAGAAAAAATAAGGAAAAGAATTCACCAAAGTTGCAACACAAGAACACCATTATTTAGCTTGCATTAAAATGTGACTCTAACAAATAAGATATTTTAATTTCTTAAAGATCTTTACTTAAGCTAGATGAAAATGTAACTTACAACAGGATCAGGGATGCCTAGCACTCTGTCTAGAATTTTGATGCAAGACTTTGTCTCCTCACACATTTTCTTCAAACTCTCTTTTGTGACCAATTATCCCAGCAACCTTTTGACTAGTCATAAGCAATCAAAATACACTTTCTCCATGCCAAATAGGCCATCTTTTATCTGCACCAGGTCCAGCTACTGTCTCCTCATCTCATCCTCCTTTTTGACCAGGGGTGATATTTCTAGGTTCTTGCATCGATTCTAATGTTGTTGACATTCTCCAATTGTTACAAAATGGACCTATCCAAGTATCAACACAGAGAGCTTGACACTTCACCACATAAATTTAAAACTGTTGATCTATTTCTCTCAGCCTGGGATCAATGTAGACTATCAGGTTAGATAAGTGGGCAATCATTAGCAATTTTTAGTGTCTAAAGACTCTGTCTAATTAAAAAATATTTAAAATAAAGTAATGATGAATTCAATATAGTATGTTCATAAAAAATATGTCTTGAAAGACTTATGACTTTTTCAAACCTAATATGGTATAATAGAAGAAATGTCATAGCAAAAGCATGTCATCAAAGAGGCTGGTATAATGTACAATATTCAATAGACTAGTATGAATAAGAAAAAGGGTGTTAAACACTTTAGTTAATCAATTTATTACAACACATGAATAATAAGTGGAAATTGATGATAAGCATAACAGTGATCTGTATAAAGTCAGCAGTGCTCAGAATTAAAACAATGATATGATAATAATGTAGCGATCCTATTAAGATCAATCATTCATCAATGTGAAGTTACATATAACAAACATTAGTTACAAGTAGCAACCTGTCTAATTATGAAATACTAATATGATGAACATCCACCACTCTACAAAGAGACATAACTATAGAAGGAGACATGTCTTACCATTTCCAAGATGAGGGTAATAGGTAGACCTGAGGCATCAAATGAGAGAGGAAGAATTAAATTATAAGAAAGGCAGCAGAATAGGCAGTTCTATCATCCAAACAAAAACAAGGAGATGCCATTGCTTAGAAAACATCTTATTTATAAGGTTTCACATTTTCTGTAGAACACATTCACGGAGTGGCTAAACCATCATTACATCACTTGAAGAACATCAGTGGATAAACTGGAAGAAGACAAGAAGACAAGAATTCTTGTAAATTTTCTTTGCAACAATTCAATATTGATAGGGCAAGGCAATGGTGAGTGGAACTAAAAAAGATGAATGTAAAGTCCCATTTGTAGGAAAGAAAATTGAAAATGCAATTACCTTATAATATCCAAGGCAAGTAATTTTAGCTAATTATAAATTGACTGTTGCATAGGAAAAAGAATAATAAGAAAAATAAGCACATGAGCATATCCTTATGGAATTAAAAAAGGAAATTTTCCTACAGACCCCGGGTTAAATTAATAATTTACATATTCTCCATATACTACAGGTTCGAACACATTAATGTGGTCAAGAACATAATTTTTCATATTTTACCTATCAGGGAAATAATAAAACATTTCTACTAATTGATAAATGATACTAAGGTCTGGCTCCAAAGAAGCTCATAACCAACAACACAGACAATCTTATGCAGTATCACAGTAGAGCAGGATAGGATGGTAATATCTATGAGGGTGCTATATCTAGTTTAAGAGAGTAGTTACAAATCAAATCACATGTGAAAAGTAGTAAATAACTATCTTACTGCAGCTGTATGAAATTTGCATAATAATGTACTTCACTCTCTATGATGATGAGTCCCTAGTTGATGAGACTTTGGGTATATATTTTTATAATTTGTGAAGTAGGAAATATTTTTATCAGAAGTGTTGCTATTATTTGGTTAGTTTGAGATAATTGATACCCAGAGACATTGAATCTAAATTTGTAGGTTTTAACTCTCTCTCTATATATTAGTGTGTGTGCATGTGTTATTTTGTAGAGACTTAAATGGAATAGCAAAGATGGAAGGTCTAAATGGTATATGAGCAACTATAGTTCTTTTTATTGAGCATTTCCAGGTAAGGACATGCACATCAATTCAAAAAGGGAATGGGAATAAAAGGATTAAAAGATCTTGGCAGGTCTAGAAAGGATGAAAAGGATGCAATTTCTTCTCAGACACACGCATTGCCTTTGCCATAGTGATGCAATTTTAAACACATTGATGTGATCAGGAATGTAAAATTTCATAATTTACCTATTAGGGAATTAAGGAAATATTGCTACTAATCGATACTACTTGGTCATTTTGAGATAAATGATACGAAGGAATGGATCTGGAGAAGCTCATAACCAACAACACAAACAAGCTTACACAGGATCGCAATAGAGCAGGATAGGATGAAGATACAGTCTTGGTTATAGCCTTAGCTTTTTATGCATTACAACTATTAATTTGGTCCAATTGATAGCTGGTCAGAATGGTAATTTGAAAGAATTACAATTATGATAAAATTTATGGTATAAATTAAATCTCTCTATATGAAGCACCAATTCATACTGTAAATTGACATTTGGTAATGATCATCCAGAGCAAAAGAAGTGAGTTGTGGTGACTTCATAAGGCTTTGATTTACTATAGTCTTTGATTGAAATCTAAGCATGAAGATGGGAATGCATAACTATTAGTGCTATTGTCTAGTTGTCTAGGTTTGACAAATGTGAAATATCACATCCTTTGGAAAAGATGACTAAAGAGATATTTTTGTCAATTTAACTTGACAATATTGAACATTGTTTTGTTTGTTTGGTGAGAATGGATTTTTGATAATTTATAGAATTTCTTCACACTAAAAATAGAATTTTCATTTGGCCTTTGATTTTCTTCACAAGGTAAGAAAGACTTCAGAGTTAATGTGTTGGTAACTTGGTTCAAGAATGCATTAGGTCTTTTGCTTAGACTTCTAAGGTTTGGGTTTGGAAAGGCATAGAAATCAGCAACAAAAGCAATTAAGCAGGATGACACTGGTGGTTTGTTATTGTAGTGGGGTTCGACAAACAATTCTGTGATGGATAGCATTATCCTAAATATGTATAAGCAATCACACCTCAAGTTCAAGCACGAAAAAGTAGTCAAAAATCATCTTATGAAAGCATTATGGAATTTGCGCAATAATTCACCACTGGTCATAATGATGCAGATCTGAAGATAGTTAAGGCAGATTTTTACAAGAAATACTTCTGTTACTGTATCTCAATCTGTTATTGTAAGAGAAATGATACCCAAAGACATGAAATTTAAGTTTGTAGGTTTCAATTTTCTTTTTCTAGATATATAATTTTTAACATAATTATTTTGCAGAGTCTGGATTGAAACTATAGGGATTGAATATATATCTATGTTACATGGAAAAATTATAGCTCATTATATTCAGCATTTCCATGTAAAAAGATGCACATCAATTGTAAAAATGGGAAAGAGGCTAATTATTGAATTTTTGTTAGGTTTAAAATGAATGTAATAGAAGCAATTGGGTCTCACAAGCAATACCTTTACTTATTGTACTTCTCAAGCCTAAAACTATAGTTAGGATTCTGTGTCATTAGGACTTGAGTGAAAGCGTAACTATGGTTAAGCATGCCTTGAATGCTTAGAGTAGTACGGTTTAGATCATGAGAAGCTTAGAAACAAGAAGAAATGGTTCAGATCTTGGGTTGAAGATGTATGTATAACCAAGGGTGTTATTCCTAGTTTGGGTAAGGAAGTACAAGCATGTCAATGATAGTCTTACATGACCAGTCAACAATTTGTGCTATAACCAATACAATCACTATAATAATGCAGTTTCAAAGGCATTGATATGATATGGAACATATTACTTATAATATATCTACTTGGGAAAAAACTTACTAGATATATTGCTATTATTGGATACCACCTGGCTAGTCTATGTCATGTCCTGACATGAAGGATTTCTAGACAAGTATTGTTCATCAGAAATCTGTCTTGAAAGACTTACGACTTTTTTGAACCTAATATGGTATAACAGAAGAAATCTCACAACAAAAGAATATCATCAGAGAGGCCGGTATAATATATAATATTCAATAGACTGGTACGACTAAGAAAAGGGGTGTTAAACACTTTAGTTAATCAATTTATTACAACACGTGAATAATAAGTGGAAATTGATGATAAGAGTACCAGTGATCTGTATAAAGTCAACAGTACTCAGAATTGAAAAAATGATATGATAATAATGCAGCGATCCTATTAAGATCAATCATTCGTAAAGGTGAAGTTACATAAACAAACATCAGTTACAAGCAGCAACCTATCTATTTATGAAATACTAATATGATGAACATCCACCACTCTGCAAAGAGACATAACTGTAGAAGGAGACATGTCTTACCATTTCCAAGATGAGGGTTATAGGTAGACCTAAGGCATCAAATGAGAGAGGAGGAATCAAATCATAAGAAAGGTAGCAGAATACGCAGTTCTATCATCCAAACAAAAATAAGGAGATGCCATTGCTCAGAAAACATCTTATTTATAAGGTTTCATGTTTTCTGCAGAACACATTCACAGAGTGGCTAAACTATCATTACATCACTTGAACAACATCGGTGGATAAACTAGAAGAAGACAAGAATTCATCATTTTAAAAAGGGTATGATAGAGAAACTTGACCGAGAAACTCGTACACTCAAACATAAAATTAAAATCAACAAATATTCATAGAAACAAATCTTAAATCCCTATGCTAGAAATAAGAGGAAGATAAAGTATTAGCCGATTCAGCTTGTTTGAACTTTGTGCCGGACTTCCAAACAATACACGCTTCCACCCACCTAACTGAAGGAATTATAAAAGACAAATCGAGGAAGAAAAATAGAGGAAACATACTGAGTAAATCTGTGAAATGTGCAATGCTCGCCATAGGATCAAAACTGGGCTTGTTTGAGTATTGAATATAACAAAATCTGAATTGTGCTGCTTACAACGATCGCTCACTACCCAATATCACCTGCAAATTCCCATGCCTATGCGGGAATAAAATAACATAAAATTATCATGATATGGCTATTAGCCCGTGTGAATATATCAATTTTAACATACTTTTCAACTAATATATTTTTAACATATTAAGGTTATGACTTGAGTTGGTCAAAATTTTGACCAACCTAGGGAAAGCTTAGGACATTTTCAACTAATACAGGGATGGAAAGCAAAAAATAAAAGAAATCATACCTTTGGCTGAAAATTTTGGAAGGAAAACAAGTGCACATGTATTCGTGTATAGCCTCTACTTTACATGGATCCATTTTTGAGTCACCTTGTGATACCACAAAACCTAGGTACATTTACTCTTATTTCAAGAAATCACTCTTTTCCAATTTCATGGCTATTTTTTCTTGTGACTTCTTCAACACTAGTTCTAGGTACTTCATGTGTTCTCCTTTGGTCTTACTAAAAAAATAGTATGTCATCTAGGTAGACTGCTATAAACCTACCTATGTAATCTTTCAACACTTCTTTCATCAATATAATGAATGTACTACATACATTTGTTAGAGAAAATGGCAATACTAACCACTCATAAATTCCCTTTGTGGTCTTAAAAGTTATCTTCCACTTATCCCCCTCTTTCATCCTAATCTAGTGATATCCACTTTTAAGGTCAATATTTGAAAAGTATCTAGCACCTTCTAGGCAATCCATTAAGTCCTATGTTCTAGAAATAGGAAATCTATATCTAATATTAATCCTAATTATTTTCCTATAATTAGTACATATTCTCCACTTGCCTCCTTTCATTGGTGCTAGCACAACTAGATCTACACATGGGCTAATGCTCTTCCTAATTAGACCTTGATCCAAGAGCTCTTCAGGGATAACTTTAAGAAACCCCTCGCTAGAAAAATATGTAAAATGTAGGGGAATTTAACATTTAATATGAAGGAAACTTTTCATATTGAGGGCGATTTTTTTATTCAAGGCAAGGCAGAAATTTATTTTCTATTGGAAAAAATTTCCTTTCCATATCAAAATTTAATAATAATCATAGTGAATTAAATTATTATTTTTTTGCAAGCAAATAGATGTAGGTGATTTTTTTTTTTTTATAAACATTTTTGTAATGTAAGAGGTGAATTAATTATTTTATATAATGCAAAATATTAACATAGTCAGCTAATTTGTTAGTTTCTACAGAGAGATTATTTAATTTTATAGTGATTTTACAAAGTCATGGGTGGGCCATGACCCATATGACAAGTGTACAATGGCCAATGTACTTTTAGTCTATCATTCCATTAAGATTAAATTAATAAAGTGTCATTTCTTATTTCCAACTTAGTCAACGTGACAATGTCATTTTGCATGTTATCATTGTTATCGTAAAAGGAATTGACATAGACCATTGATGTAAGATAGATCAATGGCCTAAACTCTATTTTGGGCCTAATTTTAAATGTTATAACATAAACTCTAAATCTTCTTGAAATTAATACACATGTCCCAAAGTCCAAAATATAAAATAGTTGGCTACACTAGGGTAGTTGGAGACATGCATTGGTAAGATGGTAGGCGACACTCGGCCCCAGGAAATATATTATTTTATTTTAGGGGCGAAATGTCATTATCCAATAAGAAAAAACAAGGTGAAGGCTGGTGAATAGTTTAAAATAAATATGTCCTAAATGTATATTACATTGGTAGTTGAACCAGGATTTGGGACCAATTATGAGTAAACTAATTGGCGATTAGCTTGGGATTTGGACACAAATTATTTAATATCTTGGTGACCTATTTGACCCTGTATGTAGGTTTTATTCACCAAATTGTGATTTCCCAAAGATATAGAATAGCCATTTAGTGAAGATTCGCCACTAAAAAAATCACTGGAGCTCTTGAACTTTCCTAGAAATCTCCTTATGTTGGCCGAGTGTCATCTTTTATGCATCCTTATTAGGAAATGATGCCCTTGGTATGAAGTCTATCTAATGAAATATTTCTCTTTGAGGAGATAATATAGTTGATCTCCCATCACATATGATATCTTCGAACTCTTCTAGCAATTGCTTCACTTCAACAGGTACAATTGTTTATTTGGAGTATCTTCCTCGTTAGGTTTCACCACAATAGAAAACCCCATTCCTTCTTCATGTTTGATATCATGAAGGAACTCTTTCCCACTCATTACCAAGACACTAGGTTGTACTATTTTGTTAGATTCTCCATCAACTATGGGTTGAAAATTGTATTGAATCCATTCTTCTTGAAGGTATATAAATTCTCCTTGCCGTGGTGGACTACATCCTTGTCATATTGCTAAGATCTTCCCAAAAGAAAGTGAAAAGTATGCATAGACACTACATCACAAAGTACTTGATCTTTGTATAGACCTATAGCAAATTCAACCCATACCTATTCATTCACCAACACATTCTAACCTTTGTTCAACCAAGTGACTCTGTAAGGATGTGTCTGAGTCATTTAGACAAACTTCAAATTTTGCGCTACTTCCTCTAAGACAATATTGTCAATAGACCCTAAAACAATAATCACCTTGCACATTTTTCCAAGTATCTTGCATTTAATTCTAAAAAATGTCCTTATTTACTTCGGTTCCCCCTTGTTTGGTTCTTTGATCAACACCCTTCCAAACAGGAGGTTTTCTTCACTCTCTCAATCAAGACTAACTTCACTTCAGGACTTATACTAATGCTTATTTCTTCTTGCATATAGGAAACCTTTTTGTCAGCTTGTGATTATGAAGCTTTGTTAGGACATCTATAAGCAAGATGGCCTAAGTTAATACAATTATAACATTACCTATTGGAAAATTGTGAACTTCTTCTAAATCTCTTAGGTATACCTCTTCCACCACTATTAAAACCTCTATCCATGTTATACTTGCAGTTGACATATCAGTCAAGTTTTTTATTATTGACACACACTTATTTAGATTTTGTATAGCTACTAAGCTCATTGAACAATTTATAATGTTTACCATATAATTCAGTAGCCACCAAGTTCTATAGTTGCTACCAAGTCTTTTAGACTAATCTCAGTTGTTATTGACTAGATTCAATCAGTATGAAGTCTAGTAGTTCAAATCGTGCATTTTAGTATAAACCAATTTTATCAATGGATATCGAGCATTTTAGTGTCTATCGAGTTTGTAGTTCATGTGATATGAAGCCAGTGTTAAATAAACTACTTCTTGCTAAACAAGTGATTTAGTGTTTGCCAAGTTGCACAATATCTAACTAGTCACTAGTGCAGATCGAGTTCAAGACTACCTAAAAGTGATTAGTATGGACTAAGCTTCTACATCTATCAAGTGCATGATGATGTCAAGCATTAATAATGGATGTCGAGCATCAGAACATCACCAAGTCAGTCTTCAAAACTTGAGTGTCTTCATGCAGGATGACTTTGTAATATTTGTGTTAACTTGTATCATGGCCAATTTTGATATTATGTAATTTGGATTGGTATATATATGAATATATTGTACCATATTAGTGAGTAAATATATGTAATGCGAATGTGAATGCGAAAAGTTCAAGTTATGAATGCAGTAGATAAAGAGTGAATTATGAAGGACATAATAGTATAAGGAGTAGCAGAGATATATCTATCATAGAAAGGTGATCAATAGACTAAGGAATCTCTATTAGCAAACTCAATTTCAAATCAAAGATCTACTACTTCATCCTAATAGGTGAACCAGTCAAAATCCTTTAACAAGGTAAACCTAACAGTCTTTCATAAATCTCTTTACTGAGTGCATACTTCATTGTATATTTGTAAATCCTCTCACAAGGTGGACCTAGCAGTCCTAATTGCTTCTAATAGGGAAGATCATCATAAGTGATCAATGTAAGCCATAACAGGCCAACTTTATACTAGAGGACTAAAGTTTATGGGTATCATCCCTCCAATTTTACTTTCTATTTGGAAGGTTTCTAGTCACCAAGTCTTTGTGTTAAAGTGTTATGGATGCTTTCATGTTTTTAGTTTCTCATGCATGCAATTAGATTAGATGTGATGAATTAAGTGCTAATTGATTTATTGGATTAAGAGTTGAAATTGTGAAAGTTTTAGAAGTTATTGATTCACCCCTCACCTCTCGGTAACTTATCTTAGTCTTGAGTATTTCCAACAATTGGTATAAGAGCATTGTGGTTCTTAGAAAAAAGTTTAGTGGCTTGAGAAAAGATCAAGGATATGGAGATATTCAAATTTGACAAATCTATTGACAATGAAAAGTTGGATCTGGAAATGATCATTGCCCAACTCAAGAAAGCTAAGGAGCAACTTTCCCAATCCTTGAAAAGAAGAGAAATTGCAAATCAAATGAATGATTATCTTTACATTCAAGAAAGAATTGAAGGCTTTCATCCTTCGAGTGGTTTAGATGAAGCAAATGATGCAATCAAAGAACTCCTAGAGAAGAATGGTTCCCTACAAGAAGTAGTAAGAATGTTAAAAAGAGAACAAGAAATTCCGTCAGTAAGGTTATGTGATTTCTTGGAATAGAGAAATAAGATAATAGAAGAGATAGATAGAAGGAACAATGAAATCTAGAACCAATCACTTCAGCAAGAAGACCTAATTGATCAGCTCTCCAATACAAATGAGAAAATTATGAGACTAAGATTTGAAAATGAAAGAATAAGGAATGATCTAAATTCTAAAAGACAAATCAATGAAATAATAGAAAATGATTTGAGATCTGAAATACATATCAATGAAAGATTGAGGAATGACCTAAACTCTAAGAAGCAAATGAATGAGAGAATGATGAAATCTCAAGCAAACATAGATCAACTAAATGAGCAAAACTTCTATAGCAAAAAAGGAAAATCAGGAATTGGATACAAAGAAGAAGGTGAATCCTCCAAAAAACCTACTCAAAAGAATCAAAGACCTACTTGTAATCACTATGGTAAGATAGGCGATACATACAACAAATGTTGGAGCAATGAAAAAGCAAAATTCAATGGAAAGTAATAAAATTGCAATCAACATGGTCATAGGGCTAATAAATGCAAAGAGAAACCAAGATTTGAAGGCTAGTATCATAAATCTACGAAACATGGACACAAGGCATCAGAATGCAAAACAAAGACATTGAATCATGTAGGATAAATTGTGAAAGAAATATTTGGTTGGGACTATGATACCTAGTGTAGATATCATTACTGTGAATAATTTGGACACATTGGTATGAATTGTGTTAAACATCATACGAGGAAAATAAGATACCACTAAAAGATGTTTCATTTGTACAAAACTTGGTCATCTTGCCAAGACTTGTATGAACATTGGTAGAATTGAAGATGAGAAGAAAGCAAAGGCTGATAACATCCAAAAGCAGATGAGACAATAATGGATTCCTAAGTATACCGAGGATACTAGTCTAAGCAATGATGGTCAAGTCACTCAAGAATTGGGTGACTCTACCATTTCTAATTAAGTTCTCAAGGAAGAACTAGAACTAGGCTATCAAAGAAGACATCCAAATCAGTTCTAGTTGAAAGGTGACAAAGATCCAAATTTATATACAAGATACAAAGGGATCACTGAGCAAGATTAGTATCAATTATTGCTAAGTTACCTTCTCTACAGAGTAAGGTCAAGTCATAGACTCCACCAAGAAAGATTGGGAGTAACAAAGGCACTCATGGTTACCAAATCGTAAAGATGTCACTGCGTAATCAATGCTATATAGTAGATGACAGTCTGTCAACCTATCTACCTGCATACCAAGGATTAATGGTGAATTTGTAACAAAAGGCAGGGAATTGAATTCATTTCTTACCATGAATTTTTGAGTCTTATTATGAAGAGCTATTTTTAGTGCGATCAAAGCAACTAGAGCAAATTTCTTGCAAAAGTTCTCTCAAGCTACCAAGCTAAAATGGCATCTAGCAATAGAAAGGTCAAGAAAGGGTCTAACATGTTGGTTCGAGGAGTTGAATGGAAAGCATCAAATTTCAAGGTCATGCCTATGGTTTCTGAAACCCTAAACCCAAGCAGAGCACAATCCCAAATCCCTCCTAAGGTACTTCTTGTTAATGACATTCGTACTCATTTTAGATGTGTTATTCAAGAAATTGGTACTCTAGAGATGGATGATGCCTTGGGTTAGTTATGTGTTGATGGAAACCTAAAACTTGACCATCAACATCTAGAAGCAAAAGGATTGACACATATTCCCCATATGCCCTGAGAATTTCAAATTAAAAAGATTAGGTTTATCCTTAGCCAAGTGCATAATAAATAGCTATGGTTAGAACAACCAATTCTAATAACAAAGAAGATGATTCATTAAATCACTAGCCTCCCCATTCTAGCCAAAGCCAAAATAATGGAAACACTAGGTTGGGAAAAGTTGGAGAAGAAAACACCAGTTGAGTGGGATGGAAAAGGTATGAAAATAAGTAGCATTATAGATGCAGAATTGAAATTTGAAATTCATATTATTATGCATAAGATATATAGTTCAATCCAATTTAACAATGTGTCATGTGAAGCCATGGATTTGGCATATAAAGTGGTTAAGAAAAACTTATATTATGACCTTGGTGATCTATTATTGAGGCAATTCAATAAAAATATGGAAAGTATTAGAACATCAAAGAACAACCTATGCAAATTTGGTTCAATATTAACCTGTCTATTCTTTTATGTTCAGAAGTTCTTCCCTTCCAAAGGCACTGTAGTCTAGAGAAAAGATGTGCCTGTACTTTACCAAATAAATGAATATATTGTAGAAATGGGTGAGAACTATGCCAGCATCAAGGAAAACTACTTTGATGTATTCAAAGAGAAAATGAACAATAGGTTTAGGATACTGAAGAATTTAGTTGAAGACTACAAGGATGATGTATGTTTCATGGTCAATAGTGACAAGGTATATATCTAGGTTGTTAAGCCTAGAGTTCTGTGGTTGAAACCTCTTGGCTATGAGGTAAATATTGAGGAGACAAACAACATCATTAAAGCCCTTGTCAATGAACCTGTTGATCCCAAGGCCCCTTATTTTGGAACTTATGATGAAGCCAAGGCCAGAATTGAGCTAGAAATGAAGCTCGCATAGGTGGTTAACAAAGGGAAGAGAAGGATAGCAAAGCTGAAATCAAGTGCACCTATGGAAGAAGTAGAGGATGAGGAAGAATCTAAGAAAGAAGAAGAACCTTTGAAGAAAAATGGCAAGGTGATCATCACCAAGCCTATAAAGTCATCCATTGTAGTCTTCACAAAGAGGTCACAAAAGAAAGAAAGTGATATTGTATTCAGAAAACCTCCACATTCTAGGACATGTTAAAACAATTGGAAAAAGGATCAGGAATAACAAATTTTAAATCTTTGAAATATGAAATCAAGACTAAGGCAGAGCAGAAGGAAGTTGAAGACTTGGTGCTGAACAAAATGGGTAAGTGGAAGTACTCACTAGACCAGAGCACCTTTCAAGTCTCCATTGAATTACTAGAGAAGATAAAGACAAGATGGGATTTTGCTAGGGAAATAGTCAAAGACATATATGCACAAACCTTGAGGCAATTACTGCCAAGAATATCAGATGTTGAGGTGAAAGAGTCATTAAAGAAAAACAAAGAAAAACTAATAAGGTTTAATACTTGTTTGGTTTTGATAATTAAAGATATTGACCATGTTGTTAGAAATGCTATAAACTCTTGGAAAAATATTTATCATCGGGTAAAAGCACAAACCTGTGTCACCTTTTATGAAGAAACATGATATCAGAATGTGACAGTTCAACATTAATGACCAAAAAAATGGTATTTGTGTTTAGAATTTGGAAATGATGTAAACTAATGAAATGTTTAGAATTGGATGAAATTTATGCTTATTATTTTTTAAAATTTTTTTGAGTAAGAATTTATTCTTTTCTTTTATTTTGAAGTCTCTTTTTTAACTATAAAAAATATAGGGTGTCGTTCCCGTCAATAAAAAAAAATGCAAATCATTTTTTTTTGTTTTGATTTGAAAATATCGTATAGATGACATGTATATCTAGTGCACAAAAAAAGAAATAATTATTTTTGATCTATATTTTCTTTGTTATAAGTACTCAAGCTCGATCTTCTCAGAAGCCAACAATTTTTTCCTCCTGTCAAAACTTCCCAATCAAATCTACACCTTCTTGAGAAAAAAATACATATTCATGAAGAGGACTCTCTCCTCTAGAGATAAATATAATTTTTTTGTTTTTTTGGTTTGATTTACAATTTTTTTCCCTTTTTTAAGTGAGCATCTTCTGAAATGTTGAAATATCAACTTATAATATTTTGAAATTCTAACATATTATAACTAATCAAAACACTCAAAAATTTATATAATGATGATATTGAATTTAAGATCTATAAAAGGGTATTTTTTAGTTTTTGAAAAAAATTGAGTTTTGATAGAGAAATAAAATTTGACCAAAACAAGTTTTAATATCACAAATGGTGACACAGATCTGCGCTTTTACCCCATCTTCATAAACCAAGTGAATTTCCAATTGAAGTAAAGGATGGTGATGAAGAAGAAGATAAGGAGAAAGATGAGGAAGAAAATGTTGAAGAAGTGACTCATTTTCATAATGAAGAAGATGAAGAGGATCAAGGTCTAGAGGCTACTAAGAAGAAAAGAAAGATGATAAGGAAACTAACCTAGTCAAGATAGCTGTAACAGCCATTGCGTCACTTCCTCACTCCCCAAGCAAACCATTAACTACAACAAGTATGGAGAAAACTTCAACAAGTTTGGTTGTGACTACTACTGATACATCAAATGTCCAATTACTCTTTGCTTGAACTCAACTCAACATATCATTGATAGAAGTAACTTCCACTTCATCCACCAAGCTACAGACTCCATCTTTATCTACCGAGTTGAGTTCCTTAGTATTCACTTCTCCAATTTTGACTTCTTTAATTTTGAGTACATTTGTGGTAAGCTCTCCAATCTTTTCTACTTCGGTTTTGGATTCTATAATTTTGTCTTCACGAATTTTGGATTCTTCAAGTATTTCTATAATTATTCCATTAGTCAGTATAGTATCAATTTTTACTAGAAGTCCAAGTATGTCTACTATTATTTCCATTTCGGGTACAAAAGAAATTAGTGCAAGGATAGTTGAGCCTAAGGCTCAACTGAGTACAAAATTTTTGGGGAAAGGAAAGGAGATAGAGAAAGACATAGATTTAGATGAGGAAATGGTAATTCCCAAATGGGATATTTACAGTCTTTCTATAGACCAAATGTACATATTTGGTGAACTCTCTAGAAAAATGCTAGAGAACAAAGATTAAGAGAGGAAAGAGGTAGAGAGTATAAGATAATTGATGATGCCAAGAATATTTTGACCAAGGAAATAGGAATTAAGGTTGATTCTTCTGAACCTATTTTGTATCAACTAGGAGAAGTAGTCCAAAAATTGAATGAGGACATCGATGGTCATGACAAGCTAGTTGAAAAGGCTGAAAAGAAATTTAACAATAAATTGTTGGAGCACATTGAGCTTAGGAAATATCCATTTATCAAGTTGAGCTTCAAAAGTTTTGGTTAATCTTGAGGTGTCCTATTCAAATGTGTCATCACTTTTTGGGAAACTATGTGATGTCATTGAGTATACAAAGGAAGTAAAGGAAAAATTGCCCAAAATTGATATAGATCTTAAAGTAAGTGCTCAACAGCTGCAACATGACCCTAGTTCAAGCTCTACACATTTCAAGAATATCAGATTTTTGTCAGACATGGAAGCTAAATTACTAAGAGGAGAAGCAAGGACCCACTCAACATTGATTGACATACAAAATATGATCCTTCCAATCATGGATGCTATGCATAAACATATTGTATATTCAAAGACTCTTGTCCATGTTAACAACTTCTTTATTGTGGACCATATGATTGAACTATCAGTAGGGGTGCAAATTGCAATTCATACATGCATGGTCTTGGATGAAAATTGGGTTAAAACCTTGACAATCACCCTCAAGGTACATTATGAATTCTTATCCCATTTTAGTGTTTCTATGTAAATAAGTTAGAATAAATCTTCGGCATTACTGTCAAAAAGGGGGGGAAAGTTACATTGGAGCAATTTTATATGTATATGGGAGATATGGGAGAAAAGTTATATTGAAGAAAAGCAAGACATGTGCATAGATAGACACATAGTATGGGGGAGAAATATGCTATGGTGGAGAACTTATATCAGCAAGACATGTTGTATATAGAAAAAGATGTATAGTATACTGTATAGACTTACAAAGATCAATTTTGAAAAATCTCAAAAATATATAGAGTACTCTGCTAAGCTAGTATCACATGGTGATGAATACAAGGTATTCAGTTTTGAGCTAATAAGTCTTTTTGTTACTAATACCAAAGGGGGATATTGTTGACATATTAGTCAAATTTTTTATTATTGACACACACTTATTTAGATTATGTATAGCTACTAAGATCATTGAATAGTTTACAGTATTTTTCATGCAATTCAGTAGCCACCAATTCTATAGTTGCTACCTAGTATTTTGGACTAATCTCAGTGGTTACCAAGTAGATTCAGTCATTATGAAGTCTGGCAATTAAAACCTTGCATTTTAGCATACACCAAGTTTATTAGTAGTTGCTAAGCATTGCACTACGGAGTTCATAGTTCATGTGATGCAAGACTAGTGTTAACCGAACTACTTCTTGCTAACCAAGTGATTCAATGTTTGCCAAGTTACACAATATCTACTGAGTCACTAGTATAGACCGAATTCAAGACTACTTGAAAGTGATCAATATGGACCAAGCTTCTATGTCTACCAAGTGCATGACAATGTCAAGCATTGACAATGGATGCCAAGTATCAAAACCTCACCAAGTTAGTCTTCACAACTCGAGTATCTTCATGTGGGCCAACTTTGAAATATTTGTATTAACTTGTATAATGGACAACTTTGATATTATGTAATTTGGTTTGGTATATATGAGTAATATATTGTACCATATCAGTGAGTAAATATATGTAATGTAAATGTGAATGTGAAAAGTTCAAGTTATGAATACAACAGATAAAGAGAAAATTGTGAAGGCAATAATAGTATAAGGAGTAGTAGAGACATATCTATCACAGAAAGGTGATCAATACACTAAGGAATCTCTATCAGCAAACTTAGTTACAAATTAGAGATCTACTACTTCATCCTAACAAGTGAACTAGTCAAAATCCTTTAACAAGGTAGACCTAACAGTCTTTTATAAATCTCTTTACCGAGTGCATACTTCATTGTATATTTGTAAATCTTCTCACAAGGTGGACCTAGTAGTCCTAATTGCTCCTAATAGGGTAGATCATTAGAAGTGATCAATGTAAGCCTTAACAAGGAAACTTTATGTTTTAGTACTAAAGTTTTTGGGTATCATCCCCACCCTAATTTTACTTTCTATTTGGAAGGTTTCTAGTTCACCAAATCTTTGTGTTCAAGTGTTATGGATGCTTTCATGCTTTCATTTTTTTATGCATGAAATTAGATCAGATGTGATGAATTAATTGATAGTTGATTTAGATTAGATGTTATGAATTAAGTACTAATTGATTTATTGGATTAAGAGTTGAAATGGTGAAAGTTTTAGAACTTACAAATTCACCCCTCCACTCTCAGTAACTTAGCTTAGTCTTGAATATTTCCAATAGTTACCTATGGCAATTGTATCACTACCCTATTAAGTTAGCTTGATGTCTGCTTGGTTCTTTGTCTTATTACTCCTTCCTTCATATCCACCTCTATGAGTAACTCTTGAATCTCTTCCTCTACCTCTACCTCTTGAGTTAGTATCATGATTCTTCTTAATCTTCTCCTGAATGTTAAGGGCCAATTCAAATCATTTTTTAATAGAAGTGGGGATCGATAAATTTATTTCTCTTACATGTTCCATCTTAGTTCTCCCATGTACCTTGCCACCTTAATACTATTCTCTTCTTGAACTTTAGATATCAGGCATAGATTTTTGAATTTCTCTTTTGTTTCTTACTCTATCTCTTCTTGTGTAATTGGATATCATAGTCCTTGGGTAGATAGTTATCGTTAACGTTAGCCATCATAGCCTTCCAATTAGCTATTGGCCTCTTTCCTTCTCTTTCCCTCTCTTCTTGGAGGCATTTCAACCAAGTTAGGGCTAGTACCCTCAATCTTGATTAAGCAACTTTTAGTTTCTATGCCTATATGACTCCCTCACACTCAAAGTGGTTTTAGATTCCCTCTATCTCCTCAAGCACTTTTCCACTTAATTACTTGATGGCCTTAAGGAAAGGTTTTTCCTGTATTGGAGGGCTAGGCTCAAGAATTACATAATCCTCATCTAAGGCTTTTCACTTTTCTTCACTATCTTCTAACTTTTCTTTAACCTTATTAGTTGTCTCTACACCTTCATCCAATTTAGTCTTCATGGCCCCTAGGGCTTCCTCTAGGAGTCTATTTCTCTCCCTTTTCTTAGTCACTTCTCTAGCTAACTCTCTATTTGTCACCATGGTGGTTTCTCCCATAGACTATGACATATATACAATATCTTAACCCAAACCTTTTAAATCTTTGATACCAATTTGATAGGAATACTCATCTAAAATATTTTCCTATTCTCTTCTATGAATTGTTAAGGATCTAACACAGGCCTTACTAAGGTTCACTCTATGACTCCTCACTACGATAATGCTCACTACAATTCCCCTCTCCCTTCTAGCATATCCCTATCAACTTACTTCATACAAACTACCTTTCACTACTAGGATGATCAACTTCCCATTCTACTCACCAACAATCTTCCCATGGCCATGATAGGATATAAGACTTCCTCACTAGTCAATTTTAGGGTATGTGCAGGATCATGGTGTGCCAAAAAGTGGCAATCTGAAAAATATGTAGTTCTGAAATGCCTCAAAGAATTTCAAAATCTATTCCAACTTTTTTCTCACCCATCCTGATACTAAATGAAAACAATCAATACCTTTATAATTCCTACTATATCTTTCGATACCAACCTTATATGGTCATCTTTAAAACATCCCAAAAATGTGTTTTTTGCATGTTCTTATGTATTTTTTACTTCAAGCATGTAGCTGACGAATTTTTTTAAACCAAAATTTGATGTAATGAAAAGTGTTTCTTAAAAATGTTCTTAGCTTTTCATAAATGTAAGGTTTGTCAAATTACGAGTTCAGTAAGTAATTACTACTTATTTTCTAATGGAGTTAGCTGCAAAGTGTTGATTGACATACTAGTTGAAAAATAGCTATAACTTTCAAACCATATAAGATTTGTAAATCCAAAAGATGCATCACATTCAATGCTTCAACTAGTATAAGAAAAAAAAAAAAAAAAACTTAATTTTGATTTTTTTGAACTGGTTAAGGTGGTTAGACACGGGAGTTTTTTAATTCTGAAAATAGTATAGTAGAAAATTCATAATTAATTATTTATTTGGAATAAAAAATTCCCAAAAATATGCATCACATCTAGGAATGAGTCTACTTTTTATATCTAAAATTATATTTAAAAATATTATCATTTCATTATGATTAAGGTGGTCAGACATACACCTACTTTTTATTTTCGCCCTGGAATTTTTGTAGTACTGCATTAAAATCCAAAATTTTGACCAATCAAATATTTTTCTCTCTAGATAAGGTGTTTTATTTTAGAAACTAGATTCAATTTCCTATAGATTATTTTCTTACAACTTTTTGATATAAAGTCTAGAACCACTTTAAAATTATGTGTCAAGTTGACATAACCTTGATTTGCTGGTTTTTCGCTGCCACTTAAGGCCATAGTTTGGTACACCATGATCCTGCACATACCCTTTACTAGATTATATGTGATCTTTCTCATGTAGTCCACTATTCTTCTACTAATCTCACCAAACCTTCTTAATAGTGATAATAGCCATTGAGCCCAAATTAGCTCTCCTGCTAGGATTTTATGTAAATAACTCCTAAATATTCTTTAAAAGGTCTCAAAATAAATAATTTACAAATACCCTTTTCGAATTACTTGAATATTTTCTAGGTCTTCGAGCCTCAAAGTGTCTGTACAGTGCCTTCCTGGACATATGCCTATGTATAAGGGTTCCAAGTCTACCTTTTTTTTTTTTATCTTACTTAGCTTCAAGGGGTAAATAAATTACCTAAAAATTCTATTAAATCATGGTCATATGGCCTTCTCAAAATGTACTACATATTACATAACTTGAATAGCACAAACTAATAAGATTCCTTCCTCATGTGAACTCTACAAGCATCAAGTCTCCTAGTCGAGCACAACAAGTTTCACCTAGGGATTTATAGTAAAAATAGGAAAGAGTAATAGAATGACTCCAAAAATACTTATTTACAATGTATGTAAACTTATCTAGTTTATTCAAATGGGGAATGATGGTTCATCTAGTGGAATTCAATCTAGAGTCATTTTTGTACAACCTACTCTAGGAAAATGAATGAACAACCCTATGAAAAATGAAATTATTACTCCTATCAAAACAAGTCTTTGAACTATCAAATACAAAAATTAAATATAATTAAGAAATTTCCAAATATACAATAAATCTTCTCAGATCAATCAATGGAAATAGAAATGATTAGGTTGCAATAAAATTGTGATAAAACTACTCATAACAATTTGTTGCATTCAATTTCCAAAGTTCATACAATGGCATTCCAATCCTTCATCTAAATTTGAAATGAGATTATATCACCCATAAATCTATTTCAAAACTTCTCAAACTATATCTTAACTATTTCTTGGGTCATTGGTGCAAATTTGTTTGTTGTTGTCAATGCAACTTTTCAAAGTTGCAAAGTTGTCATTGACAACTTTTACACTTTTTGCATTTTTATCATTTTGTCACTCCAATTGACTTTCAATTTGTCCAAATTGAACTCTATAGCCTAACTAGAGGGTTTTAATATCATTTTTCCCTATTTGGGGTCAAGGTCAATGTTTGACTAAGGTTGACCCAACTAGGAAACTTCTTGCAAACACCTAAATTAATTTATTAAAACCCTAAATACACACTATGGACTATTCATTGGCCAAAACCACTACGAGCCAAAATTGTACTAGAGTTTACCAAGTCTCTAGGTGCTCTTGCAAAACTATCTATAGCTAAGTAGAAGGTACATTTGATATTTAATCTCCCCCCTCTTGTATCTTTTGACATATATCCTTAATCTTTATTTCAAAGGATAACAAAAATGAGTGTTGAAATATTTTGCATCATCATGTAGAATCTCTACAACACCTCTTCTACATAATCAACCTAAAATAGAGGGGTAACTGCACCAATATGGTGTGAAAGAGGTGGTTATAAGTTACCACTTTATTTTTAAAATATCGTAAACTTGAAATTCAAAGAGATATTTTAAGGTCATATATGCAAACTAGGAGTTGAGAAAAAGAAAAAGAATTATAGTACTATAAATCTAGATTCCAAACTAATATTTTTTTCTAACAATAGATAAGATTAAGAGAGCCAACCTCTTGCACATGAAAACTATTCCTATATTTCACCAAAAAAATGGTTTTTTTCAGGGGCTACACAAAATATATAGTTAGCTTTAGTATTTTTCAAAACCATTTGGCAAGATTATAGTTAAGAGTTATATCTAGAAGTTGTGTATTCTTTTGTAATTTCCCATTCTATATTTTTTGAATTATTTTTTGAAGTGGATGCATCCTAAAAATCATGAACCTATTTGTGCACTTGGCATAACTTGCATCGAAATACTAGAAAATACATACTTCTCTTTCAAAAGTGTATAGAATCTAGTGTAGGATAGTAATATGCAATTTTTGTGAGGACTATCAAGATAGTGTAGGATATTTTAATATGCATATATTTTTGAGAACTATCAAGACAATGTAAAGAAAGATAAACTTTTCATGCCAAAGTTGTGAAAAAGTAGAAAAATATTATCTGGTCAAGAAAATTAAGAGTGAGATTATTGTTGTAAGTTTAGAGATACCTACTTGATCATTTGTAACCCTAATGGAGAAAAAGTTGAAAAATCATTTTGGAAGATCAAAAATTGTTTAAAGGGAAAAAATTAGAGAGAAAGTAGGCTTACAACCCTTAATATCATTTTTCAGCCCTCTTGCTAAGCCAAAACCAATATGGGTTTTGATATGCTCAATAACCCATCCAAGTTCTGAAACTAAAAAGTACCATGGATGGTTTTTTCTAACCCTTATACTAGTATACATATCTTAATGTACAACCTATATTTTAGGTCTTGTATTAGCATGTTAATCCATATTGACTATTTGAATAATTTTTATCTGTATTGTTGTACAAGTATATATTTAGAACATATTGTTTGATCAAGATATGAAGGTTTGTTACAAATGTATGGATAGAGAAACAAGTGCAATGATTACAATGTAAGCATGAAGGTGTAGAGAAGTAACTAGGAAGAAAGTAATAGGAAGAAGTAATTAGAATTGTAGACATTGAAGATCAATCAATAGAAGATTCCTAGATGGATCTTCCATAGGTAGTTGATGTTTTACTTTTAACTAAAACTTACTTCATGTATTTGTGGATCGACCCATAAATAGTTTATACATAAGATAGGAATGGTACATAGAATAGCTAGAAAAGGATAAAGAATTTCAAACCACATCAAATATATATTATGGAGCCACTAGGAACACCATAAGATAGACCAAATCTTCATCACCATAAAATTTAATACCAACAATAGGAACATAAATGATAATATTTGTTCATACAAAAATCTTGTAAAAGAATACACAAATTTTTGAATAAAAAAGATATAACTAGAATAATATTATACATAACATTAGAAATCAATATTAAATATTCAATCTCCATTATGTTGTACTCACTATCTTATATGGAAATTCCAAGTAGGTATTGGTGCAGGAGTAACAAGGCCTTCAACTGGGATGAAGGAGGTAGGGATAAAGCATAAAAGGACATATGAATTTGATCAAATCAAATGGATCTACTAGAGGAAATAATTTCCTTTGGAAGAGAATAATGGTCCTAATGGTCATGATAAGGACCCCATGACTAATTTATAATTTAAGGGGGGTCAATAGTACCCAAGGGATCCAAAATAGTTTAAGAGGACTTTAAATTATGATATAAAGTCATTTATGAAGTTTTTATAGTTTAGAAGTCCCAAAAAATTAATAAATCATAAGTCATGAATTCAAAAATTTGAGTTGTAATGGTTACCTTGATTTAGGAGGGAAAGTCTCTTTTATTTTATTTCATGATTTTTTGTAGATTCTAACTTTTGGTATTTGGCTTGGGAAGTTAAAATTCATATTTCAATTTCATTATATGAATGCAAAAGAAAAAATAGTGAAAATATAGAAGAGTGTATGACTGTAAGTGAACATTTTGCAATAAAATTAAAGGCTTTCTCATGAATTTGGTTTTTTACCAATTCTTATTGATTGAATATTGCATTGGATGGTTGAAGATTATTAATAAATTAATATTTTAAGTCTCTACATGTTTTCTTGATCTATTAATACATTAAAATCTGATCTATAGTGACGAGTGCAAGGAAATCAAGGTTTTAATTTATCAATTTTGGTAGAACATTGGATTTTCAAATCCATTTCTTGAATTGCTTGTTGATTCTCAAGGAATGGGAAATACTAACACATTCCATGCAATGAAACTAATATTGGCAAGGATGCCCTATTAGTTTTGTGGAGTAAAGTGAAATAAACTTGAGGCTATAACATATTAAATTGATAGAATATTACATATCAATGAATTAGAATAAGAGTAATAAAATATTTAGTATTATATCTTAATATATAATATTATAATAATATAATACCATTTCACAATGGTAATAATAATAGAGTATGAAATTAAAAATAACATTTAAATAAATATATAATATAAGATCCATTATTTATATTGTATAATAATACTAATATAATTAATGGATAATACATTATATCATTAATATATCATATAATTTAATTTGTTATTACTTAATATTATTTTGGAGAGTCATGTCTTGTCTTATTTTCTCATGAGGACGTATATATAACTAGAATTGTGCTCTCTTTTAAGCATCCCGTCCATCATATTTTTAAAATATGTATTCTTATCCAACATTTTAATAAAATAGTGAAATCCAATAAAACTAAACCCTAAGTCGAACAATTAGGAAAACTTCAAGGAAAGATCTAAATGGGGACATTACAAGTGGTAACAAAGCATGATTCTATTAACTTTTGGGTGAAATGTCTAAAATGATTGACAAGAAATGAAAGTCATAGTAAAAATCATTAGTCAAATATCAAAATTGATACTTAGTCTTTTCACATCATGTAATAGTTTGAAATAAGGAAGCTTGCATAGAAAGATATAAGATATTGAGTCAGCAGAACTCAGTAAGAAATAGTGATACATCAAAAATAAGGAAATTATTGCTATAAGAAATAGTAGTTGAAGACTGTTCACGTGATACTTTTAAGCATTGCAGATTTTAAAGTTTAAAAAAATAAATAAAGGTACTAAAACATGATCTCTTAAGGTGGATTCAAGAATTGTAAATAATTTGGAAAACAAGGAATCTAGTTGACACTAATGATGGACTAGAAGGAAGGAGATCCATCCAATTTGAAAATGATTAGAGGGCATTAAATAAGAATAAGTGGTTAGAAATGCTAATGTATATATAAACTATAAGAAGGATTGAATAAGAGATTAAATTGAGAATTATGCTTGTGATAAAAAATATTCTTGATATGGTTGCATCTATAATGTGGCTTGGCCAAGGTTATTGTGAGCACAAATAGATAATTTAAACATTATCAGATTTGGAATCACAAATATCACTACTTAAGGTTGGAATTTTAGAGTGGTGTAAAGAAACATAGAGACTCATTTTATGCACGAGTGATTGGTTTGGAAATTGGAAGTATAGGGCAATACAAGTAGGGGAAAGAAAGGTGAGGATTCTATGATTTACAATGGAAAAGATTGGTATTATCAACAATTAAAGTCAACAATAATATGTTGTGCAATAGTTCACATTAAAAGGACTATAAATTATATATAAACATTTGTGTCATTATAGTGAGTGTTGACAATGATCAACTCTTATATGTCCATTTTAAAGTAAGAGTTTAAAGAACCCTAGCATAACCAAGGAGAATAGGACCATTCTATCATTGGGTTAAATATAAATAATGTTTGTACAAGGTAGAGATAATAATCATGGAGGAGGGATAAGAATTCAAAAACAAATGTGAAATAGTATTTAAACCTGATCAAAGACTGAGAAACCACGAAAGAATAGAGACTACCAATGTTAAAAGGGTAAATGGAGTGATATTACATTTAAAGAATAGATTTTAATAGGTGAAACAAGGATAATTTAGTAGGAATAAGTAAAAGTAAAATGGTGGAGATTATAGGAAATATAAAAAAAGGTACAAAAAATGAGTAAAGTAAGGATAAGTGGTTAGCAAGAAAATAAGAGAAATTTCAAAAATAAAAATAAAAAAATTCAGCAACAAAAATGAAGAAAGGACCTCTCAGCCACATTTACATCAAAACTAATAAAGGAGGCTACAATAATAAAGTGTTCAATTAAATAAGACAAAAAGAAAAAGAAGAAAAAGAAAGAGGAAGTCATTCAAAGACATAAAGGTACATAAATCAAGAGGAGGATATGAGAATTAGAAGGAAATTATAAGATAAAGCCAAAAACATAGAACATAAATAAGTAACCTTTCAAGAAAGGTAAATAAACATTAATGGGAAGCTAATATGATCTAAGGAAGAACTACAAATGAAGTTCATAATTACAAAGAACATTATATATATAACATGGGAACCAAGTCATACCACTATAAGGATGTATAGAAATTTTCCATTGATCCAATACAACTATGTATATGGTATATTATATTTTTAAATGTTATTTTCACATTTATATATAATATGTCAATAAAGTTCATAAGAATATGATATTTAACATTTTTTGATATTATTAATATTAGGAATTTGAGAGAAATTATGAGTAGTCCTAAGCATGGACACTACATTAGTATTATTGAGCAAGTATCAATGAAATCTCAACTAGATAGAAAACTATGTGCATTTATATTTTCATTACATTGGATCATTTCTTTACAACATAAGGTAAGGCATGTGATGGATAGGACTGTGCTACGTCATAAAAAGGTACTAGGTAAGGCCTATAGTGGAATGTGAATGAGCTACATGATACAAGGGAACTAAGTAAGGCCTATAATGGAATGGGCTTTAGTTATATCATACAAAGGTACTATCTTGGGAGTGATTATCAAAGTGAGATATTTACAATAAGGGAGAATAGTGAGGCCCGCTAGGTACACCATTCCATATGATATGGGGCCAAGGGTGGTAGAGGATCTTCCCTTGGGCCTAGGGTTGGGTAATAGGGTACCCTATTGTAGTTATTCCTCTAAATGTAGAAAGATATAGTGATTATCTAAGTAGACCTCCTAGATGGATTCTTAACACTTATCATCAAGACCAAGAGGGTCAAGGTCATGTTCTTGGGCTTAGTATGGAATTACATTTAACCTAATTTATTGTGACATGCGTTTCATTGAAATTTATATCTGAACATATATATGTTCTAATGATATTGTG
This sequence comes from Cupressus sempervirens, assembly GCA_028749045.1. NCBI lineage: Eukaryota > Viridiplantae > Streptophyta > Pinopsida > Cupressales > Cupressaceae > Cupressus > Cupressus sempervirens. Next base: position 173,320,814 of record CM053784.1, read on the forward strand.
GTTACAGGGTTCATAATCAATTATGATAAGGAAGTAAATTTTATAATTCCTTTCTCTAATCTTAAAAGTTATGAATTTCAAAACTTAATCAAGAAAATTAAATAACGGATGTTTTATCTATTTACATAATTGATAAGGGTGCTCCCCTTAAAACCATAAACTCATAACAGAAACAAGGAAACAACATCAAATGAGAGAACAAAATATGGAGTTCTTATTTGTGCCACAAATGCATAATTATAGAATTCACAAGCACAATATGCTAACCCACATGGGCACCTTCATTATAGTAATTTGGAAGACAATGTTGTGATGCAAAAAAATCTTGGGTGTAAGAGCAATCTTACATCACCCAAACATATTTTATTTTTAGTCTTTTTTATTTTAACAAGCAGTAGTAGACAGGGTGGTTACTATTTATGGGAACTTGCTATTTTTAGTAAGTTTTTCATTTGAGCTTCGAATGTTGTTATTTTCTATAGGAAGGTTCATTTTAGAGTAGTATGCCTACCATAAAAATATCTTTGCTCAAGCATAAGTATTAGAGAATTTATTGCAGATTTTTGGAGGAAATATTTGTGGAAAAATCTCCAGGCTCATCATTAGAGGCTTTAGAGTGGTTGGATGAGGTCTAAAAACTCAACAAAAGGGTGCTAGCATGATTTCAAGCCTACAGATCATGAGCTAGCATTTTTGAAAAGTGGTTATAATAGCCAATCAGAGCAACAATTCAAGAGTTATGTCCTTCTAAAGTTGGGCTACCCAAAATATCTAAAATAATTGTGAAAGATGTATTTGACTAACTTTATATGTATTGTTAGGGTTTGTCAGCCCTAGGTATTAAGTTTCAATGTCTAGAACCTTCCAGGGTCGCATAAAATTGCCTATTTAAGAAAGGCCCAAACATTGTCTAGGACAACTCTAGGTGATAGTTTGTAGCTTGTCTTGTAGATTACTATAATGAGGGCACCCATGTGGGTAAGCATAGTATAGTTATGAATTCTGTAATACCGCATTTGCAGAGAAAATAAGAAGTCCATGTTTTTTTCTTGCATTTTTTGTTGTTTCTTTATTTTTCTATTGCGAGTTTATGGTATTAAGGGGAGCACCATTCATCATTTTGTAAACTACACCTAGAGCTATCCTAGCCAATGTTTGAGCCGTTTTTAAATAGGAAATTTTATGTTGCACGGGAAGGTTCTACACATTTAAACTTAATACCTAGGGCCAACACACCCTAACAATACATATAGATTTAGCCAAATACATCTTTGACAATTATTTTAGATATTTTGGGTAGCCCAACTCTGAAATGCCATAACTCACGAACTGTTGCTCTGATTGGCTATTATAACCACTTTTTGGAAATGCCAGCTCCTAATTGAAAGGCTTAGAACTATGATAGCACTCTTATGTCAAGTTTGTAGACCTCATTTGGGGACTCTAAGGCCTCTAATGGTGAGCTTGAAGATTTTTATGCAAATATTTCCTACAAAATTCTGCAATAACTTCTCTGATACTTAAGTTGGAGCACTGAGATTTTTATGGTAGACTTATACCTCTAAAATGAACCTTTCTATAGAAAATGAGAACATTTTGAGCTTGTATGAAAAACTTACTAAAAATAAATAGCTCCCAAAAATAGCAACTCCCTATCTACTAGTCCTTATTAAAATAGAAAAGACTAAAATAATAATATTTTTGGATGATGCAAGATTACTCGTACACCTAGGATGCTCCTACATTAGACACCCATGGTAATTTGAGAAGTGACTTCATCACGTCTCAGGTGTTCAGATGAAAACTAAGATGGTTAACCTCCTCCCTTGCTAGCCATGATGAATCCTCCACTGGCCTCCATTTTCATTTGATCAGATATTCCTAATAAGTTTTGTTCCTTGTACTTTTGCCAATACAATGGTCCAATATCTCCTCAATCTCCTTTGTAGCTAAACTAGCTACTGGAATACTCCACTGCACTTCTACAATATTGTCTCCATCACCTCCTTCATAATACTTTATCAAAGCTAAAATGTTAAATAATAGTGAAATATTGAATTCAGTAGGAAACTCCACTACATAAGCATTTCCAAAATCATGCCTTTTCACTATCTTGCATGATCTAAACTTCTTTATCTTCAACTTATTATATGTACCCATTGGAAAATGCTCTTTTCCCTAATGAACTATGGATTCATCTCTAATCTGAAATTCTTTATAACTCCTTTTCACATCTACCTTAGCTTTATACTATGTATTCATCTTTATGATGTGTTTCCTCACCTCCTTATGGATGTTCTTCAAGTGTTCCACAAATTCTTGTACTTTCACTTCTTATCTCTCCTTTATCCAACTGCCTCATTTTAGAAGCATTTCTAGGACTCCCATATATAATCTGGAATGGTGATTTATCTATACTCCTATTCATAAAATTATTATATGCAAATTCTCCCTATGGTAAAATCAGATCCCATCCTTTTGGCTTGTCTCCAACCAAGCATCTCAACAAGTTTCCCAAACTATGATTCACAACTTTTTTCTGTCCATCAGTCTATAGATGATGTGATGAACTAAACTTCAACCCTATCTTCAATTTTTTCTAGAATGTATGCCAAAAATACCCAACAAATTTGGTATCTTGATCTTAAACTATACTCTTTAAAAGACCATGAAGCCTCACCACTTCTCTAAACAACAACTCTAGTGCATGAACAACATCACTAGTCTTCTTGCAAGGAAAAAAATGTACCATTTTTGAAAACATGTCAACCACCAAAAAAATAGAATCATGCCCTCATTGTGTCCTCGATAATCGAAGAACAAAATCCATGTTGACATCCTCCCATAGATTCTCTAGTATAGGTAATTGTTAATACAATCCTTTATTCTACTTTACTCCTTTTTCCATCTAACATACTCTGCAACTTTGTATAAACTTCTTCAAATCTTGCTGCAACTGTGGCTAGTAATAATTCTCAACAACCAAAGCTATGGTTTTATCTCTACTAAATTTTCCAACCAATCCTCCACTATGCTTCTCCTTGATGATATTCTCTCTCATTGAACTTCTAGGAATGCACAACTAGCTTCCTTTGAACAATATATTATTCTGGATCATGAAATCTAGCCACTCTATGCTATCAAGTGTAATAGGTTCTATACAAGCCTTCTATGCTTCACAGAAATTAGGATCATCTTGATACAAAGTATTGATTTCCTTGAACCCAACCACCTCTATCTACATTTCTATTAGTAAAAGTTGTCTTCTACTAAGAGTATCTGCAAATTTGTTAGACTTTTCACTCATGTGTTTCAAAACAAATGTATAACTCTACAAACATTCAACCCACTTCAAATTCCTTTGGTTCAATTTTCTTTGACTATTTAAATATTGCAAAGCTTAATGATCAATCTACAAAAAAAATCCTTAGGAAGAAGATAGTGCCTTCACTTCTTCAATTCTTGAACTATAGAATAAAATTCTTGATCATAAACATAATATTTTCTTTTTGCATCATTCAATTTTTCACTAAAACAAGCAACAGGGCTACCTTCTTGGCTCATAGCAGCTCCTATTGCAGTACCACTAGCATCACAGTCTACTTGAAATGCCTTGTTAAAATTTGGAAGTGTTAAAATAGGCTTCTTAGTTTAACTTTCTATTTCAATAGATTAAAACTCTTATCTACCCCTACAGTTCACTTAAATTCTTTTCTACCCCCTCTCAATTTTTTAGTCAGGGGTCCACAAATATTGCTAAAACCTCTTATGAAATTTCTATAAAAACTAGCCAGCCCATGAAAAAATATTACCTTTGTCACACTCATTGGAGTAGGCCATTCAAGGGTAGCCTTCACTTTCTCTAGGTCCATTTTCAGACCTTCAGCTAAAGCTATAAATCCTAGGTACACCAAGTCCTTTACAAAACTGGACTTCTTTACATTTATCAAAAATATTTCTTCCCTCAACTTATCAAACACCTTGTGAATATGAATCATATACTTCTCCAATGTCTTACTAAAGATCAATATGCCATCTAAGTAAACAATGACAAACATACCTAGACACTCCCTTAGTACCTCACTCATGAGCCTCGTGAAAGTGCTTGGTGAATTGGTTAGCCCAAAAGGCATGACTAACCACTCATATAGTCCTTCTTTGGTCTTGAAAGTAGTCTTCAATTCATCACCTTCTTTGATACGAATCTAATGGTACCCACTCTTCAGATCTATCTTTGTTAAATACTCAGCTCCACTTAAATAGTCCATATCACACATCCTCAATAATGGAAATCTATACTTGATTGTGATCTTATTGATAGCATGAGAATATGTGCACATCCTCCATTCTCCATTCTTCTTTGGTGCTAATACTGCTAGTAGAACACATGGACTTAGACCCTCTCAAGTCAACCCCTTCTACAAGAACTCATGAACTTGCATAAATCCAACTCTTCACTTTTTGTTGGTGTCATTCTATGTGCTAGAACCAAATCCATTTGGTGATTGATCTTCCCCATTAGGGGCAATCCATCAAGTAAATTATCTAATACAATATCAAAAAATCTCCCAACATATCTGTAACTTATATACGTACCTCCTCTACTTCTTTACTATCTTTTGGAATTATAGAAAAATACATATGCTCACACTTCATACCTTTGAGAAACTCTTTTCCATCAACAAAACATATTCTAGGAACGCTACATACCTTTTCTTCTTTATCCTTCAACGGATTCAACTTGTGTTTCACTCCATCCTTGGTCAAAGTATAGGTATTTTCTTACCCATCATGTACAACATGCATGTCAAACTACCATGACCTACCCAACAACATATGAAATATGTCCATAGGTATGATATCATGAACTACCTCATCTTGGTATCTTCAAATCTTGAACTTCACTGAACACTACACATTGACCATGACCTTGTGGTCATTTTGCACCCAAGCAATATGATATGGATGCTGGTGTTTCTATCTCTTCAACTTCACCTTGGTGACCATCATTTCTGACACTAGATTTTCAATATTTCCACTACCAATGATCACATCAGAACACTTATCTTCACATCTACACCTTGTGCAAGACAAGCTCCTTCTTTGATGAAGTTCATTCTCACCACTCAATAGGACTCTTTTGTTAACTAGGACTTCCCCTCTTTTAGCATCTTTAGAATGTGAGGATTTGGCATCTTCATCAATATGTGCAACTCTTGCCTAGCCTTCTATTCTTTGGTCTATCAATCCTTGGCACTAGGAACATTCAGATGCTTTATACCCTTCTTCTCCATAGTGAAATAATTTCACATGGAAGCCTCCTCTTTTAGATCCTTGTCCTCTACCTCTTTCTCTCTGATCTCTATTTTTATGATCATGGAAATGATTGGAATTGTTTCCCCTTTGGTTCTAACTACTACTTCTAGCCTCATCCTTTTTATTCATATCATCATTATAGCCTCCATAAGATCATCTACTAGATCTTCCACCACAAAGTCTTCCACTATTCTTATCAAACTTCTTAGTCAGTTTCTCCTTAACTTTTAGGGAAAACTAGTATGCCTCCTCAATACTATTCATTAGAACTAGATTTAGCTCATCCTGAATGCTTGGCCTTAACCCATAAAGATAATAGGCCACTTTCTCCTTATTAGCTTCTACATGGCTAGTTCTAATGCGAACTCAGTAGAACTCATTGGTATACTCTTCAATTGATTTTTGTACATGCATCAACACTTGCATTTTCTTTAGCAAATCAAGCTCATAATCCATGGAAATGAATTATTTCTTTAATTTAGCTACCATCCAATCCCATTTGGTGATTTTGTCCATTCCATTTCTATTTCACTCCAACTAAACCTCTTGCCACCAGATCTTCACATGTTGTTTCAATTTTGCCTTCACAAATTTGACCCTATCAAGATCCTTAATGTCCTCATACTCAAAATACTGCTATAGTTCATTGATCCAATCAATCAACTCCTCTTGTTTAAGATTTTCCAAAAATATGGGAACTTGAAAATTAGGTCTTTTTCCAATCTTGGAGATGATCTCAAAAAGTCTTTCTTCCTCTAGGTTTAGAAATACCCTTTCTTTGATATTTTCATCTACTTCATCCTCATCCTCACTTTCATCTTTTATAGGAATATTTGTTGCTTTGCACATTTCTTCTTTCAATATTTTCATTCATCTTTGGAGGGCTCAGAAACCCTTAGTTGTAACACCTATAGCTCTTCCACCACACACTCCCTTCATGGGGGTATTTTTCATTCTTTTGTTGAAACCCTAGTGAAAATTGCCTCACAATCAGTGATTTTTCTACATGCTTAGCCCAAACCACAATCCTAGTGTGAACTACCTCATAGTCAGTGATCTATCCACACACTCATGAACTCTAGTTCTGATAGCACTTGATGAAGGGTGCTCCCCTTAAAACCATAAACTCATAATAGAAACAAAGAAACAACAAAAAATGAGAGAACAAAATAGGGCCTTCTTATTTACACTACAAATGAGGAATCATAGAATTCACAAGTACAATATGCTAACCCCCATGGGTGCCTTCATTATAGTAATTTGCAAGACAATGTTGCGAGCTACACACAAAGTTGTCTTAGACGATGTTCAGGCCTTTCTTAAATAGAAAATTTTATTTAATCTGGGAAGGTTCTAGACATTGAAACTTAATACCTAGTCCCAACAGACCCTAACAATACATATAGAGTTAGCCAAATACATGTTTGACAATTATTTTAGATATTTCAGTTAGCCCAACTTTGAAAGGCCATAACTCACAAATCATTGCTCTGATTGCCTATTATAACCACTTTTCAAAAATGCTAGCTATTGATCTATAGGTTTGGAACTATGATAGCACCTTTCTATTGAGTTTTCGAACCTCATCTAGGCACTCTAAGGCCTCTAATAGTGAGCTTGAAGATTTTTTTTGCAAATATTACCACTGAAAATCTACAATAACTTCTCTAATACTTAAGTTGGAGCAATGAGATTTTTACGGTAGACTTATAACTCTAAAATGAACTATCCTATACAAAATGAGAATATTTTGAAATTGTATGACAAACTTACCAAAAATAGAAAGCTCCCAGAAATAGCAACCCCCCTATCTACTAGTCCTTATCAAAATAGAAAAGACTAAACTAAAAATATTTTTGGGTGATACAAGATTGCTCTTACGCCCAGGATGCTCTTGCATCAATCGCGTATTCCATGTGTCTTCATACATCATATGTCTACATTGCATATGCTTCATGCCTTCATGCATCATCTATCTACATTGTATATGCTTTGTGACTTCATGCATTCATATGTCTACTTCGTATTTATGTATGAACATGTATACTCTCTATAGGCTTTATGTTTTCTTGCGTCATAATTTTATGGATGTTAACATTATGTGTAGATAGTTTTCCAATAAAAAATTACTTGAGGACAAGCAAAATTTGAGAGGGAAGAATTATGATGTCCCTATATTAAGACAATAAATTATAATAAATTAATGAGCAATTTGTAATATAATTTATTATTAAATGAATTATATTATTAATAGAGCATGTTAAATTGATATAATATTACATATCAATGAAATTGAATAATACTATTATAATATTTTGTACTATATCATAATATGTAAGATTATACTAATTTAATATCATTTCATAATGACAATAATAATAGAGTAAAAATTTAAAAATAGTATTTAAATAAATATATAATATAAGATCCATTATTCATATTATATAGCAATACTAATAAAAAAATGGATGATACATTATATCATTAATAAATCATAAAATTTAATATGTTAGTAATTAATATTATTTTGGAGAATCATGTCTTTTCTTTTTTTCTCATGAGAACATATATATAAGTGGAATTGTTCTCTCTCTTAAGCATCTAAGCAATCATATTTTAAAATCTATATTCTCCCTATCTAGCACTTTTATATAAGAAAGGTAGAACTAATAAAAACTAAACCCTATGTCAAATATTTAGGGAAAATTTAAGGAAGTACCTCAATGGGGACATTACATTGAATGAGCAAACTCTCATTTCAAGGCCTATTTGAGGAGGGTTTTGGCATTTTGATAGAAAATAAAGTCTTAGAATAAAATTGACTATAGAATCCTTTGATTGGGATCAAAATAAAATATTTTACAAGGTTTGGTTAATTGGGGTTAAGTATTTCTTATACTACCTTTGTAAAAGTAGTGGTTTTTAAGCCTAAATGGGGGACCATATTGGTACAGCAAGGACATGGTCCAAAATAGCCGTATACAAGTTTTTAATATGTTATAGAGAAGATAAATGGGTGTCTTAAAGTTTAATTTATTTTTCAAGTTGTTTGGAAAAAATTGTGTAAAAGTGGGGGGGAAAAGTCATGATTTGTCCTAATTTGAGCAAACCTAGGCCTACAAGGAGAAATTTGGAGTTTAAGGAGAAAACCCCTACCTTGAATCCTAATACCTATTGGAAAACTTCATTTTAGGAAAAAACAAGTGATTCAACTCATTTGGGGCATTGGGTAAGTGATAATTTTTGTTTTGACCTCTTGGAGCCATTTAGGTGTCATTAGGCCTATTGGACGAACCTTGTATTTCCCCTATAAATCCACAAATGTTTTGTTACCCACCACACACCTCTGCATTAGGTGGCACTAGAGTAACAACATCTACATGATTAAGGAGGTATAAGAGATCATTTGAAGATATGGCACCAAAGAACCAAATGGCAAGGGTAACAGAAGAATTAAGGGCTACACTTGAATGAAAGAAAAGAGAAAAGGGGAGCTACAACAAAAAAAGGAGAGGGAAGAGAGGTAAATGAGAATGGAAGGACTTTAGTTATTTGAGAGGATAGAAGCATTGCAAAAGGAGAGGAAAGAATATATAAAAGAAGAGGTTCACAAAGAAAACAATGAGGAGGAAGAACTCCAAGAAAGGAAAGTACACAGAGGACATGAGGATGAAGAGGACCTTGAGGAAAAGAGGTCGATAACACTAATTAAGGTAGTACAAGGTGCTAGTGGAAAATTTATTGTTGACTTGTGTATTTATCAAGGCAATATGGATAGTGAGGAAGTTTTGGGATGGGTAGAATCACTTGAGAATTACTTTGAATTAGAAAATGTAGATGAAGATAAGAAGGTGAAGGTAGCCATGGAAAGGTTAAGGAGAACAACCTTTACATCTTGGAATAGTGTTCAAAATGAAAGGATGGAAAGAGGATTGGACAAAAAATAAATTTGGGAGAGGATAAAGACCATAGTGAAGAGCCAATTTTTACCATCAAATTTTGCAATCAAAATAAAGATGAGGAGAACCAATTTGAAACAAGGGACATGGATGTTATGTCTTATATAAAACAATTTCTAGCCAAGTACATGAGTGGTCTAAGGTACAATATTCAAGATGAGATGGGATTAAATATTCCAAGAACCATTGGATAATTTTTTCAACTTTATATTAGAGAAGAGGAAAAATTTAAGAGGAAGAATAAACAACATGGTAACATCAGTAGAGAGGGTAGATCAATGAGAGGCAAAGGTGGAAGAAGCAATTTTGATTTATAGAGCACAAATGAAAAGGATAAGGCAAGGAATTCACATCAGACCAAAGAGGATGCCATAGAGGTGGAATATTTGGAGGAGGAAGAGGCACAAGTGTGTTTATACAGAGGTGTTTTCATTGTAATGAAGTAGGGAACCAATATTTTAGATTTCCTAAATGGAATGAATCAAATAATTGTGGATATAGGAAACTTAATTTGATAAAAGAAGATGAAAGGAAAGAAGAGCCAAGGATACTTTTAAAAACCCCTAAGATTGATTGTGAGTACCTTATGGTAAGGTAATTAGAAAGACTTCATCAAGAACCTAAGATAACCATTTTCAAAACCAATTTATTAAGCCATAGCAAATTATGAAAATTGAGTATAGATTTCGGGGCGCATAATAATTTAGTTTCAATTGATTAGGCGATCAAATTGGGGTTAACAATTGCATATCATTTTAACCCTTACAAGGCCACTTGGGTGATTCAAGTGTAGCATGTGGAGGTTACTCAAAGAGCTCTTGTTGATTTTTCAATTGGTCCCTATTAAGATCAAGTAATGTGTGATATCATTCTTATGACTTGTGGGCATATAATTTTAGGGAGGTCATGGAAACATCTAAGGAGAATTGTTTACAATGGATACATAGACAAATACATAGTGTATAAAGATGGTAGAAAATTTGACTTAAGTTTGTTACCTTGTAGTGAACATAAAGACAATATTGTGATCTATTTTGGAAATAAAATATAGATTAATATGCAAGGATTGAGGAAGGATAATACAAGTTAGATAAAGGATAAAATGAGATAGCAAAGTATGAATTTTCTAGAGGTACAAATAAGACATATGGGGTAGTATAAAATGAGTGCAAATAGCATTAAAATTGGTGACACAGAGTTCCCTAAAAGGGTAAAATTCAAAGGTTGTGATAAACCTTGAGTTGAGAAGGGTATGATAGGCACAACTGATAGAGAGAAGGTAGAAAAGAGAAGGAGAAAATTAGAGAAGGTAGTCCCATGAAAAGGATATCAAATAATGTTTTCATATTTAATTTTGGTTCTATGTTCTGCACAAGTTATAAAAGACATTAGGTTACATTTGGAGACTTCATCTCCGATGTAAGGGACAAGAAGAAAGGGGGACAATTGCAGACCCAATGCATGAAAAAATATTGGGGCAAGAATTCATTCATTCATTGGGACTGTGGTGTAGGAGAATCAAGGCCATCAACTAGGATCAAGGAGGTAGTGATAAAGCATAAAATGATATATGGAGTTCATAAAATCAAATGGAACCTATTGGAGCCAATAATGCCCTTTGGAAAATGGTTGTAAGGGTCATAATAAGGGCCCTAGGACTTATTTATAATGAAACCTAAGGGATCCAATAGTACCTAAGGGAGGTCAATAGTACCTAAGGGATCCAAAATAGTTTAATAGAACCTAGAATTATGATATAAAGTCATTTATTCAATTTTAAAAGTTGATATATTATAAGTTACAGATTCAAAATTTGAATTGTAATGGCTACCTTGATTTAGGAGAGAAAGTCTATTTTATTTTATTTTATGCATTTTAAAAAATTCTAACCTTTGGTATTCCATTTTTGGAAGTTTAAATTCAAATTTAAATTTCATTATATGATACAAAAGTAAGAATAGTGAATATATATAGGGTTGTACACTTGGAAGTGGAAATTTCACAATAAAATTAAAGGTTTTGTCATGAATTTGGTTTGTCACTAATTATTGTTGATTCAGTATCACATTTGGATAGTTCGAGAATATTAATAAAGTAATATTGTAAGATTCTACATGGTTTTTTTATGTGTTAATACATTTAAATATGATCTATAGTTATTGTTGCAAGGAAATCAAGGTTTTAATTAATCGATTTTAGTAGAACTTTGAAATTTGAAGTCCATCGCCTAAATGTCATGATAATTATAAAGGAATGGAAAACTATTAACATTTACATAAATTTAATAACATTTTTCATGCAAGAAAATAAATATTTCTAGGAGTACCCTATTAGTTTTGTGGAGTAAAGTGAAAGAAACTAGAGGGTAGCCTATAGCAGCAAGTGTCTTGGATGAAGGAGCCTATATTTTTATTATTGGAGAAGAAATAGGACATAAAGGAAGTGTTTTATTATCAACCAATTGATCCTAGAAGTGATCGGGGTAAGTTGAATGAAGAAACTCTCATTTTAGTGCCTATTAGAGGAGGGTTCTAGTGTTTCCATAGAGAATAAAGTCATAGACTAAAATTGAATGTAGAATGATTTTATTAGGACCAACATACACTAATTTCAAAGGTTTGGTAGATTTGAGTTAAGTATTTAATGTATTTCCTTTGTAAAAGTGGTGGTTTTTAAACCTAAAAATTGAGGCATATTGGTACAGAAAGGACAGTAAAAAACAAACCTATCCATGTTTTTTTTTATAGATAAGAGAAATGGGTCTCTAAAAATGTAACTTTTCTTCAATTTTTTTGGAAAAGTTGTGAGATAAGAGGAAAAAAAAAGTCTTGGGTTGTCCTAATTTGAGAAAAACTAGGTGTACAAAGAGCAATTTGAAGTTTAAGGATAAAACCCCTACCTAGAAG